>CM058236.1:41303834-41860995 GCA_030180135.1 Orychophragmus violaceus
CACTGCAGGAGATCTCACCGCAAGAAAATTGGGATTTCGAGATCTAACCTTAATCCATAGAAAAAGACGAAGATGACACTAAAAAGAATCGAAAAGACGATGGCTCGAGTTTCGGGATTGACAACGGACAGCGGAACAGGAAACTGGCGGCCTTAGTCGGCCTCGACAGGGCTTCTCTTCTAGAGAGAGAGAGAGTGTGAGTGTGTGCGTGTGTGTGTGAGAGAGAGAGAGAGAGAGAGAGAGAGAGAGAGGAGAGAGAGAGAGAGAGAGAGAGGAGAGAGAGAGAGAGAGGGAGGAGAGAGAGAGAGAGAGAGAGAGAGAGAGAGAGAGAGAGAGAGAGAGAGAGAGATCTAGCACTTCGGGAGATCTCGGTGTGAGAGAAGAAGAAATTAGGGATTAGAGATCTAACCTTAATCCTTAGACAAATGAAGAATATGACACTCAAAAGAATCGAGAAGACGACGGCTCGGGGTATAGAAACGACGACGGACAGCGGAAGAGGAAACCGGCGGCTAGCGGTTGGTCACGACGGATAGCGGGAGGTTGATAACAAGGATTTTGCAATCCTTTTGAGGTACCAATTCCTCAAGCTTATCGATGTAGCTTTGAGGTATCGAACCTTTTTGGGACGGATAAAACCAATAAGAACACACCAAACCTCTAGAGTCAAATCACCCAATTAAGTTTTTGTTCTAACAATCCTAACGAAGACAATTCAAATAGAAGTAAATAAAAACAAGTAAACAAAATGAATTCTTAACAATCAATGACAAGGATAAGGCCTAAGGGTTAAGGTCAATGGATAGGTGACTCGGGATGATCAAAGATCCTAATTCAAACTTCAAAGAAGCTAACCTCCTAGCAAGGAACACAACAAATTATTTAGCTTAATATCTTAATACTAATCTCTTTCCCTAATCCTAATCCAAGAACGAATTCTCATTTGTGAATTAAGATTAAGCAAGCAATTAAACAAGTTCCAAACAGCCAACAATCACTCTAAACATCCATTTTCATGTGCTAGAATGTGAAAGTCCTATCAAAGCTAGAAACTGGCATTTCATCGAGCACATGGTGAGCAAGAAATCCTAAACATCCTAATCAACGTGATCAAGGCTAATTAGGCACTAAACACACTTTGATAGACGAGATTTTAAACAATCAAACATTAGAAATCCATTGATCACCCCTAATCAACCTAATCCTACCTAACCCATAAGCCTTATGAAGAACTACTCACTAATCATCATGTAATTAACAAAATCCATAGAGATAGTGTTAATCATAGGAGATTAGAGAAATGAAAGATTCAAGGATTAAATCACAAAGAAAAGAGTACTAGATTAATCAAAAATCAATCTTGTTCTTACAAAAGAGTTTTTGCAAAAAACAAGCTTCAGAAAAGAATGAAAATAGGTTTTTGGCTTAAGTAGTGTTTTTGGGGCGAACCGGGTCAACCCAGAACAAACCGGGTTTTGACCCGGATCCATGACAGTTTCTGGGGTATGTATCGCCCAGCGAGACCGATATGTTGGCCGATATCAACCCTCGTATTTTCTCGTCGAAGGTGTGTATATGTTGGCTAAACCGATACGCCAACCGATATGCATGCACAAAAATTAATACGAGAGCCTGTATCGGTCTGCCAATCGATATGCATCCCGATATGGTCTCCTGGGTTTTGGTCGAGGAATTGTATCGGCTTGCCTGGCCGATATTCACGCCGATATGAGTCCTCGGATTTCTTCCGTGAGTGTGTATCGGCCACCCCAACCGATATGGTGGCCGATATGCCTTCCAGCTGCTGCTTCCTTAGTCCTTCGAGCTCTAGACTCCACTTCCAAGCTCACCAATGCTCCTAGACACCTCCAATCACCTGCAAAACACAAGAAACACTCCAAATGCAAGCCTAAAGTGCCTAAACCTAGCCCTAAATGATCCTATACTCTAAACATACCAAAGAGCAAAGAAATGAAGCTAAAAGGGACTAACTAGAAGCAAAACATGATCTAAACTATGGCCTAAATGCATGAAAATACAAGTATATCAATTCCCCAAAACTTAAACCTTGCTTGTCCACAAGCAAGCATAAGACCATCAAAGCAAGTTGGGAGAAAGGTTTGAAGGCGGGAGCTCATATCCAAAGACAAAACCGAGATCAACAAGTTCCAATTCGAGTCAACGTCACCAAGATGCAACCAAGTAAGGCTTACTCCAAAAATTTAGCCATGCTCATCAAGACAAAACTCTTAGCTCAATTCTCAACCTAGACAAGCATTTCTATCAACTAGCTCTTTAACATTCATTAGATTTTCAAGTGGATCTTACTCAATGCAAGGTGATCAAACTCATTTGGCAAAAGGACAAGGTTTTGAGATTAAAGTGAGCTCAATCAAAAGAGGGGTTTACTCCAAAAGCATGAAGGTTCTCTCATAAAGAAGTGAATGAGCTATAGTAAAATTCTAAGAGTTAGAGGCAATTGGTGCATACTAGGTTGATTTCCATCTACCCATGCCCCAATTACTTCTTCTCCTAGTCTAGCCCACCTAAATGGATACTACCCTTGACCAAGGCTATTTTTGCCTCATCCCCTTTTCTCAATCAAACACTTTTTGTAAACTCCCCAAGGATCAATAAAGACTTTTCAAATAGTGGCAAATCTTTCTTTTTAACTTAGCTCAAATCTTTCTTTAGCAATTGTTTCTTTTCTTTCTTTAAGTTGAGCCCTTGGCTTCTTTTCATTTCAAAATATGAGACACTTTTCTTTTCTTTAAACACATAAGAGCTTTTTTTCTTAAACACTTTTGCCAATAAATATATGATCCCAACCAAAATCCCTCATCATTCTTCCCTTTCTTTAATCTCTTCTTCCATTCCCAATTCCTCCCCCAAACTTGGATTCTAGCCTATTGCAAAGCTAAAGGTGATGAGCTTGCACTATATGGAAATTTTTCCTAGTCGCCTCATACTCAACACTTTTTACCTAGCTCATTCAAAAAAAATAGGCCTACCTCTCAACAAGAGTGTTTATAGTTTGAAAGAAGGGTGGTGAAAGGTGTGGAGTCTATTCAAGCAAGCGAGAGTGGTAAAAGGGATAAGAACGCTTGAATATTTTCAGAGTATTCGTGAGTTTAGCACACAAAGCATGAGTAAGATAATTAGATGTCATCATTAAAGTTCTCACTTAGGTAGATCTAGTGTTAATTCAGAGCCTATTTCAGTTTCAAATCAAGTTTCAAAGCAAGCAATCCGAGCATGGTTCGTCTTAACTTTCTAGCCTTTCTTGAATTGCAATCTTAGGACAATCAACTAGCTCAAACAACTAGCATAAATAACAAGTCATCACTCAATCAGTCTTACAAGGAAATTCAATCATTGCTCCCTATGCATGCGTCCTATATGATGTAACTAGACTCGATCCTATGATGCAAGTGCAACTACATGCTTTCTTTTTGAAGTTTTTTGAAATTTTTCGATTTTTTTTTGGTTTTTCTATGCCTTAGATGCAATGCATGAGACTCAAAGACAAAAAAAAAATACGATCAAAAGAAACATGATTAGCAACTGGTCTCTCCCCCAAACTTAAATCACACAGTCCCTTGTGTGATCTAAGAAAGGAAAAGAGACCGAAAACACCAAAATGCAAACAAAAAAAAGAAAAAAAAAAAGAAATATGTACAAAGATGGAGTGTTACTTGGCTAGTTGTGGAGTGATGGAGGTGATGAATCCCCCATGGAGTATGTTGGGTTGGATGAAGAGCAGGATGGTGTCCTCATTGCTCTTCTCTTTTTCCTTCTCTCTTTGCGTGCGGAGTGGCGGTGAGGCTCGTAGTAGGAGTCGGCGGCCATTCGTGCAGCTCCTACCGTCTCATGTCCAGCCACTGAGTATCTTCCCTGCTCCATCTCTGTCTGCTTAACCAGATGATCAGCCTCTCCGATTACTTCCTCAGTTGCAGCCCTGATCTCCTGATCCAAACCAGTTGGAGCCTCTTGTGACGTGGATGTCTGCCCGGTGGCGCTGCTCTTATCCTTCTTCCCCGTGAGCATCTTCAGAACCTTGGTAACCTTCTTCGGGCAGCTAGCTAACTTCTTGATGTTTCTTCCATGCCACTTGTTTTGCCTCTGAAGGTCCCGGTTCTGGTCCCTTAATGCACTGACCGTCCTGTCGCGATGGGATCATCCAAAGGCTCGATGTAGTACCTGTGCAACCCATACACCCCAGCAGGTGCGTCGGAAGAATGAGAATCGGCTGCAGTCGCTCCTCGCGGTCCGCGGGGTTCGAATTGATGCTCCATCCCCGGTAGAAACCTGACGTTGGCCAGATTTGTTGAAAGCTTGTGATGGTGGGGTTCGGAAGCAGATACTTCTCTTCCATCTCTGAATCTGAACACATCCGGTAGAGATGACGCCCAAGAGGCGACCTGGAACCTAGAAAGTGGGTCCTGATCATCTGAGGTAAGTCCAACCATCCCACTGGCGTAGGCTGTCCAAATGTCTTCTCCTCCAAACTTCCTTCCAGCTTAATCCTCTTGGCCGCGAGTAGCGGTGTGATCAACCCACCCATATTGAATTTGGGTTCAGAATCCTTGACAAACATTGCCCAATCTCGGTGAATCCCAAACTGCTCTACTAGAATGGCGGTGAAGCTCGGTGGGCGCTGCACGGGTGGTATCGTCCTACCGTCGGGAAATGTACGCAGAAGTGGTTGTAATCCGATGTACAGAAGCTTCATCTCCACTTCTGTGACTTGGCATGTATCCTTTCTAGCAAACAGAGTGTGGGCTAGTGCCTTGTGCACGTACCGAATAGCCGGGTGTCGGATCCTTGCAGACTTCATGGCCCCCAACTTGTACGTTCCATCAGCTATCATGTGCCACAATGCCCTGAGGTCATCCTTGTCAATGGGGATGGAAGATCCCAGTTGTGCACCATCTTCCACAAAACCGAAGATTTTACTTATTTCCTCAAATGTCATGGTGTGCTTCTTCCTTCCCATCGTGAATTCTATCTTCCCACGGCTCTCATCCCCTCTTAAGGCTGCTTTTCTCTGGTTGACTGTTGCTTTCACGGTTGCAAGGAACTGGCACGCTGAGCTCTGATAGCCGTCATTGGCGAGGCTGAAGAAGTGCTTAAGCCCCATGTTTTCTACAATCTTATCGTAGTCTTCCAAAAGTCCAAGAGCTGTAAGGGTCGGGACGTGAGGGTACCGGGTTGACCAGAATTGTATCTTCTCCAGCTTGTCAAAGATCTCAGAAGTAGAATAGATTGGTGATGTATGAATCCCCTTTCCTTTGACCCCTGGTGCTTCTTCCTCAACAGCTATCCCCTTTCCTTTCGAGGAAGTTCCCGCATCTTGCCTTGGTGCTTTGGCCCGTGATCTCGGGTTGGCGGATTGTCTAGTCATTGTCCTACAAAAGCAACTCAAAGAAAGAGTGAGCACATAACACAATCCACCAACACAATCAATAAGAGCTTGAGACATCCATGATCAACAATTGAAAGCTTAACAATTGCATAAATTTTCGTTTTCAATGGAGCAAACAAGCTAAAACATCTCAGCCATTCTCAATTCAATCTCATCATAAGCATAATTCACCAACAAGTCAATCACATTCATAAGCAACTCAAATTTTCGAATAAAAACTCCCAAATTTGCAATTTCAAAAATTTGTGAAACAAAACTCAAGCAAATCAAGTAGTCTCACTCAAGCTAGCCATAAACAACCTATTGCAACTATATGAATCATCAAATCAAGTTTCCCCCAATATTTCCGAAATTCCAATTTCCCAAGAACCCTAATTCACCAAAAATCAAATTCCTTCAATCCTAAGACGAAATTGGCTATGGGCATTCATACAAACACAAATGGGGAAGGTTTTCAAGCAATATCAATCACAATCAATGGCAAAATCAGAGTTTGAAAATTGGGAGTTTTTGAATCCGAAAATCATTAGTGAGTTTTGGAGTTTTACCTTGCTTAGTGATGATTGAGTGAAGAAATAGCAAGAGAATGTGAAAGAGCTTTGAAAACCGCAAGTCAAGCACTTGAAATCGAAGAAATTGATGGAGAATTGAGAGAGATGGAAGGTTTTGAAGTTTTTGAAAGTTTTTCTTGAAGAACTTTGTGCAAATCGCTTGGGGGAGAGAGATAGGCGTGAAGGGGGAGAAAACAAGAGAGAAAGTGGGACCCAGCTGGTCCCAATCTCGTCAGAAAATCGATATTGGGTCAAAATCCGGTCAAAACCGGTTTGAAATCGGTTTAGGGATCGATATACTTACCTGGGCGAAGGGGCGTATCGGCTTGGCCGACCGATACGCCAGCCGATATTGAGTCTCGGATTAAAATTGTGCAACATGTATCGGTCTGGCCAGCCGATACTGTGGCCGATATCACTCTTCCCCGAGAATCTGTATCGGCCTGGCCAACCGATACAGATACCGATATCGATTCTCGGATTTTTTCTTGAAATTCTGTATCGGCCTAGCCAGCCGATACGGACACCGATATTGGCTCCATGCATCCTCTTCCTTCATTCCTATGGCCTTTACTTAACACCAATGAGTCCACAACTTCACCTAAAGACCAAAACCTGATAAAACTCAAAGCAAAACATCAAAAATAACAAGCAAAAGATCGTATGTACAGGGATAAACATGGGAATGTCTCCCAAGTGCGCTTTTGTTTAAAGTCTTTAAGCTCGACTTTTGCAAACCGTGATCTTAAGCTGAGGGAGGGCTAGAGAGTGGAATCGAAGTCCCTTCCTCTATAGCTTCTGAGACGGAGTAATGCTTGAGTCTTTGGCCATTGACCGTGAACTCTTCATCATATTTTCCCCAAAGTACTACCGCTCCATATGGTCTCACCTCCTTCACTCTGAACGGTCCCGACCATCTAGACTTGAGCTTCCCGGGAAAGAGTTTCAACCAGGAGTTAAAGAGCAACACAAGATCTCCTTCTTTAAACTCCTTCTTCTGGATCAGCTTATCATGAAAAAGCTTGGTCCTCTCCTTATAGATCTTTGAGTTCTCAAAAGCTTCAAGCTTTATCTCGTCAAGTTTGTTCAGCTGAATAATTCTCTTCTCAGTGGCAGTCTTGATGTCAAAGTTCAGCAACTTGACAGCCCACATAGCCTTGTATTCCACCTCCACAAGTCATACAGCATGGTGAACGGTGTAGGGCCCAACAGAGTCTTGAAAGCAGTCCTATACGCCCACAGCGCGTCATCAAGCTTTCTAGACCAATCTTTCCTTGAGGCTCCAACAGTCTTCTCCAAGATAGCCTTGATTTGCCTATTGGACATTTCAACTTGCCCGCTTGTTTGAGGATGATATGGTGTTGCAACCTTATGCTTTACTCCATACTTCTTCAAAAGACTCTCAAAGAGTTTGTTGATGAAGTGTGAGCCTCCATCACTAATCACAATCCTTGGGATTCAAAACCTTGGGAAGATGATGCTCTTGAATAGCTTTATCACAACCTTGGCGTCATTCGTCGGACTCGCCACTGCTTCTACCCATTAGGAAACATAATCCACAACCACTAAGATGTAGATGTTCCCATAAGAAGATGGGAAAGGTCCCATGAAGTCAATGCCCCACACATCAAACGCTTCAACTTCAAGAATGGGGTTTTGAGGCATCTCATTCCTTCTACTAATGTTTCCCTTTCTTTGACAAGGATCACACTTAGTGATGAACTCTTGGGTATCTTTAAACATTGTAGGCCACCAAAACCCGGCTTGTAGAGCTTTTTGAACCGTCTTGAAGGTAGACCACCATAAACTGACTCATGACAATGTAGGAGAACACCTCCTACTTCTTCATCAGCTATGCACCTTCTATAGAGTTGATCCTTGCACAAAGTGTAGAGGTAAGGCTCGTCCCAATAGTACCTATTGACATCTCTAAATAACTTCTTCCTTTGGTAGCTATCAAGACTTGGTGGTTCCTTCCCAACTTCTAGGAAATTGACTATGTCTGCATACCACGGTTCCTTGTCTTCAATAGAACTAACCTCTTCAATCCTCATGCTTGTATCATGGGCATCTTTGACAACCTTACAAGCCATTAGCTGTTCTTCAGGGAGAGAGTCATCTAGGGGAACATCGTCCTCAATTCTCAGTCTCAACAAGTGATCCGCCACTCCATTCTCAATACCTTTCTTATCCTTGATATCCAAATCAAACTCTTGTAGCAGCAAGATCCATCTTAGAAGCCTTGGCTTGGCATCTTTCTTG
This sequence comes from Orychophragmus violaceus, assembly GCA_030180135.1. Classification (NCBI taxonomy): domain Eukaryota; kingdom Viridiplantae; phylum Streptophyta; class Magnoliopsida; order Brassicales; family Brassicaceae; genus Orychophragmus; species Orychophragmus violaceus. The sequence goes on from CM058236.1 coordinate 41,312,073, forward strand.
GCAAGTAGATATCTCAACGCAGCATGATCCGTGTACACCACAACCTTGGATCCAACCAAGTATGATCTGAACTTCTCAAAGGCAAACACCACAGCTAGAAGCTCTTTCTCAGTTGTTGCATACCTCACTTGAGCATCATCCAATGTCCTACTAGCATAGTATATGACATGGAGTTTCTTGTCTTTCCTCTGTCCAAGGACTGCTCCAACTGCGTAGTCACTCGCATCGCACATAATCTCAAAAGGTAATTCCCAGTCAGGAGCTTGGACAATCGGATCACTAATCAAAGCTTCCTTAATCTTGTGAAACGCAGTCAAACACTCCTCATCAAACACAAAGTTTGTCTCCTTACACAGTAGACGTGTGAGTGGTCTAGGGATCTTAGAGAAGTCCTTGATAAACCGTCTGTAGAACCCGGCATGACCCAAGAAGCTTCGGATCCCTTTCACTGAGTTTGGTGGCTGAAGACTCATCATCACTTCTATCTTAGCCTTGTCTACCTCAATGCTACTCTCAGAAATCTTGTGCCCAAGTACAATCCCTTCCTTCACCATGAAGTGGCATTTTTCCCAATTGAGTACGAGGTTTGTCTCTTCACATCTTCTTAAGACCCTGCACAAGTTCAACAGACAAGAGGAGAAAGAAGAGCCATATACCAAAAAATCATCCATGAAGACTTCCACAATGTCCTCGATAAGATCGGAGAAGATCGACATCATGCACCGCTGAAAAGTTGCGGGCGCATTACATAGTCCAAATGGCATCCTTTGATAAGCAAAGGTGCCATAAGGACAAGTAAAAGTTGTCTTCTCCTGATCGTTGGGGTGTATTGGGATCTGGAAAAACCCGCTGTACCCGTCGAGAAAACAGTAAAAAGGATGGTTAGCAAGACGCTCAAGCATTTGATCAATAAATGGCAATGGGAAGTGATCTTTCCTAGATGCAGCATTAAGTTTTCGGTAGTCTATACACATCCTATGCCCGGTGATAGTTCTAGTGGGAATCAATTCATTGTTATCACTTTTAACTACCGTTATCCCTCCTTTCTTCGGAACACAGTGCACGGGAGAAACCCAAGTGCTGTCCGAGATAGGGTAGATTATCCCTGCATCAAGCAATTTAAGAATCTCTTTCTTGACTACCTCCTTAAGATTTGGATTTAACCTTCTTTGATGCTCAATAGAAGACATAGATTCATTTTCAAGGTGGATCCTATGAGTGCATAAGCTAGGTGACAATCCTTTAATATCATCAAGTGAGTAACCTATTGCTTTTCTAAACTTTTTCAATTCAGTGGTTAAAGCAATCAATTCATCATCACTCAACAACTCATTCATAATGACAGGATAAGTAGAGTTAGGGCCATGCATACCGAAGCCCCCGCGGAAGGGGCTTTAACTCAACCTTTGGTGCTTTGAGCTCGCTCCAATCATCAGCTACAAGCTGCTCCTTGCACTGCTCAACTTCTTTGGCGCCATCATCCTCTATACCCATAGCAAAAATCTCTTGCTCTTTACCCGCAGCTTCTGATCCCAGCTCAATGAATTCAACCTCTCCTAGCAAAGGCTTGTGCGAATCAAGCGCTCTCATATAAGCCCAGCTTTCCTCTTGAAGGTACCTATACTCTCCACATTCCTTGGTCAAAGTCACTTCCAACGGATCATCCATGTTTAACTCCTCAAGGAGTTCATCAGCCAGCTCCTCCATAGTCTCAATATAAAACATCTACCCTTGTATGGTTGGCTCCTTCATCACTTTGTTGATGTCAAATTTGAGCATTATGTCTTTACCAAGGTTGAGGTCTATCTTCCCTCTCTTGAAATCTATGATTGCACCAGCTGTGGCAAGAAAAGGCCTCCCAAGGATTAGAGGATCCTTTGGTTCTTCATCCATCTCCAATACAATAAAATCTGTCGGGACTTCAAATCCTCCTACTTTCAACGGAAGATATTCTAGGAGACCAATTGGGTACCTCACTGATCTATCTGCTAGAACCAAGGAGATCCTACAAGCCTTGTAGGTGGAGAAGCCTAGCCTTTTATCTACTGAGAAAGGCATCAAACTTGCGCTTGCTCCAAGATCATATAAACAACCCTCAAATCGAAAAGGACCGATGGCACATGAAAGAGTAAAACTGCCCGGATCTTCAAGCTTCCTTGGTACAATACTCCTTTGGATGATCGCACTACACTCATGAGACAATATAACCATACCTTGCACTTCCTTGGTTCTTTCTTTGATTGCATCCTTGAGAAACTTGCTAGCAAGAAGGCATCAATCAAAGGCATGGTTAACTCAACATTCTTCATTTTCTTTTCAAAGAGAGATTTGTACTTCTCTAGGAGTTGCTTCTTGAATCTGCCCGGAAAGAGTAGCTTGGGCTCATAAGGTGGTGGCACAAACACACCATCCTTCTTCTTGAGTGTATCCTTCACTACTTCTTCAACTACAGCATTTCCTTTCCTCTTAGCCATCTCACTATCACTATCTTTGTTGAGAGCAGAATTTTTAGAATTCTCCTCCCCTCTTGAACTTCAATGTCCTCATTGAGTGAAGGAATCACCCTAGGATTGGGTACTTGACGTTGTTGCAGCTCCTTACCACTTTTCAATGTGATAACGTTGATATATTCCTTCGAGTTTTGCTCAGATTTTCCGGGTAAAGTACCTTGAGTTCGGGATGTAGAGGCATTCTTGTTTTCCATGTTGGTGACCCTTGAAGTCAAGTTCTGAAGCTCACTCTTGAGATCCCGTACTTCCATAGCTCCTGAAGCTTGCCCTTGAAGAAGTTGTTGCATCATACTCTTTAGCTCGTTATCCAATCCCGAGGAAGAAGAAACTTGTGGTTGTTGTTGCCCAAAACCGGGTGGGTATTGTGATATACCATGGATTTTAGGGTTTTTAACCATGGTATATGTTACATTTATCGAGTCTTTTACTATGTTTTAGAGTCTTTTTAGGTGTTTATTAGGTACAAGCACGTTTGGAGCATATTTGATGATTATGGCACTTTCTGGAGCTAATTGGAGTATTTGGCCGAGAGATAGACTTAACTGTCAAGATTTCAGAGACGCAACGATCGACACACTTGTGGCATCGATCGTTGCACCAGCGAGATGGGCCAAACTGAAGGATTAAGTGTGTTCATTGGTGTAATTATCAGATTACATCCTAGCACATAATCATCTAGGATCTAGGTGATTTGCAGTTGAATCATAAACAGATCAGGATTATTACCTTGTGATTGCAGCGGATTGATCAAAGGAATATCGAGATCTGCTAGAGCTGATAGAAACCGGCTCCTCCTAGGTATCCACACGCTTACAAGCTACTGGATCAGGCTGCTAGACCAAGCTGGAATGAACAGAGAGAGAGGAAGACTCAGGTGAAAAAAATCGCAGAAGCAGAAGCATTAGGGCTTCCTGCGCTTTTCCTCTTCCTTATATGGGCCCAAGTAATTAAACTAATGGCTCATTAGGCTTTTGGGCCCAAGGCCCAAATCAGACAAAAGACTGTCTTTTGTCTGGCCCAATTCTCTGTACAAATACAGTAAATGCCTTGCATCTTACCGTATTAATTCCATTTAACTTTCCCGTTAGCTATGGTGTGTGACCCTTTGGGATCATACAATACTGGTAATAAGTCCTAAACTTATAGATCAAGAGCGGGCTCTAGCAAGTCATCATGATCACCCAGTATTTATGACTTATGTCTGATCTCGACACTTATCATACTTTCTAGAGATAGTACAGTAGATTTCAGGACATTCCCAACAATCTCCCACTTGTACTGGAATCCTACATTCCCTAATCCTTTTGTCTCAATATCTCGATCTGGCATAAGGCAAGATGCGTGTCATCCTTATATAGCCAGACCATGTTTATCGGACCAGATTTGATACTGACAATGCAAACGACTTGGGCAAGTTCGTTTGGGAGTGGCCACTCTCTTACCAGCTATCAAGTCTCCGATTGGCCTAGAGATATTTCCTCCGTTAAACGGCAGGGACAAATCCCATCTTGTTCCATCACTATGAACTACACACTTTATAATACACCCAACAAAGGTCCTTATAGCTCCCAGTTACGAAACAGCGTTAGACAATGATCAAAGCGCATCACTCCATGTGCAGCCACATGCATGCGAACTCAGGTCTAAGGACTATACTCTATAGTCGTATATGAGAACCTCTTATGACACAGATATTAATATCTTGTAGAGTTCTCATCAGCGGGCCATGTCCGGTCATATGCTCCCCTACATATACCTATGTGTCGACTTTGATGCCGCACATCTATGACCCCTCGAAACTTGGTCATAAGTCTCAACACAATCTAGTCTCAAGTGGTTGTTGGTGTTCCAATTTCAACAACCTTCGACTATGGACATTATGATTTAAGTCATTTCGTTAAATATGGGGTTTCAGGATCAAGTCTACTCATGTACTTCGATGGCCCATATATAATGACATGAATCATTTTGGAACGATTATTTATATCACAGTTAAAATAATCCAGAAATCATAGATTTCATAAACATAAAATATTATGTTTACATGAACCTTTCAAAACAACTAAATAAAGCCCTTTACAAACTCCCACTGAAATTAAGACTACATCTTAATTTCACATATCCTACAGCTACAGTCCGCGACTCGTGCTTAGGCCTAAGGAGTGGCTTCGTTAATAGATTAGCAACGTTCTCATTCGTTGAAACTTGCTGATCTACTTAACACCTCTGTCATTTATCTCACGGAATAGGTTATACCTACCCTCAAGGTGTTTGGACCTCTGATGTGCAGCTAGCCTCATCTATGCTGGAATCACATCAAGTTCAGTGATGAACTCTTCTTTCCAAACAACCTCTTTCGCCGCTACCCAAGCTGCGAAATGTTCAGCTTAAGTCATGGAGTCAGCAACAGTGCCTTGCACCGCCAGACAGACACAAGATATAACCGGATTGTGACCGGAAATCATCTTTGTCTGTTGGAAACTTGCCCTTCAGATTCTACCGACTTGTAGCACCTCACTTTCTCCGTAAATCAAGAACTTATCCTAAGTATTTTCCAAATACTTGAGGATATTCATTACGTCTATCCAGTGATTCTTTGCTGGATTTGACTGGTCTTTACTTGTCATGCTTAACATTAAAGCAACATCAAAACAAGTACGTGTCATGGCATACATGATAGATCCAATTGCCGACGCATATGGAATCTCATCCATGCATTCAAGCTCAGCAGTTATCGTAGGACACTGTTTCTTGCTTAACGTAATGCCATGTGACATTGGCATAAAACCCTTCTTGGAATGCTGAAAACGTGTAGGACTTTGTCAATATAAGAATCCTGACTTTGTCCTATCAGCTCTTTTGGATCTCTATCTTTAGATCCAAAATCCAAGAACATACGTGGCTTTACCCATGTCAATCATAAAACCAACTCCCAAGCCAGTCCTTTACCGACTGCAGCATTGGAACGTTATTTCCGAGAATCAGTATGTCATTGACATACACTATGAGAAATGCAACATTGCTCCCACTTATCTATTAGTAAACGCACAGTTCCTCTTCGTTCCTGTTCAAGTCAAAACTTTGACTACTTCAACAGAACGAAGATTCCAACTCCGATATGTTTGCTTCCATCCATGAATGGATCGATGAAGCTAACTTACACACAGTATAATTTTTCGGAGTCCGGGCTCACTTTCGCTTCTGTGAATTTCGCAGGTTCGTCACTTTCAATGATCATCAGATCATGGCAACTAATCACGAGAAATCACTCTCGGATTAGTGACGGATTCATTCAGATCTGCGAACTTCAGGCTCTACAGGTGTAGATTCTACAGAAATCTGTAAATCCATCCGCTGCTCTCCCTCAACAGGTTGAGCAGCCTCCTGTATTTCTCGAATTTCTTCGAGTTATACTTTTACTCCCACTGTTCTTCTTGGAAAGCAACTTCCCTTTTAGAAAACAGAATTCCGAACAACCTAACTTCGTTTTCGGAATGGACGTAAAAGTAACAAGCCTTGGTTTCCCTAGGACAACCAGCGAAGTAGCACAACTACAAATACTCAGTAAAGACGAATTTGGATCATTTCCAGTCCACATTTATGTGGTGTCTTTCAACTGATATTGGTGGAACTATTTCAGCGTAAACTTAGATATTTCTAGAGCGTTATTCTTTAAGAATATCAAGGAAGATTCGTGTGACTCATCTTTAATCCTTTCTAGTAAGATCTGATTCTTTCTCACAGAAACACCTCCAGGTTTTCAGGAGAAATGAGCTGTGAAACGACTTCACACTCATTTAGATGATCACACCATCAATGACTTAAGTATTCTCACTCGTGATCTAATCCAGAGTCTCAATACTTCTGTCACTCAGATTCTATACCTCATTCTGGAACTCTTTCGACTATTTCAAAGAGTTATGACTCGTGTCTCATCAAATGAACACAGTCATACTCACTGAAGTAATCAGTAAAGATAATGAAGTATAGGAAATTTTCTCTGGCATTACTGCTCATCGGGCCACATACATGAGTATGTTCAAGGTCCAATAAGTCTTTGGGCTTTTCTCTAGCTCGGCTAAGATGGGCCCTTTGTCTTTTGGTCCAGTAAGCAGAATTCAAGTCTCATAAGATATCCGATCAAATGAGCCCAAAAGTCCATAACTATGGGGTTTCTGAATCCGACTTACTCTATGTGACCAAAACATTTACGGCAAGAAAAATCAGGTTTAATTCATCAGATTTAAACCAATTCGGTATTTATGTTACTTTTAGGCACTCTTTGGTTTAAGATATAAAACCCATTCCTTGAATAGGGTGCTACAATCAATATTTCATTGAGATCAAAAGAACAAAACTTGTCTTTTATCAAAATGAAAAACATTCAAATTCTTACAAGAAAATGAAAGACAACTCTGCTTAAAGCAGGTACATTGTAGCAATTACTTAATACAAAACCAAGCCTCAAAGGCATCTACAAGTGAAAACCCTATGGCTGAGGCAGCATCCATAGCTCCTTCCAGACATGCAGTTCCACTTGTCCTTCCTTCAACGTTCTACTGTTGCTTAGGCTCTGCATATTATAACAAATATCAGTGCCACAACCAGTATCCAATACCTATAAGGTAGAACTTGAAGTAATAACATGAATACCTGAGGAAGTAGTCTCATACATCAACTTCAACTCCTCATAATCTTCCATGAATTTAATGCAATCTCTCTTCCAATGCCCAATCTCTTTACAGTAGCAGCACTTATCAACGTAAGAGGTATCTGACTCGGGCTCAGAAGACACACGCTTGCCATGATTCAAAATCTGGACAACTTTGTCTTCACCCTTGTCAGCATTAGGTTTAGTAAACCTACCCTTCTCCTTTATGAGATTATACAGGGTACTCTTCACGTTTGGCTCAACTGTCTTGAGCATTTCATGCAGTTCAGTCAGCGTCTTCGTTAAGCCTTTCTTGATATAGTTCCTTCTGAACTTATCATAGCTTGACGGCAGTGACTGCAGAATGATCTCAGTTGTCAATTCTTGGCTAACTGGATAATCCAGTTTCCTCAGGTTATCAATGTAACCCATCATTTTACTGACATGAGGACTCACTGGATGATCATTTGGTAGCTTGCAGCTAGTGAGAGACTTAACCAACTGGTATCTCTCCACTCTTACCTGCTCCTGAAATTTCAATTTCAGGCTGCTGATCATCTCTATTGGCGACTCCATGTTCTCATATTGCTTCAGCAAATCTGAGTCCATGGTAGCCAATATCAGACCACGCACATCTACCGCATCATTATAATGCTTATTCCAAGCATCATATACTGCATGAGAGGCATTGGACCCGATCCTCTCGGGGAGAGCTCTCTCAAGGACATAGTCCTTTCTCTCCTGCCTGAGAACTAGCCTCAGGTTCCGCGACCAAGTCAAGAAATTTGATCCGTTCAGTTTGTCTATCTCAAGGACAGACCGGATCGAGAAAGTGTTTTGATTGTTTGTGCTAGTCATAACTGAAATTTAGAGATAAATAGAGTTTTAGTTATTCAGTTCAAAAAGAGTAATCTTAATAACTTATAAGAAAACTCGCATTGCATTCAAAATTTCTTTGTTTAACCTCATAAGAATGCAATGATTCCGAGACCCATGTTCAACTAAAACCAAAGTGGGCCACTGGCCGTCACCCGGAATTAGCTTTACTTGGTAAGCATACACACAACTAGTTATATCTATATAACTCTCGGTTGTGGATTGGGCCCAAGGCCCAATTCACCAGATGTCTCAAGGCCCGGGACTCCCGATGGCCCAGTCAAGGAAACCAATCTCTTACAGCCAAATAATCACTAAAGTCTGGGACTCCCAAGGAAATTAGTGACTATATACTACTTTACTTACGCAAAAACAGACACCTCACACTGTAAGCCATATCTGTAATTGAATAAGCGTTAAGTAGCTGACAAGATTGGGCAAGACATCCAAGCTTGATATTGTTTTTGAGGATTTTAGGTTTCAATAGATTTCCTCCCAAAAATAGAAGATTACTATTTTGGGAAACTTTCCATTTCAGGTAACTTACTAAATATGGAAACTTTCTATTTAGGGAAACCTACTATTTTTAGAAACTTTATAAGTTTGGAAACTTACTATTTCCAAAAATTTCCTAACATGCCAAAATTAGAAACTTCTAATATTAGAAGCTTTCTAATTTAATGTTTTATTAAAGTTTTTGGATGGGTCACAAATTATAGGCCCAATTCTTGGCCCAAGACCACAGAATTCCAATTGGCCCAATAATTTGACATAACCGAGTCGGTTCATTAATTCTGGTCCAAGACCAAATTAACTACTAAATCCAACTGGTTATTTACTAAACCAGACCAGCTCTAAATTATTTGGTCCAACCAAATCAAACTTAGACCAGCCTTCGGTTTAGGTTAAAATTCAATTTTGAATTTAAATTCGGTTTAACCAGAAATTAAATAATACCAATTGTATTAAATAATTTCCAGCAAACCGCGATTTGGGTTAACCGCTTGAACCATACATTAATTAAATAATTAATCGATTCAAACAAAGCAATCTTTTACGATCATGAGATCACTTGAAGACAAAAAGATTTTGTCATTATTCAAAATCAACTATCGATCACGATCACATTAACAAACCATAACAAATTGTTTGATAATTATCGAAACCTAACTTAAAGTCATAAAGTCAACAAGCGATTTTGAACATACCAATTCGTTTCATTCATAAACGATTTCAATTATGATCATGACATACGCTAAAAGACAAAACGATTTTGATCGTTTCAATTCAATAATCGTGAAACAAAGTCAACAGCTTATCACATTAACGATTTTGAACAATCGACTTTTCCAAACCGTATCATCGTTTCTCTTAATTAATAAACAAAGCCAACATTACGAATTGAAAGCGATCGATCAAGCCATATTATAATCATGCGATTGATAACAAAGTGACTTATTTCTAGGTTTTCAAAGTTTCAATCAATTTTACTCAATAAAATCGATTCATCAAACTAATAAACAACCTAGTATGATCCAAAAAGCAAAAACCTAACGACCTAGGCTCTGATACCACTGAAGGATTAAGTGTGTTCATTGGTGTAATTATCAGATTACATCCTAGCACATAATCATCTAGGATCTAGGTGATTTGCAGTTGAATCATAAACAGATCAGGATTATTACCTTGTGATTGCAGCGGATTGATCAAAGGAATATCGAGATCTGCTAGAGCTGATAGAAACCGGCTCCTCCTAGGTATCCACACGCTTACAAGCTACTGGATCAGGCTGCTAGACCAAGCTGGAATGAACAGAGAGAGAGGAAGACTCAGGTGAAAAAAATCGCAGAAGCAGAAGCATTAGGGCTTCCTGCGCTTTTCCTCTTCCTTATATGGGCCCAAGTAATTAAACTAATGGCTCATTAGGCTTTTGGGCCCAAGGCCCAAATCAGACAAAAGACTGTCTTTTGTCTGGCCCAATTCTCTGTACAAATACAGTTAATGCCTTGCATCTTACCGTATTAATTCCATTTAACTTTCCCGTTAGCTATGGTGTGTGACCCTTTGGGATCATACAATACTGGTAATAAGTCCTAAACTTATAGATCAAGAGCGAGCTCTAGCAAGTCATCATGATCACCCAATATTTATGACTTATGTCTGATCTCGACACTTATCATACTTTCTAGAGATAGTACAGTAGATTTCAGGACATTCCCAACACAAACGACGGTCTAATGAAGAATAATGAAATTGCAGTTTGCCCAGAAGTTCCTGATATTTACAAAGAAGCCCCAAAACGTGTTTTAGGATTATAATTAGGTTTTACAGCCACTTGTTAGGCTAAGCTTTTCTTACGTTAAGTTTTACTCAGAGAGAGTTGAGGGGCTGATCCTGATCTCGAAAGAGACTTGATTTTGAACCCCAGTTCCTATTTGATTATATGATATTTGGTTTTCTACTTATGATATTTTCTGTCTCGATGAATATGTCTGAGTAGTTTACCTGTTAGGTTGAAGGATTCTCATTAAGGATTTCAGAGAATTATAGTTTAATTAATCTGTAGAGATTCATATCTGCTAGTTCTTTATTTAAGTTGCTCTTAATGCTTAATCTGAAGTAGCTAATCAGAATTATGATGTTAGGTTGATTAATTCAGCGGAAGTTAGTTAATTTAACTAGAAAGAACCTGGATAAGCAATTAAACTGTTCGCAAACGGAATTTTGGTTTAGGATAATTGTGAACACATCAAACTTGGAATTAAAGCTGGTTTAATATGTTAGTTCTCGCAAACGAAAGTTTGGTTTGCTGCACTTAGACTTAGAGAATTATCGCAAAGGAATTTGGTTAATTCTATATCCGTGTTTGAGTTCTAGAACAGTTATTGATTAGATCTAGATAGATTGATTGCTTGCGTACTTGATTTCCTGAGAACTCCTGAAACCTAACGCTTCGCTCTCTTGCTTACAAACTCACTTGATTTACTTTGCTGTTTCGTTTACTGTTTTCATACCTGCTTCGCTTAATTAAATCTGAACTACTAATAATCTATTGTGCGACTGAGAGTCCTTGTGGGATTCGATACCTTATATACTACGATTGCATTAACTGTGCACTTGCAGTAGAATAGGGATAAAACTATACACCTATCAAGTTTTTGGCGCCGTTGCCGGGGACTCTTTGAGTTCACCAATAGATTTAGTACTAGGATTTAGACTAAGCATTCTTTTTAATTTTCTTGTTTACTCACGTTTCTGATTTTTTTGGATTGCAGGGATTCGCACTGCATCGATCGTTGCCACCTTGCATCGATCGACACAAGGCGAGAACAGCAATGCTGAGATCTGAGACGTTCAATAGGTTCCACTCTATCGAACCTGTGATTCTGATTCGCGGAGAAAACGGCGTTCTACGAGACCAAGAGGGTCATATATGCAACGCAAAAGGTCAGAAACTAGATGGGGAAGGAAACCCCATCTCGCCAGATTACCATGTGTTGGTTGGGCAAGTAGCTGAAATGAGAGATAAGATAGATGACATCCACAACGTCCTACTTAGGGAAAGACAGTTCCGAGCTGATACAGAAACTGAAGGATTTGCAGAGGCAAAATATATGGCTGGAGCTGATTTTTATGGACAGACATTTGGACATCAGCAGAGACAAGGTTCTAGGCATGCTCAAGGATCAAGAGATTTTGGTTATACATCCTGCCTAGCATCTCTTGTACCTGCACAGAGGAGCAGATTAGAGATCATGATGGAGCAATCCATTGCGGAACAGCAACAAACCACAGCGTCCTTCAGCTCGAAGCTTGAGGGCTTGTACACTAATCTGAATGAGAAATTTGAGTCCTTGAACACTCATATGAAGTTGTTAGATACACAGATGGATCAGATTTCAAGTCCTACCGCAAGGAAGGATTCTCAGGAAACCCATGCCGTTAATATTCAGGTTGACCACAGGATGGATCATAGACCATATCTAGCAGTCAAGGCTATGGAATTTGTGGAAAACAGAGGGGAGTCTGACATTGAATTCCCTGAGTTTGAGAGCTTCGACGGACTTGACTCAACAGAGATTGACATGGATCTTTTGGCTTGGATAGTTCAGACTGATACTAGGCCAAGTCAAGAGGAGAAATTTGATTTTGAGATTGCTGAATTAGAACAGGAAGCTGATGGACCCGAGAATGTAGTTGAAATTCGAGCTGAGAAAACTGCGTCGATCGTTGCACCACATGCACCGATCGTTGCATCCCGTAAAGAACCAGTTTCACTTATACCTCGTGGAGTTGCCAAGGAAAGGATCTACAAACCTCCAATACCATTCCCCAAAGCTCCTGTAAAGTCTAAAGATTTTGTTCGGAACACATTAGTGGTTGACAAAAAGATGGTGGTTCCACAGGAGTCTACTCTAACGTCTTCGAAGCTCAAAGCTACCCATAAGCAGAAGGCTCCGAGCATCAAATCTCTGCCAAAGGTAAAGCATAAATCCACTAAGCTTAAACCTCCTGACTCGACTGTTCGGAATGCGGGAAAAAGTTTTAAGCCACCCAAGTGTCGATCCCAAAATACATTCCTTCCTACGTTCTTTGGACGACATCATGCTGCTACTGCTTACACACCACCATGGATGATAAGGCATTCACAGAGACACTCAAAGTCTCTGTTGAAACCTCCATGATTCTGACCTCTTTCCAAAAGTCAAGCTAATGACTTAAAACAAGCGCTGAGTGGGAGGCAACCCACTGCTAGGTTTATTTGTTTTTCCCTTTTATTTTTGGTTTTTTTCTTTCTTAGGATTTCACGTTTTTATTTGTTTTTGCTAGTTTTAGATACAGAGCACAAAGTCTGGAGATGTGTGACGATCGTTGCTCACTTGTGCAACGGTCGTTGCAATTGGTTTAAATCAAAAATTAAGGTATGTCGCGCTAAACCGGAACCGATCTGGTTCAACCAGCATCGATCGTTGATGTTATGCAACGATCGTTGCACCCACGACCAAGGTAAGTTACCTTAAACCCTTCTTCTCCTTTTTCTTCTCCATTTCTCGCCGCCGATAACACCGAGAGCCAAAACCTAAAATCACCGTTTCTTCATCGATTTCTTTGATTCAAAGTGCTATTTCACTTATTTTTACTCCCCAAATCTATTTCTCCTACCCATTTCTCACGGAATCAAGGTAATGTACTTCTATTGATAATTTTCGGATTCCACTTTTAGGGTTTTAGAAATTGGGTGATTTTGATCAAAATTAATGAATGCATGTTAAGATGATTATGCTTTAGGTTGTTTAGTGATGAATGGTGTCGATTTTGCGATTGATTTTAAGATTTTGGAACGATTTTATTGACTGTTGATTGCGGCCAGAATCGCCTTGCACCGATCGTTGCACTAGTGCAACGGTCGTTGCTCGACGATTCTGGGGAAATGTTCGAGTATACGAAATCGCCTTGCAACGATCTCTGCCTTAGTGCAACGATCGTTGCACGACGATTTCACAGAGAGTCTGCCGTGACTAATTTGCTTAATTTTCTGTTTTGCAGATGGAAACTCAGGATCAACCCCGCAAGCGCAGAGCAACAGCCGCAAGCGCCTCACGGCAGTACATTCCGCCACCAGAGTGGCTACACAGGGATTCTGATCCTCCAGAGCCATATCAGTTGGTTCATGCGACCATTGGGCCACCATGGCCAAGAGCAGATAAGACTCGGATTCAGTCTGATCGCAACTGGGGCAAGGGTATCAAGAGGATGCTCACTACGACTGATTTCACAGAGAGGCCGCTGCACAAGTACTGGGACGAGTACGATACACTGCTGTATAACGGTTGGTGTGGCATGGAGATAGTGAAGGAACGTTTAGTTGATCCTGATTCAATTCTTAGATTCATATCAACCTAAACATGTGATCTAGGTTCTTCTCAGAATAGAAACAATAGATGATCTCACCTTATACCTGATTTGCAGCGGAAAGGGACGGTATGTCTGAGATCAGAGAAACACCGAGGGATGAATCCTCCAAAGGTTCACACACGCGATCACAGGAAACGACTGCTAGATCACTAGAGGATTTCGGCGCAGAGAGAGAGAGTTTACGGCTCTGGTATTAGGGTTAATTGATCAGAAACTCGAGTTTTAGTTTATAAAACTTGTCTGATTTCGTTTGGGCCATTTGGCCCAAACACCAATTAACTAGTCGGCATTCGCACACTGTGTCGACCGACACACCTTGTGTATCGATCGACACAGAGTAGCCAAATCGTTTTATTCTCTCTAAGTACAGTAAATGCCTAGCACTTTTACCGTACTTCTGCTAAACCGTTCCTACACATTTTCCTGTTAGCTTAGGCGTGTGACCCATATGGGATCATATAATAAAGGCAATAAGTCCAAGACTTATAGATCATGAGCGGACTCTAGCAAGCCATCATGACCCCCAGTATTATATGACTTATGTCTGATCATTGACATACTCTTACTTTCTAGAGACAGTACCGAGATTACTGGACACAATTCCAACAATCTCCCACTTGTACTGGAATCTCTGTATTCATAATCCTTTTGTCACAATATCTCGATTAGCCATAAGGCAAGATTGGTGTCATCCTTATAAAGCCTAATCTTGTTCATCGGACTCTGATTTGATACTGACAATCCAAACGACTCGGGAAAGTCCGTTTGAGCATGGCCATGCATTTTCCAGTATTCAAATCTCCGATTGGCCTAGAGATATTCACTCCATTTATATTGGAGGGACAAATTCCGTCTTGTTCCATCACTGTAAACTATTCATTTCATAATGTACCCAAACAAGGTCCTTATAACTATCGCAGAACGATAGCGTTAGACAATGATCAAAGTGCATCAGTCCATGTGCAGTCACATGCATGCGAACTCAGGTCTAAGGACTATACTCTATAGTCGTAGTAAGAATCTCTTATGACACAGATATAAATATCCTGAAGAGTTCTTATAAGCGGGTCTTGTCCGGTCGTATGTTCCCAAACATACACCTATGCACTGACTTTGATGCCGCGCATCTATGACACACTGAGACTTTGTCATAAGTCACGTACCAATCCAGTCTCACACGGTTGTTGGTGTTCCAATTTCAACAACCTTCGACTAGGGACGGGATGATATAAAACATCTATCAAATATAGGGTCTCATGATCAAGCTAAATGACTTTGATGACTCAAGATCAAATCATTTACTTCGATGACCTATAAAGTGGTTCATATCACTTTGGAACGATTATTTCATCACAGTTAAAATAATCTTGAAATAATAATTTCATTAAACATAAAAATGTTTTACAAGAACATATCAAATAACTAAATAAAAAGCCCTCAAACTCCCACTCAAATTTAGATTACATTTCTATGTCTCTAATGCCTACAGCTTCAGTCAGAAACTCGAGCTTAGGCCTTGGGAGTGGCTTTGTCAACGGATCAGCGACGTTATCATCTGTCTGAACTCGGCTGATCTTGACTTCCTTTCTATTAATGATGTCACGTATCAAGTGAAATCTTCTTAGAACATGCTTGGATTTCTGGTGTGATCTTGGTTCCTTTGCCTGAGCTATAGCACCATTGTTGTCACAAAACAGTGCCAGAGGCTCAGCCGCATCTGGTATCACACCTAGTTCAATAATGAACTTCCGTATCCAAACAGCTTCCTTCGCAGCTTCTGAGGCGGCGATATATTCAGCTTCTGTGGTGGAATCTGCAACGGTGTCTTGCTTGGAGCTTCTCCAACTGATTGCACCGCCATTCAGACAAAAGATATAACCGGACTGTGACCGGAAATCATCTTGGTCTGTCTGGAAACTTGCGTCCGTGAATCCACTGACTTTAAGCACATCACTTCCACCGTACACTAAGAACTTATCCTTAGTATGTCTTAGATACTTCAAGATATTCTTTACGGCAATCCAATGGTTTTCACCTGGATTTGACTGGTATCTACTCGTCATGCTCAATGCATAAGCAACATCAGGACGAGTACAGATCATGGCATACATGACAGATCCTATTGCAGATGCATAAGGAATATTCTTCATGCGCTCAAGCTCAGCAGCCGTCGTAGGGCTCTGCTTCTTGCTTAGCGTTGTGCCATGTACCATCGGCGTGAAGCCCTTCTTGGAATCCTTCATGCTGAATCTTTGTAGGACTTTGTCAATGTATGAATCTTGACACAAGCCTATCAGCCTTCTAGATCTATCCCGGTAGATCCTGATTCCAAGAACGTATGCGGCTTCACCCATGTCTTTCATGGAAAAACAACTTCCAAGCCAGTCCTTTACGGACTTCAGCATTGGAACGTCGTTTCCGAGAAGCAGTATGTCATCGACATACAGAATAAGAAATACAATCTTGCTCCCACTAGATTTCTTATACACGCATTGTTCTTCTTCGTTTCTGATGAAGTCAAATTGCTTGATCGCTTCATCAAAACGAAGATTCCAGCTCCTCGATGCTTGCTTCAATCCATAAATGGATTTATGAAGCTTGCATACTTTTCCAGCATTCTTTGGATCTATGTAACCGTCAGGTTGTGTCATATACACATCCTCTTCCAGAATACCATTCAGGAAGGCAGTTTTCACGTCCATCTGCCAAATTTCATAATCATGAAAAGCTGCAGTTGCTAGTAGAATCCGAATAGATTTCATCATAGCCACTGGTGAATAGGTTTCATCGTAATCCACACCGTGAACTTGTCTGAAACCTTTTGCCACCAACCTGGCTTTGTAAATCTGGACATTTCCATCCACGTCAATCTTCTTCTTGAAGATCCATTTGCACTCGATGGCTTTTACACCAGCGGGTAAGTCAACCAACGAAAACACTTGGTTAACCGACATGGAGTCCATTTCGGAATCAGTGGCCTTGCGCCACTTAGAGGAATCTGGGCCCATCATGGCTTGATTGAAGTTCGATGGTTCATCACCATCAATGATCAAAAGATCATGACAGTCAGTCACGAGGAATCCTTGATATCTCTCGGGTTCGTGACGGATCCTCCCGGATCTTCGAACTTCAGGTACTACAGGTTCAGGCTCTACAATTTCTTGTAGGTCCTCCTGCTGCTCTTCCTCATTAGGTTGAGCAGTATCCTGTTCATCTTGAATTTCTTCAAGCAGTACCTTACTCCCACTGTCTTTCTTAGAGAGAAACTCTCTCTCAAGAAAGTTACAATCCCGGGCAACAAAGATCTTGTTCTCGGAACGTAGATAGAAGTAATAAGCCTTGGTTTCCCGTGGATAACCAATGAAATAGCATTTGTCAGATTTTGGTGTAAGCTTGTCTGAGATCAATCTCTTGACATAGGCTTCACAACCCCAAATTCTGAGATAAGACAGCACTGGAGCTTCTCCAGTCCATAATTCATATGGTGTCTTTGCTACTGCTTTCGATGGCGCTCTATTTAGAGTGAACACTGCTGTTAGCAGAGCATATCCCCAAAGGGATATTGGAAGGTCTGTGTGACTCATCATATATCGAACCATATCCAATAAGGTCCGATTTCTCCTTTCAGACACACCATTCCATTGAGGTGTTCCAGGAGGAGTGAGTTGGGATACGATCCCACACTCTCTCAGATGATCACTGAATTCTTGGCTTAAGTATTCTCCTCTTCGGTCGGACCGAAGAGCCTTAATGCTTTTGCCAAGTTGGTTCTGTACTTCATTTTGGAATTCTCTGAACTTCTCAAAAGATTCAGACTTATGTTTCATCAAATAAACATATCCATACCTACTGAAATCATCAGTAAAGGTAATGAAGTACTGATAGTTTCCTCTTGCATTTGTGGACATTGGGCCACACACATCAGTGTGTATCAGGCCCAATACGTCACTGGCCCTCTCGTTAGGTTTATTAAAGGGGGCCCGCGTCATTTTGCCCATCATGCAGGATTCGCATTTCTCACAAGACTCAAAGTCAAATGAGCCAAGAAGTCCATTCGAATGGAGCCTCTTGATGCGTTTCTCGCTGATGTGCCCTAAACGACAATGCCATAGAAACGTTCGGTTCTCCTCATTAGGTTTGAACCGTTTGGTATTAATGTTATAAACTGGCGCGGATTGATCGAGTATGTAAAGCCCATTCGTAAGAGGGGCAGAACCATAGAACAAATTGTTGCGATTGAAGGAACATAATTTATTCTTAACTGAAAAATCATAACCTTCCAAATCCAACAAAGAAATTGAAATAATATTTCTGCTTATAGCAGGTACAAAATAACAATTATTCAGTTCTAAAATCAATCCCGAAGGTAAAGACAACAAGTAAGTGCCTACAGCTAGCGCTGGAACTTTCGCTCCATTCCCAACTCGTAGCTCCACTTGTCCTTTCTTCAGCCTTCTACTGTTGCTGAGTGCCTGCATATTAGTACAAATATGAGCCCCACAACCAGTATCCATAACCCATGAGGTATTATCAGAAGTAGTTGTATTAACTTCTATAACAAAAATACCTGTTGAAGAAGTCTCAAAAGTCTTCTTCTTCAATTCCTTTAGACCTTCCTGGAATTTCTTACATTCTCTCCTCCAATGCCCTGGTTCTTTACAGAACCTGCATATGTCAGTTGGCCCAGCCTTGGACTTGGGCTTGGGCTTTGGCGTGTCCTTGTCCGCGACTTGGACAGCCTTGGCCTTTCCCTTATCCTTAGCAGAGGATTTCTTAAACCCCTTGCCCTTCTGCACCATAAGCACATTTGGGTCCTTGGCGGTTTTCCTCAAATTGGGCTCCGCAGTCTTGAGCATTCCGTGAAGCTCAGGCAATGTCTTACTCAAGCCATGCATGTTAAAGTTCAGAATGAACTGATCATAGCTTGCAGGTAATGACTGCAGAATGATGTCGCAGGCAAGTTCCTGGCTGATTGGGCAGTCGAGTTTCTGAAGATGATCGAGATAACCCATCATCTTCAAGACATGAGGACTCACTGCCGCATTCGCAGCCAACTTGCAGTCCAAGAGGTTCTTAACTGTTTGAAACCTCTCAGTCCTAGCCTGCTCCTGAAAAAGTGATTTCAGGCTTGCCATTATCTCGATAGGTGACAATACACTCTCGAACTGTTTTTGCAGCTCCGGAGTCATTGTCACCAACATCAGGCAATAGGCATCATTTTCATCTGACGAATGCTTTTCCCAAGCATTATGCAGAGTCCTGGCGGCATTGGCAGGAGGCCTCTCGGGGAGAGGATCACGAAGGACATAATCCTTCTTCTCCTGCTTGAGGACTAGCCTCAAGTTCCTTGACCACGTCAGGAAGTTCGTTCCAGTCAGCTTCTCCTTTTCGAGAACAGACCGGATCGAGAATGTGTTTTGTGTGCTTGTAGTAGTCATATCTGAAATATATAGATAAAAAGGTTATTAGTTAAAATGTTCAATATGATTAATCTCGTATTAAATTTAATATGATTAATCACGCATTATATTCAATAACATAAGTTACCCTCAATAGAATATAATGATTCCAAGATCCACATATAACTAAGATTAAAGTGGGCCACTGGCCGTCACCAAACCTTAGCTTATATCGGTAAGCCCTATATCGGCTAATTATATCCGTGATATAACTCTTGGTTGTGAATCTGGGCCCGAGGCCCAATTCACTCTGATGTCTCAAGGCCCGGGACTCCCGATGGCCCAGTCAAGAAAACCAGACTATACAGTCATGTAATCATTAATGTCTGGGACTCCCAATGACATTTATGAATCACAAACCGTCTTATCCACGCAAAAGCAGACACCCTCACACTGTAAGGCCATGAATGCAATTGAATGGGCTTCGACAGCTGACATAGAATGGACAAGACATCCAACGCTTGATATTATTTGAGGTTCGTAGGTTTATTTAAAAAAAAATCATTCCCAAAATAGAAGATTACTATTTCGGGAAACTTTCCATTTTGGAAACCTACTATTTTTGGAAACTTTCTAAAATTGGAAACTTTCTAAAAACAGAAACTTTCTAACTTTAGAAATTTCTTTAAAATCCAAAACCCGCAAATCCAGAAACTTCTAATTTAAGAAACTTTCTAATTTCAAAATTTCGGAAACTTTAATTTAAAATCGACTTTATAATTTTATAAAATAAATTTCAAATTAATCTCAAGAAAGACTCAAATAACTGGACCAATTGTTTTAACTTCTTGGCCCGAGGCCCAAGAACTGGTCCATGTCCAAGACATGACCCAATTGTCCAATTAAATGACATAACCGGTCTGGTTCATTAAAATTGGTCTAACCAAATTTTAATTACTACGATGACCACAATTGTCAACCGGTTATTTACTAAACCGGATTTTCTCAATTTATTTGGTCCAACCAAATCAAATTAGAAAATCCTGGTTTAGGCACTAAATCCAATAATTCTTTCGACATTGGATTTCTTGTCCCGGTTTAACCAGACTTAATAAAATTATTAAATCTGTTTATTAAACTAGGACGAATTAATTTTAATCAAAATTAAACCGAGCCTTAAACCAACCATGTCGATCGATGGACCAACTGTATCGATCGATCCATCAACCACATCGGTCGATGCTCTTAGCATCGATCCTGCATCGACCGTGCATCGATCCTGTATCGATCGATGCTCTTACGCATGCACTGAACCGAGCCAAAACCCTAACCGTGTCGATCGATGTGCATCAACCGCATCGGTCGATGCACCAATATCAAACCTGCATCGATCCTGTATCGATCGATGCTTTCACGCGTTAACAGGGTTAGCCGATAGACTGTATCGACCGATCCATGCGATCGTATCGATCGATCCATGCGATTCTGGTCGATACAGACTTTTGAAAATCGCATTCTACCAAGTCAATATAGCTTGGTTTCTGCGATTTTAGGTGTGTTTAGATTTCAATTCTTGTTGCTTAAATGGTTTATCTTATCAGTAGTTGATTCAAAACACCTTTAAACAAGAAAACAATCCTAAACATTGAATCTAAACAAGAAAAACCATAACCATGGCTCTGATACCACTGAAGGAACGTTTAGTTGATCCTGATTCAATTCTTAGATTCATATCAACCTAAACATGCGATCTAGGTTCTTCTCAGAATAGAAACAATAGATGATCTCACCTTATACCTGATTTGCAGCGGAAAGGGACGGTATGTCTGAGATCAGAGAAACACCGAGGGATGAATCCTCCAAAGGTTCACACACGCGATCACAGGAAACGACTGCTAGATCACTAGAGGATTTCGGCGCAGAGAGAGAGAGTTTACGGCTCTGGTATTAGGGTTAATTGATCAGAAACTCGAGTTTTAGTTTATAAAACTTGTCTGATTTCGTTTGGGCCATTTGGCCCAAACACCAATTAACTAGTCGGCATTCGCACACTGTGTCGACCGACACACCTTGTGTATCGATCGACACAGAGTAGCCAAATCGTTTTATTCTCTCTAAGTACAGTAAATGCCTAGCACTTTTACCGTACTTCTGCTAAACCGTTCCTACACATTTTCCTGTTAGCTTAGGCGTGTGACCCATATGGGATCATATAATAAAGGCAATAAGTCCAAGACTTATAGATCATGAGCGGACTCTAGCAAGCCATCATGACCCCCAGTATTATATGACTTATGTCTGATCATTGACATACTCTTACTTTCTAGAGACAGTACCGAGATTACTGGACACAATTCCAACAGATAGCGCCAACCAAGTTTGCTGATTACTCGACCTGTCATGGTCTCGGCATAGACAGACAGGTTATGGAGCTGTGCAGAGGCATTGGTCTGGGGACAATGCCGATGCAGCCTTACGATCTATATCCGGAGCTGGTGAGACAGTTGCTTGCCACATGCAGGGTTGTATACCCGAACCCGGAGAGCAGGAATGCTCAAGGAGGCACTTTTACCTTCATGTGCCTAGGCGCCAGATATCGAGTGCCCCTTCTTGATATCTGTAAGATCTATGGGTTTAGCATTGAGCAGCCACGCACAGATTTGTCTCTTCCATGGGAACCAGCAGAGGCTGCGCAGTTTTGGCGGTACATTGGTGGTGGACGGTATCACTCACGGACTACACCAGTGATTCAGGTCAGGCATCCGGCTCTCAGGTATGTCTTGCGTATCTTGGGACGCACACTGTTGTGCAAGCATGAGGCAAACAAGATGCGCAGAATGAGTTGGAGATACTGTTTAGAGGACTTACAGAGCAGTTCAGGGGTACCGATGTGAGAAACCCAGCTAAGAAAGTAAACCTGGGAGCTTTATTTGCCCATCATCTTTGTGAGCTGCAGAAGAAGCCTTATGACGGCGTGCGCAAGGAGACAGTAGGGAGTCTTCTTACTCCTATCTTCAGACACTGCAGGATACCTATGGGGAACACAGAGTGCATCACTGAGAGAGAGTTCCTGGATCTCAGTCACTTGCAGAGTGCTACGTGGCTGAAGGAGGGGCGAGTGTGGGTTTATTACGACCCTGAGGATACACAGTATGGTATTGATCTTCCTGCTGCTAGGTTGACTCAGATTGATACCATTGATGCCTTGAGTTTCCGCCCTCCTGCCAGAGATCGACGCGCAGTGCCTACTATGGCTCATCCGCTGGGAGAGCCTTCTACGAGAGCTTCGTCCTCCTCTGCACCTGCGCCTGCTGCTGCTTTGGGCCCTTACCCTGAGATGACAGTTCCCTACGGTAGTATGTCTGAGGCTGAGTGGAGAGAGCGTAGTGATGGGATATGGAAGACCATCTGGGAGTGGATGCGAGGCTGCACTTGCAGGAGACAGCCACAGGTTCACCAGCCTGTCCCAGGACCTTCTCGACGCAGACGACGATCCCCGACTCCTACTTCTTCGAGCGGTACTAATCGCATAGCTGAGCCAGCCGATGACGATGATCGATATGGTGGGATAGATGATATTAGCGAGTGAGAGTGATCTCCATTTTCAGACTTTCGGTTTTGTACTTTTTATCCTTTTCTTATTTTTCTTTGCACTTTTTATGTCTGATTCTTAGGATGCTTTTGATTTTGGATGTTATGTTTGATATGCTACGTTATTTGCTTCGATTTTACTCTGTTTCCAGTGTTTTCCAGCTTGCAGGATTCGAAATTTGATAGATTCCAACGAACTGACCTGCTAACTTGCTGACTGATCTGATACACGCATTGCGACGATCGTTGCTACAATGAGCAACGATCGACACTCAACGAAAAATCGCATAGCAACGATCGATGCACTTAGTGCAACGATCGGTGCTTGAGCGACATAGGTAAAATACGACAGAACTCAAACATCCATTAAAAAAAAATTGTTTTTACCAATCCTTCGCTTGACACTACTGGGGACAGTGTGTCTTAAGTGTGGGGGAGGTACTACTGACTTATATCTTTCTGTTTTCTTAAGAGTCAGTCCATTTTTTTAAAATTTTTTGTTTTATTGAGTCAAAATTGTTAAAGTAAGAAACAGTGAACTTTTGAGAAGATTTATAGCACTTACAGGAACTTAAGTAACAATTGGGATGAAGTTGCAGGATCTATCTATGACTATTAGAAAACCCCATCACATATCAACCTACTAGGAACACCCACATCACTTCAGGTATCAGAGGATCCTTTTACTGACTTCAACTTAATACTGACTTAGATTTCTCACCTAAGGGCTTGGTATACTCTGTGTCGGATTCCCTGTTAGTTCTGACACAACCTGTCAACCTATCCTATTTAGTTCCCTTCTCCCCTTCTATAAAGTAAAAAAAAAAAAAAAAAGATAATAAACTGAGAATGAGTTAGTAACTCCGAAGTGGTCACAGGAGTGGTAGAGACCCCTATTATCTCCTGTGCTATCCATGGAATGTGTCCAAAGTACACCCCATAACGGGAAGAACACTGATAAAAAAAAAAAAAATGATACCCAGTGGGGAAAAATCAGTTGTTAAGGAAGGGAAGAGAAGAAAGGGACTAGAGAAAGATAGTATGGTGGTCTAGAGCTGATAAGGTAAGAATCCATGTGCCCTTTGATCGATACTCCTTAGGTGAGACCGCACTTAAATACTTGCAGAAGTCAGTAGGGAGAATTTGAATGCTTGAATGTGATTGTGGAGTTTACTTAGGACAGTTGCTAAGTGTGGGGGAAGTACATGTTGGTCTTGATATCCTGTGATTGATTCTTGCAGTGGTTTACTAAGGGGAATCTGAGTATTGTTGCTTCTATGACGAAAAGAGTTTCTGAAAGTTTTCAAACCTCTTAACTACATTTAGTTCTTTGTTTTGCTTGAGGACAAGCAAGAGCTAAGTGTGGGGGAGTTGATATACCATGGATTTTAGATTTTTTAACCATGGTATATGTGTCATTTATCGAGTCTTTTACTATGTTTTAGAGTCTTTTCAGGTGTTTATTAGGTACAAGCACGTTTGGAGCATATTTGATGATTATGGTACTTTCTGGAGCTAATTGGAGTATTTGGCCGAGAGATAGACTTAACTGTCAAGATTTCAGAGACGCAACGATCGACACACTTGTGGCATCGATCGTTGCACCAGCGAGATGGGCCAAACGACGGTCTAATGAAGAATAATGAAATTGCAGTTTGCCCAGAAGTTTCTGATATTTACAAAGAAGCCCCAAAACGTGTTTTAGGATTATAATTAGGTTTTACAGCCACTTGTTAGGCTAAGATTTTCTTACGTTAAGTTTTACTCAGAGAGAGTTGAGGGGCTGATCCTGATCTCGAAAGAGACTTGATTTTGAACCCCAGTTCCTATTTGATTATATGATATTTGGTTTTCTACTTATGATATTTTCTGTCTCGATGAATATGTCTGAGTAGTTTACCTGTTAGGTTGAAGGATTCTCATTAAGGATTTCAGAGAATTATAGTTTAATTAATCTGTAGAGATTAATATCTGCTAGTTCTTTATTTAAGTTGCTCTTAATGCTTAATCTGAAGTAGCTAATCAGAATTATGATGTTAGGTTGATTAATTCAGCGGAAGTTGGTTAATTTAACTAGAAAGAACCTGGATAAGCAATTAAACTGTTCGCAAACGGAAGTTTGGTTTAGGATAATTGTGAACATATCAAACTTGGAATTAAAGCTGGTTTAATCTGTTAGTTCTCGCAAACGAAAGTTTGGTTTGCTGCACTTAGACTTAGAGAATTATCGCAAAGGAATTTGGTTAATTCTATATCCGTGTTTGAGTTCTAGAACATTTATTGATTGCGTACCTGATTTCCTGAGAACTCCTGAAACCTAACGCTTCGCTCTCTTGCTTACAAACTCACTTGATTTACTTTGCTGTTTCGTTTACTGTTTTCATACCTGCTTCGCTTAATTAAATCTGAACTACTAATAATCTATTGTGCGACTGAGAGTCCTTGTGGGATTCGATACCTTATATACTACGATTGCATTAACTGTGCACTTGCAGTAGAATAGGGATAAAACTATACACCTATCATATTGCTGCTTGGGAACATAGCCTTGTTGACCTTGAAACTGAGGCTTATTGCCGAATCCTTGTTGATTAGTGAACGGGACAAATGGCTTTTGTTGTTGAGCTTGTGGAAAGCCTTGTTGCCCTTTTTGAGGAGCTTGTCCTTTAGATGGAGCTTGGGGATAGACTTGGTCCTGAGGATTGGCTACATTGGGGTTTCGGTATGAGAAGTTTGGGTGGTTTCTATAGTTTTGGTTGAAGCCCTTGTTGAAACCACCCTGCCCCGCAATGAAGTTAATCTCCTCTTGGGTCATATCTTCGTCCACACTATAGAGGAGTGGCTGAGAATCCTCATAGTTGCCCACAAAGCTGATTTGCTTTTGGCTTGAAGAGATCATCTTGTCTAGCTTCTCATTTAAGGATTTGATTTCCTTCTCATACTTCTCATCCGTAGAAGATGATCCTCTATTAGTCCGCTCGTAATCCTCATTGTAGTTCCCATCGCTTATGGCAAGATTTTTAATTAACTCCATAGCCTCATAAACTCCCTTGCCTAGGAAGTGTCCATTGCTAGAAGAGTCCAGCATTGCTCTCATTTTAGGAAGCACTCCGCGATAGAGGTTGCTGAGTAGTGTCTCCTTAGTGAAACTGTGGTGGGGACACTGATTAGTGAGCCTATTGAACCTCTCCCAAGCTTCAGCAAATCTCTCATTGTTGCGTTGCACAAACCCGGATAGCTCATTGCGAAAATGGGCAGTCCTAGTAGCTGAGAAGAACTTCTTCAAGAAAGCCTTCTTAAAGTCTCCCCAAGTAGTAATGGATCCCGGAGGGATGTTTCTTTCCCACTTCTTAGCTCTATCCGCCAAAGAGAAGAAGAAGAGTCGCATCTTCAAACCATCATCAGTCACACCATTAAGCCTTGTAGTAGAACAAATCTTGTCAAATGTATCCAAGTGCTGCAAGGGATCCTCAGATGCAAGCCCGTGAAACTGATTGTTTTGCACCATGTTGATCAAGATAGCCCGGATCTTGAAGTTGTTGTTGTTGACCGTTGGTGGAATGATCCCTTGCCGGTTTGCATTTGTATCCGGTGCATCTCCATCACCAATGGCCTTAGCTGGCCTTTGTTGCTCTTGCTGCTGTTGTTGATCTTGATTATCCATAACCGGCTGCTCAACACCCACAAAGTCTTGTAGAACCTCAACAATTGGTTCCAACACAAGTCTCTCTAAGTGAACAGCTCTCTCTTGTGTGTGTCGTTCCTTTGCTAATCTCCTCTCGTGTGCCTTGATGTCCTCAACTCTTGCAACTAAGTTTGTTGTCCCTCGGCTGCGCAAGTTCATACACCTAAAATCAAAAAAAGAGAAAGTAGCAAAGTTAGTAACAAAGACTTGAACTAAAAAGGAATAGAAATCGAATTGATATATCCAAAATCCCAAAATGGCAACGGCGCCAAATTGATAACAAGGATTTTGCAATCCTTTTGAGGTACCAATTCCTCAAGCTTATCGATGTAGCTTTGAGGTATCGAATCTTTTTGGGACGGATAAAACCAATAAGAACACACCAAACCTCTAGAGTCAAATCACCCAATTAAGTTTTTGTTCTAACAATCCTAACGAAGACAATTCAAATAGAAGTAAATAAAAACAAGTAAACAAAATGAATTCTTAACAATCAATGACAAGGATAAGGCCTAAGGGTTAAGGTCAACGGATAGGTGACTCGGGATGATCAAGGATCCTAATTCAAACTTCAAAGAAGCTAACCTCTTAGCAAGGTACACAACAAATTGATTAGCTTAATCTCTTAATACTAATCTCTTTCCCTAATCCTAATCCAAGAACAAATTATCATTTGTGAATTAAGATTAAGCAAGCAATTAAACAAGTTCCAAACAGCCAACAATCACTCTAAACATCCATTTTCATGTGCTAGAATGTGAAAGTCCTATCAAAGCTAGAAACTGGCATTTCATCGAGCACATGGTGAGCAAGAAATCCTAAACATCCTAATCAACGTGATCAAGGCTAATTAGGCACTAAACACACTTTGATAGACGAGATTTTAAACAATCAAACATTAGAAATCCATTGATCACCCCTAATCAACCTAATCCTACCTAACCCATAAGCCTTATGAAGAACTACTCACTAATCATCATGTAATTAACAAAATCCATAGAGATAGTGTTAATCATAGGAGATTAGAGAAAGTATGAAAGATTCAAGGAATAAATCACAAAGAAAAGAGTACTAGATTAATCAAAAATCAATCTTGTTCTTACAAAAGAGTTTTTGCAAAAAAAACAAGCTTCAGAAAAGAATGAAAATAGGTTTTTGGCTTAAGTAGTGTTTTTGGGGCGAACCGAGTCAACCCAGAACAAACCGGGTTTTGACCCGGATCCATGACAGTTTTTGGGGTCTGTATCGGCCAGCCAGACCGATATGCTGGCCGATATCGACCCTCGGATTTTCTCGTCGAAGGTGTATATCGGTTGGCTAAACCGATACGCCAACCGATATGCATGCACAAAAATTAATCTGAGAGCCTGTATCGGTCTGCCAGTCGATATGCATCCCGATATGGTCTCCTGGGTTTTGGTCAAGGAACTGTATCGGCTTGCCTGGCCGATATTCATGCCGATATGAGTCCTCGGATTTCTTCCGTGAGTGTGTATCGGCTACCCCAACCGATATGGTGGCCGATATGCCTTCCAGCTGCTTCTTCCTTAGTCCTTCGAGCTCTAGACTCCACTTCCAAGCTCACCAATTCTCCAAGACACCTCCAATCACCTTCAAAACACAAGAAAGACTCCAAATGCAAGCCTAAAGTGCCTAAACCTAGCCCTAAATGATCCTATACTCTAAACATACCAAAGAGCAAAGAAATGAAGCTAAAAGGGACTAACTAGAAGCAAAACATGATCTAAACTATAGCCTAAATGCATGAAAATACAAGTATATCAGAGGTCAGCTGTTTCTAGTTTTCGTCGGCTGCTCGGGACTCGGGATCTCGACAAAGCTTCGCTTTTAAAGTCTCTTTTCCTTTCTTTTTGGAGGCAACTCCAATTTATAAAGAATTAGTTTAGAAACTCTAGAGTTTCTAGGTAGACTTTGGGCTTTTGGGCTCAATGCCAGTCATGAACTAAATAACAGTCACCATCTAGAACTCCATTTTAGATTTTCAGTTCGTTTAAAGCTGGCATCCTGACTACTTAATTAGTAACTTACGAGTCAAGTGTTATGTCCAACTATATTGTGTCCCAATCGGTGATGACGTGCAAACCAAACTATATGTTTCTTTCGGATATTAGAAATTAATACCCATATATGATCCGAAGACTTTTGTAGTTGATTCCAGTTAGGGTCCAATCGGTTCCAGGTCGGTTCGGGTCGACGATATCAGAACTGGCCAAACCCAAAAAAATTATTGGTTCCGATTTGGTTTCGGTTAATGTAACCGAAATGAACCCGAAAATTGAAAAAGAAAACCCGAGTTCAAGCAGATAAAAAAAGCTTATCTTTTTGTTAACATTTTATAATGATGGGACAAGTGTAATTTCATTTTCATCTTCTTTCTCGTATCTGAAAGAAAACCTAAAAGGATTGAACCATCTTCAAAAGCTTCGTCAGCTATTATTGGAGATCCTTCTTCTGGGTTTACATAAGCAAACGAGAAAAATTTTTCTTCTTCTTCTTCTTGTTCTTTTTTTATCTCATGCTTGGCAGCTTCCTATTCTTCGTTGAATTCGACGGATTCTTCGAATTTACACCACGATCTTTTTCTAATTTTTGAATTTATTCAATTTCTTTTGCAAATTCCAATTTCTTGCGGAAATCCTCACTCAATTTCATTAAAATCTCCGTTAATCGATTATCTTTGATGCATTTTGCCGGCAATGACGACGTAAACATGAACTTGCACTGAACATGGATTTCGGTTTTTTGGTTAACCGATCAGGTTTCAGGTACTAACTGGAACCGACCCGAGATCCACAAGTCTAAAACTTTTTATTCATCGGATATATGATCTATTACTGAAACCGATCCGAACCGGTCCATTTTGGGTCGGTTCTAGTTCGGGTAATCAGTTCCCAATTTTATGTCCATGGCTAATAGTCTACATAAGCGTTTATTTTGCAGGAAAAAAACGCGTTAGTTTGTACAGAACAATGCCAAAGTTCATTCCCTATCTTTTCTGTATGAACAAGCCAAACCAAAATTAAACTACTAAATCACCATAGGTAGCCGTGGTTACTGTGTTACCAAAAAGACATCGGCCTTATGCCAGTGCCACACATTATAAATCAACTTTAACGGCCCCGCTTCTCAGATTGATTTTTTTTGTCGGCCCGGCTTCTCAGATTTAATTAGCTTAATTGGTCTATCTTAAAAAAATCTTGTGACTTGTTTTAGAATTTGGATGATTTTTTTAAAAAAAAACATTACAATATGTAAACTATCTTATCATTGCTGGTATAAACTATAATTTTCTCGAGTTATAGAGAACTCTGTTATAATAAGTTTCTAATATAAGTTACAAGTTTGATAAACTGACTCCAAAATTAGGAGTAAGAAGCGGCTTAACGTCGGTTTAATAACTGATGTAACTAATATCTATTTTAATAAAACTAAAAAAGTACTCATAATTTCAATATATCTCTATGATTTCTCAAGTTAAATATGTTACGAGTTTCAAACATAATCTCACATCTATAATTTCACTAGCATCTCCAACCCCACGCTATTTTTCACACTAAACGCTATTTTAGAGTAAATTCTTCTCCAACTCCACACTATATCCCACACTAAAATAATGTAAACCTATTTCTTACACTATTTTTAGCGTAAACCTATTTCTTACTCTATTTTAGTGTTAAACTTTTTTATTTATAAAATGGTCCTTTAACTTTAAATCTTTTATTTATATCTATAATAAATAATAAGTTTAATCATTATTAATTATTAAATTATTATTAAATTATTAAAAATACTGAAATACAAAAATACCAAAACTTAAAATAAACAACATGAAAAATATTCAAATTTAAGATAAACAACATAAATAAATACAACACACAAAATTATAACTTAATAATCCGGTAAGTCGCTTTCGATCCTCCAAGATCGCTAAAGTACTGCCCGAACGAAGTCGATGAAGGATCTCCCTGTTGATTTCGTCCTTGATCATTCCCCTTTTGTAAAATCCGTGTTTGCTCGGATTGAATATGTGCACGGATGATAATATCCGGTTCCAAGAGTTTCTTGGTCGATTTAGAGAAATCAAAGATAGAAAAGCTCATTTTTCACTTCGAAATGCGTTAATCGATCATTTGTGGGAAAAAATATAGTAAAGGTGATATTTAAACAAAAATCTATTATATTTTATTATTTTATATTATGTAATGTTATTTTATATTTAATAAATGTTTAATTTAAATAATTTTATAATGTATAAGTTATAATATTATAATTCTAGAAAATTTTGCAAGAAAGAAAATAAGTGGGGTTGAATTGTAAACTTTATAAATAAAAAGTATTAATAGTAAATAAAAATATAATATACTTAGAATATTCCATCAAAGTTAGAAACTGGCATTTCATCGAGCACATGGTGAGCAAGAAATCCTAAACATCCTAATCAACGTGATCAAGGCTAATTAGGCACTAAACACACTTTGATAGACGAGATTTTAAACAATCAAACATTATAAATCCATTGATCACCCCTAATCAACCTAATCCTACCTAACCCATAAGCCTTATGAAGAACTACTCACTAATCATCATGTAATTAACAAAATCCATAGAGATAGTGTTAATCATAGGAGATTAGAGAAAGTATGAAAGATTCAAGGAATAAATCACAAAGAAAAGAGTACTAGATTAATCAAAAATCAATCTTGTTCTTACAAAAGAGTTTTTGCAAAAAAAACAAGCTTCAGAAAAGAATGAAAATAGGTTTTTGGCTTAAGTAGTGTTTTTGGGGCGAACCGAGTCAACCCAGAACAAACCGGGTTTTGACCCGGATCCATGACAGTTTTTGGGGTCTGTATCGGCCAGCCAAACCGATATGCTGGCCGATATCGACCCTCGGATTTTCTCGTCGAAGGTGTGTATCGGTTGGCTAAACCGATACGCCAACCGATATGCATGCACAAAAATTAATCTGAGAGCCTGTATCGGTCTGCCAGTCGATATGCATCCCGATATGGTCTCCTGGGTTTTGGTCAAGGAACTGTATCGGCTTGCCTGGCCGATATTCATGCCGATATGAGTCCTCGGATTTCTTCCGTGAGTGTGTATCGGCTACCCCAACCGATATGGTGGCCGATATGCCTTCCAGCTGCTTCTTCCTTAGTCCTTCGAGCTCTAGACTCCACTTCCAAGCTCACCAATGCTCCAAGACACCTCCAATCACCTTCAAAAGAAAGACTCCAAATGCAAGCCTAAAGTGCCTAAACCTAGCCCTAAATGATCCTATACTCTAAACATACCAAAGAGCAAAGAAATGAAGCTAAAAGGGACTAACTAGAAGCAAAACATGATCTAAACTATAGCCTAAATGCATGAAAATACAAGTATATCAGAGGTCAGCTGTTTCTGGTTTTCGTCGGCTGCTCGGGACTCGGGATCTCGACAAAGCTTCGCTTTTAAAGTCTCTTTTCCTTTCTTTTTGGAGGCAACTCCAATTTATAAAGAATTAGTTTAGAAACTCTAGAGTTTCTAGGTAGACTTTGGGCTTTTGGGCTCAATGCCAGTCATGAACTAAATAACAGTCGCCATCTAGAACTCCATTTTAGATTTTCAGTTCGTTTAAAGCTGGCATCTTGACTACTTAATTAGTAACTTACGAGTCAAGTGTTATGTCCAACTATATTGTGCCCCAATCGGTGATGACGTGCAAACCAAACTATATGTTTCTTTCGGATATTAGAAATTAATACCCATATATGATCCGAAGACTTTTGTAGTTGATTCCAGTTAGGGTCCAATCGGTTCCAGGTCGGTTCGGGTCGACGATATCAGAACTGACCAAAACCCAAAAAAATTATTGGTTCCGATTTGGTTTCGGTTAATGTAACCAAAATGAACCCGAAAATTGAAAAAGAAAACCCGAGTTCAAGCAGATAAAAAAAAAACTTATCTTTTTGTTAACATATTATAATGATGGGACAAGTGTAATTTCATTTTCATCTTCTTTCTCGTATCTGAAAGAAAACCTAAAAGGATTGAACCATCTTCAAAAGCTTCGTCAGCTATTATTGGAGATCCTTCTTCTGGGTTTACATAAGCAAACGAGAAAATTTCTTCTTCTTCTTCTTCTTGTTCTTTTTTTATCTCATGCTTGGCAGCTTCCTATTCTTCGTTGAATTCGACGGATTCTTCGAATTTACACCACGATCTTTTTCTAATTTTTGAATTTATTCAATTTCTTTTGCTAATTCCAATTTCTTGCGGAAATCCTCACTCAATTTCATTAAAATCTCCGTTAATCGATTATCTTTGATGCATTTTGCCGGCAATGACGACGTAAACATGAACTTGCACTGAACATGGATTTCGGTTTTTTGGTTAACCGATCAGGTTTCAGGTACTAACTGGAACCGACCCGAGATCCACAAGTCTAAAACTTTTTATTCATCGGATATATGATCTATTACTGAAACCGATCCGAACCGGTCCATTTTGGGTCGGTTCTAGTTCGGGTAATCAGTTCCCAATTTTATGTCCATGGCTAATAGTCTACATAAGCGTTTATTTTGCAGGAAAAAAACGCGTTAGTTTGTACAGAACAATGCCAAAGTTCATTCCCTATCTTTTCTGTATGAACAAGCCAAACCAAAATTAAACTACTAAATCACCATAGGTAGCCGTGGTTACTGTGTTACCAAAAAGACATCGGCCTTATGCCAGTGCCACACATTATAAATCAACTTTAACGGCCCCGCTTCTCAGATTGATTTTTTTTGTCGGCCCGGCTTCTCAGATTTAATTAGCTTAATTGGTCTATCTTAAAAAAATCTTGTGACTTGTTTTAGAATTTGGATGATTTTTTTTAAAAAAAACATTACAATATGTAAACTATCTTATCATTGCTGGTATAAACTATAATTTTCTCGAGTTATAGAGAACTCTGTTATAATAAGTTTCTAGTATAAGTTACAAGTTTGATAAACTGACTCCAAAATTAGGAGTAAGAAGCGGCTTAACGTCGGTTTAATAACTGATGTAACTAATATCTATTTTAATAAAACTAAAAAAGTACTCATAATTTCAATATATCTCTATGATTTCTCAAGTTAAATATGTTACGAGTTTCAAACATAATCTCACATCTATAATTTCACTAGCATCTCCAACCCCACGCTATTTTTCACACTAAACGCTATTTTAGAGTAAATTCTTCTCCAACTCCACACTATATCCCACACTAAAATAATGTAAACCTATTTCTTACACTATTTTTAGCGTAAACCTATTTCTTACTCTATTTTAGTGTTAAACTTTTTTATTTATAAAATGGTCCTTTAACTTTAAATCTTTTATTTATATCTATAATAAATAATAAGTTTAATCATTATTAATTATTAAATTATTATTAAATTATTAAAAATACTGAAATACAAAAATACCAAAACTTAAAATAAACAACATGAAAAATATTCAAATTTAAGATAAACAACATAAATAAATACAACACACAAAATTATAACTTAATAATCCGGTAAGTCGCTTTCGATCCTCCAAGATCGCTAAAGTACTGCCCGAGCGAAGTAGATGAAGGATCTCCCTGTTGATTTCGTCCTTGATCATTCCCCTTTTGTAAAATCCGTGTTTGCTCGGATTGAATATGTGCACGGATGATAATATCCGGTTCCAAGAGTTTCTTGGTCGATTTAGAGAAATCAAAGATAGAAAAGCTCATTTTTCACTTCGAAATGCGTTAATCGATCATTTGTGGGAAAAATATAGTAAAGGTGATATTTAAACAAAAATCTATTATATTTTATTATTTTATATTATGTAATGTTATTTTATATTTAATAAATGTTTAATTTAAATAATTTTATAATGTATAAGTTATAATATTATAATTCTAGAAAATTTTGCAAGAAAGAAAATAAGTGGGGTTGAATTGTAAACTTTATAAATAAAAAGTATTAATAGTAAATAAAAAATATAATATACTTAGAATATTCCATTTTTAGTGTGGAAAATAGAGTTGTACATTGGAGAGAAATCCAACTCTATTTTAGTGTCACACTATTTTAGTGTGAACTTATTTTACCTCACATTGACTTTAAACTAATTAAAACGAAGCACCAAATTTACATTAAAATTAAAATTATATATTTTGTGAAAAGAAAAGATAACATATAATTTTTTTTTTTTTGAAAAAAATGCTTTCTATTAAAATGCAAGATAAAATTACAAAAATATGACTACATGAGCCATATAGTTAAGAAAGTAGGCTAAACCAAAAAGTGCATAACACTTTTAAATTCCAACTGAGACAAAGAAATAAAGAGAGAAAAGTAAAAGATAACATATAATTTGACAAGAACATTTGAGAATATTAAGTAACACAAACGATAGTAATAAAAAAATTAAACCACACAACCTCAAACTAAAAGACTAGTTACAAAATGTCCATCAAGTTTCTAGAGACGGCCGCAATCGTATTTAGTATGTCGAATCTGATCACGCCCAAACAATATTACCAACAACAAAATAAACATTATCCTCACGACCATTGACTGCGTTTGTAACGACCGTCCAGTCAAATAAGTCTGCGTCGAGAGTCCTACTAATCTCATCCTACGTTCATCCACATACTCATCAATAGCTTCTTCAATGTTTTTCATCGAACAATTCTTTAACAAATTTCCATGGTCAGGACCCAATTTCCTAGATAGACATCTAGCAAGAACAACCGCATCCTCCAGGGCGGCCGAGCCACCTTGTCCCAGGAACGGACCCATCACGTGCATGGCGTCTCCAGCTACAGTCACGGTCCCACGACGGAATTTCCCGAACATGATTTCCCACGGGGACCGGTACCGTAAGTGTGTCATTGTTAATGACTCTACATCACATTTTTTCACCATTTCTTTCCAGTCTTCCGATAAGTTATCGACCCATTTTAGCGTCACATTGGCAATCGATTCTTGATATTTACCGTCGTGATGATTGTCTTGCATTTGAACTACAAACCAAAAGACGTGGTTATCGGTTAAGGGAAGTCTTCCGATTAAGACGTTTCCTGTTTTCATCCTTAGAAGCTCTTGTGGAAATCCATGGCCGTTTGGGTAATCAGTGAACCCTCTCACCGCACGACAAGCTAACGCCTTTTTTGGGCCTAACCGCAGATAATCACTGACGACAGAATTCGCACCATCGCAACCAATCAAGACCTATGAAACATTATACTATGTAACATTATTAAGGTTGCAACTGTTTGGCTTCTTATATTTTCATTTGAACATTATCAAAAAAATATTATGTAAGAACAAGAAATTCTTAGGAAAAAAAAAAAAAACAAGAAATTCTTATGTAATTGCAAAGCAAACTTAAAAATTGTGTTTGGAACAATTTAAGTCCGATTTTGAGAATCATGATACGTTACCTTGGCTTTGATCGTATTTCCATTGGATAAGTGAACGACCGGAAATGACGTGGTTTCATCTTCCTCAATTGAAACAATTTGGGAACCAAACCGGATTGTTCCTTCCGGAAGAGCATTGGCCAAGGCCTCAACAAGATCGTTCCTTCTAATACAACGAGCCTCGTCTCTGGTATAATAGTAGTGAAAATTTAAGTCGGTCCCAAACTTTCAACAACTATACATTATATGATCGAATTAAGAAGGAGAATCGGGACATACTCAATGGTTAAAACGAATTCTCGTTGTTTCTTCCCATTTTCAATCAACATGGTCCGTGCCCTGTTTCATACCGTAGATCCAACAATAATTACTTTAATAAATTCTTAAATCAAAGGTATTGTGAGTAAAAGCTAGATTAAAAAGAAAGAAGAATAGTTACTTGTGAATAAGATTAGAAGTGAGACGAAGATGATGAGAGACGCCAAGCTGATCAAGAGCTCTCCAACCATTAATGAGTGTTCCGATTCCAGCTCCTTCCGATCTCACTTTATCAGCTCTCTCCAGTACAACACTCTTTATTCCTTTTCTGCATTCACAATATTTATTATATATACGTCCAAAAATGTAATTATATATTCTTATCAATGTGGATGTTCAAGAAACAAAATAACAAACCTATGAAGGGCGAGGGAAGTAGCGAGTCCAGCAATTCCGCCGCCGACGATAACTATTCCGATTTCTTCCATTTGGTTGCTTTTTCTTGTACGAAAATCTGAGATGTTTAGATCTGGAGTTTAGTTTGGATACTTGTTTTAATCTGTCTGAATGTGTATGTATAGTGTTTATTTATTTATTTATATATAGAGAGAAGAGAAGCACATAAGACTTTTCGTTAAGACACTTATTACTTGGGAAGCAATCAAGTCACGTGTGTGTCAGGTGGTTGATCGTACTTTGCGAGTCAAACATGGGCTAAGTTTATGTTTATGTTTATGCAAGTAATTGACGTTGACGACGCCGACGCAAGCGATGACGACACCTACACTAAATCCTCTCTTTTGATATAACCAACTAGACTAGTTGTATTTGTACATAAATATGTCTGCTTGTTGTATAGTAGTGACTGTGACTCCATACTTATCTTTTCCTGTCTTGACCGACATTAATAAAAGATCATCTTATGAGAATTTTGTATGAATAAAGATTGAAATTCACTTTTTCGATAGCCAATGGTTTGAAATGTGGGCTGGTTTCACAACACCCATAATTTGTGGTTAAATGTAAAAGTGACTTGCAAAATGTGCTCTCTTAATTTCGTCGTTTTTTTGCAGATAAATACTTACATTATTCCACTTATTTATGAAACTAGTCATCTTTTCACCTCCGCGCGTGTTTCACCTCCGCGCACGCGCGGAGGTTTAGTTGTGGTAATGATTTTTTTGAACTCTATTTTTAATACTCGGTCTTAAATGAAATAGATTGTAGTTGTCATACCATGTTCACTATGTAATACATATTTTGGTCGGTGAAGTGTTCGTAGTGTCTCTGTAAAGTCGCATTCTATCCTGTTTTGGTATATATGATTGTTGGTATTTTTAAGTCACTTCATATATGAGCGTAAGTCATTTCTTACACATTCTTTCTATTAATTTTAGGCATATCACGCTAGTAAGCCAATGAATTCAAGTGCATTGAGATACTCTAACGGAGAAGACATTTCTATACCATCTTCATGTAATTCACATCACCACTACAGTACTTCTGGACGCCTATAATTTTAAACATGGTAAAACAAATCGTTAATTTCATCAACGGTCTCGTTCCTTAGTGTTAAGATTGCAAACTCCCTTAAGTTTTCTCTACCCTCAAACGTTTGCTCCAATTGTAACTTATACTGAGATTGTTCTTGTCATTTTTACATATATAATGAAATTTGTTTGACCAAAAAAAAAGAAGGAAATTTTGTTTGTTTGTTTGTTTTGGGTTCAGAACAAATCAACAGATTCATAAGCAAAGAAGAAGAAACAATAGTAAAAACCAAACATTAGTTCACACATGTCATGTTGGCTCAGAACCTGAAAACATCAAAGTAGGAGATTATAACCATGTGAGACTCTGGTTCTAAAGTTTCACATTACGGACTCTGGTTTTAAAACTTTTTCTTACAGTAGTTGTTGTTATTGTTGTTGTTCTGTTGCTAGATATCTCAAGAACCCATCTGAACAATGCTTTGCAGATCATTTACCCATAATCCTGATGTATGGTAATTAAAGCAGAACACACAAATTGTGCAATTCGAGTTTAGGATGCATTTCCAGAATCTAACATTAACTACTAACAACTACCTCAACTTGAACAAATCCATCTTTAATTTTCTAAATGTTGCAATCTCAATGTTTGCCCTCAATCCGCCTGTGATTGCTTGCCTCTGTCTAGCAACCCCGACACCGCCTTAAGTACTTGGCTTCCGCTTCTGCTTCCGCTCTCTTCACTTGTAGAATCTTCTCTGCTTCTCCTTTGTAAACACGCGTCAGCTGGAGCCTTTGTGCTGCATTTTTAAGTATAATAGATTTGAGACGCAAATGAGAAATGGAATCATTATTAAAGTGTAAATTAACATTCCCATGAGTCGATGAAAGCAATTAACAAATCAAAATGAAATCTTTATAAGCATTTAATAGAGTCCTATAGTCGTTCTCTGCTTGGAAATGAAAGAAAGCATGAGAACATGTTAGC
Organism: Orychophragmus violaceus; assembly: GCA_030180135.1. Lineage (NCBI taxonomy): Eukaryota > Viridiplantae > Streptophyta > Magnoliopsida > Brassicales > Brassicaceae > Orychophragmus > Orychophragmus violaceus. The sequence goes on from CM058236.1 coordinate 41,350,864, forward strand.
TCAAATTCACACATTTATTTTAGCTCAAATGCAGGATTTCTCAAAACAGATATATCTATCTTACCATGAGGGAGAAAAGACACATTAAGTGTCGAACAGAACAGAGAATTAAATCATAGATAGCATTGAAATGAGATGATGAATGAAAGAACATGTTACCTTGTCGAATTCCTCAAGAACAGACTTGGCGACTCCTCCTTTTTGTTCACAAAGAGCGTCTAGCGTCATCATTGGGACCAAAGCTCTAACCACTTTTGATTTGGAAACATACATACAATAAATTGAATAATCAAAGAGAGCTTATTTATTATAACAAAGGGGGAAAAAACAAAAGTTACCATCAAATACATAAGCTTGGATCAGCTCCTTGGGGTTTTAGAGCCTTAAAACGCATCATCGGTACAAACACATAATCCTGCAACAAAACCCAGTAAGCCAATTTTTTCTCGGACCAAATAAATAAGAGACGACACATTTCGAATTTCATGAAAAATTGATCAAAGTATAGGTGATGGCGAGATGGTGAAATTAAACCTAAGTTTTGGCCTCGATTTTGACATCGAGAGACTTGATCCTTGTGGAGAGGACTTCGGCGAGCCACTGACCGAAAAGAGGGTTGTGGAAATGACATCCAGGCTCTGCTATATGCTCAAATCGGCCCCAACTTTTGACCACACCAACGCTCGCTTGATCAAAAGAGGCTTCTCGAATTGACTATGTGCCTTAGTATCCACGTTTCATTTAGAATATCCGGACTGTTGGATCGCTTCAGATACCCAGCCACATCTATCTTCATTCTTCTTATGGGATTCAGAAGCTTTGTGGCTGACTTATATGGTCTCCAACTTCCTCTGCTACTTTACGGTACCATTGCTCGTCCCTTGCCAATTCTATGCATCCTATGAAGATAACATTTACGTCAACGACTTTCTTTTAACCCCTTAAGCAGTATCGGTCAGTGCAAAAGAAGCATTATTACCTGAGTTGAATCAGATTCTGAAGCTCATTCCACTCAAGTCAAACCAAAAAATACCACAATGCAGTCTCTCACCTTAGAAACACCCTTTCCAAGGTAGTCTGGTCCACCATCCCTCAGCTCAAGGGCATACATTATCAAACTATCTCCATCAAGCAACTGGGACTCGTTACTGCAGCAACTTCGTATCTACATGGGGTCAAAAGCTAAAAAAAATCGTTGCTCCTCTTCTCATGGAAAGCATCAATTTACATGATTTGGTAACAAAGGAATAGCAAGCTACATAGAAACCATTTCTCCTCAAGCGCAAGTGTCATCTTGGACATCAAATCGATTATTAAAGATCGTATCTCAAGTTTGAGTCATGACAGGCCTCATTTCTCCTCAGCGATGATGCAAATATGGCTTGATAACTAAGCTCCAGTCCAGGCTTCCTTTCCGGCTCCGCCATGAGCAATCTTCCGGATTGAAATCTCTCACGCGGTCTCCGCTCGATTTTCAATCGTAGTATTCCTTTCATCTTCGACAGCAGGTCTGCAACCTTCCATGCATGCTGGTCGTCCCCTTCATCTCTGATTGTGGACTCGATGATCCAGTCTCACCTCTCTGTTTGTGATCATCTCGATGCATCTTCTCAATTTCGTCGTCTTCTACGGAAAAGAGACGATACGGTTCCTCCTCCTCTATTGGGCCGAATGTTTTATTCTTTAACGATGATCCACGTATGTTTCTGTAACGGTTTGTAGCGGAGTAAATTTGGAGGCTCGCAGTTGAATGAGGGAGGAGGCGGAGCGTCGTGAAGACATTAGGTTTCCCGATTTGGGCTTAAACGTGGGTTGGGAGTGTAAAGTGTAAGGTACAAATTTGTTTTAAAGCCCATAAACACAAAAAGTGACGTGGCTCTCTCAATGGAGAGATAAGTCTCTAATTATATAATAGATAGACTTTTTTTAGAAGTGTATTCTAAATTTTGGGCATTGTCAAATGATCTAAATAACCTTTTTTACTTCATATTTACGAAAATATTATCATCCTCAATTCTTCCTATCACTATGGACAACCAATTTTGAAGTTGTAAATGCTTCAAACAACTAAAATTAATCTTCTAAATCTCATCATTTGTTTCACAAACTTCATATTTCTCTCAATCCTTTTTATTTTCATCCCAAAACTCTCGAATTTAGTTTTAAATTTTTCGTTCTCTTGGATCTTGATCCTTTTCAGCGACTTTGCATTCGCAACGGTTGGGCTTCTTTGTTAGTTGTTGAACCTGAAGTCATGAGCGGTTGGAGAATGTAAAAACCGTCTTCGTGTAGTTTTCTTTCAATTTCTGATATGTGTCGCGATACTAAACTTTTTGAGAAATCTAGAAATCTATTGGTCAACATTTGGGTTAGTTTTGCAAATGATTTTTTGAAACATTTCGGCAGTAGACTACTCATGAAGTCTGCGACATCTCTTTGAAAAAAAAAAAGCAGAGTAGACTTCTCCTTGAAGTCTTTTGTAAATTTATGAATTAGTTTTGAATTTAACTTAGTCAAAGTATTTTTCGCGAAGTGTGCACTGAAAGTCTATTAGAAAAAATATGTCATTTTTTTATTTGACCAATGTTTGACTTTGGAGGTAGACTTCCTCACGAAGTCTACTTTAGGTTAATTTTGAGTTGACCGCCTGTTGGAGAGTTGAACAGTGTAGTAGCAGAAATCTACAATTAATTTTGATATTTTTTTGGTCAACCCTAAGAAAGACTCAAAGTAGACTTATGCGGGAAATCTAACTGGGTAGACTTTGCAAAGAAGTCTACTTTATGATTTTCAATTACAAAAGTGACTTTTTTGCAGTAGACTTCCTTGGTAGACTAAAGATAGAAATCTACAACCGGTAGTAGACTGCCCACAAAGTCTACTTGATTTAACGAAGTCTATTACTGAAAAGTCAAAGTTTGGTCAAATGCAAATCTAACCCTTTCACTTTTGTAGACTTCTCTACAAAGTCTACTGCTTGATTTTAATTGGAAAAGTAACCTCGTTTAAGACTTCGTGAAAAAATCGACCATGATAGATATGTAGCAGAAGTATAATACATGTAGTAGAATTCTCGACAAAGTCTACTCCCGACGCATCATGCTGACATCATTTTCATGACATTAATTTAGAAAAGACTTTTCTTAATTCTAATTAATCATTTGATGCAGTAGACTTCACTAGAAGACTTCTCTAAGAGACTTCTATGGTAGACTTCTATTTCAAAATTTTACCCATCTAATATTTTAGATTCCTTCATTTTCAGTCTAGGTCTAATTGAAAACTTTTGAAGAGTAGACTTTCTGTTCAGACTTCTAAAGCAGATTCTCATGTAGACTTCCTCTTCTCTTGTGTTCACGGTCCCAGTTGGTTCAAAATAACTAGTGTATGATGAATTTCGTACGCAAAATCCGTGGAAAAATAAACCACTAAATTAACATGTAAATAAACAAATTTGGTGAACACATAACCCAAAAAGAAAACAAGCTTGAACTCACCACTTTAAATAGATAAATATTGAATATCCTTGATATTAAATTGCTTACTAGCACAACCATAAACAATACAAGTTCTTCATTGTTTTCTCGACACTTTTTAGATTTTAGATATTAAAGGTTGAATCTTTTAGAAACAAGAAGAATAATCGCCTTTGAAAAAAGCCAAATAAAACAATATCTTTAAAATTAGAAAGTGAACAAAAATCAATCAAGAGAAAGAAAAATATGAAGAAGATTAAAGGTTTAACAAAACATTAAAATGTAAACTGCAAAAGTCAATTTCAAAACTAACCCAAAGGTTTACCAACAAAAATCTACTACAAGATAGACTTCTCAATGAAGTCTACTATCGTGAAACAGATTGGAATATCGAAAGAAAAATAAATAGAGGTGGTTTTTATCTTCTTCTACTGTTTAGAACTTTATGTACCACTGATTGTAGGCTATCTTGATAGATTCAGGTACTTCAAATATGCATATTTGCAAATGAAGATGACATTCAGAAATGAGAAGATAGAAAGGTAAATTAACAAGAAAAGATAAAGAAAGAGTCAAATCTAATAAAAAATAACCAAAAGAGAAAGAAATGTGAAGAAACATGAAGTAAACCACAACAACGACGACAATGGCATGAAGAGGTATGGAGGAAGTTAATAGCAAAAGAGAAGAGATGAGAGAAAGCCATTTTAGAGAGAGTATTTTTTTTTTCTTTTAATAAAATTAGGGTTAGCAAATTTTTTTTCTTTTATATAAGGGTAAACATTTCAAGCTAAAAATTCGATAGAGAAGACTTCGTTTGAAAAATTTTCCTACGGACTTCTATGGTAGACTTCTATTTCAATTTTTTTCCGCCTAACTTTTTCCAACCTAATTTTGTTCCCGCCCAATAATACCGTCAATTTTTAATCACTGTCTAATTTAAAAAGTAGACTTCCTCCACATGTTTGTAGGGCAGACTTCTCCCATACAGTTCCTCTTCAACCTATAAAATTTGCTATTTAGATATGTTTTTTAATATGATATATTTGTATTAAATTTTATTTTTCTTAGATGAAAATTGACTTTTTATTATTGTAAAAGTGTTGATAAAATTATTGTTTTTTATAAATTTATAACTAAAATTTAAGATGTTACAAAAATGTAGACTTCTCTATGAAATCATCCTGTTAGATTTCTATTGAAAGTCTTCCTTAGAAACTTCAAGATAATTATTAGATTTTTTAAAAAGTTAATACGGTAATTTATACTTATATTTTATTTTTGGTCGTAGATATGTTCAGTATAATTTTCTTTCTCCTAAAAATTCTTTTTGCATTTTTTTACAAAAAATAAAATCTATTAAAAAAATCAATTAAAAGTCTAGAATGAGTTCCCTCTTAATGTTGAGTGATGATTAAGTTTTTTTATCAACGACAAAGTTTCATAAAGTACATAAATAGTAATCGTCACTCCGAAATGTTATTTAATCAAATCCGATGTTCGAAATTTACTTTTCTTAAAATTCCTTTTTAAGATATAATTTTAAAATATTTTATCATTTTTGCATGAATTATTTTTTGAAGTAAATATATTGTTATTTGATGAGACGAGTTTGTTTTGAGAATATATTATTTGAGATTGAATATAAGTTTTGATTTTTTTAATAAGCTTCTTGCTAAACTATACTGAAATTTGAAGTCAAATCTAAAATTATTTTCATCTTCCTAATTTTTCCGAAATGACATTAAATGTCCTTTAAACATATGAATATTGCAAAAATACCAATTCATAAGACTTCTTGTGAGATTTCTCCAAATAAAAAACCCATCAAATCTCAAACTATTTACGATATTGTCATTGTCTTTAGGTAATTAAAGTTTCTTATCACCGATTTTAAAGATCTATCTCTGTTTGAGACTTCTTATGAAGTCTCATTCTCTTTCATGGTCAATAAAGAGGTAGTTTTGCAAATGACTTTTTTTGTTGCTATGCGGTTAAATGATTGCGTTTTACGGCTGAAATTCTCATTTGTATTCAAATTTTTTTATTATCCAGACTTCTTTCAGAAATCCCTGTAAAATCGAGGTAGTTTTGGGTTTGACTAAAATTTGACCTTTTCAAAAAAAAACTTTTTATGAAGTCTATTAAACAATTGAGGTTAGTTTTACAATTGACCAAATAGTTAACTTCTTTGAGACTTCTTGAGAAGTGAATTTTGAAAAATAGTATTTTTGGGGCTGACCAGAATCTGCTAAGCATTGGCCATCGAAAACAATAATATTCAGACTGGTGAAATTCGAAGACTTCACGAGAAGTCTGAAATTATTTATATCGATATTTTGGTCAAACCCAAAATACCATATTTTTAAAAAAGTTTGAAGAATTCTTATAAATTTAGACTTCTTGCGGAGACTTTTTTTTGACAAAACTCAAAATTGATCAATTGCAAAACTACTCTATTTTTATTTTAAACTTCTTAAGAAGTTTATAGAAAAACTCTAGACTTCTCAAGAAGTATTCTGAAAAAGTCAAAGTCTTGGTCAAATGCAAACCACCCCATTTGATTTAAGACTTCTTAAGTGTGCAAGAAAAGTCAAACTTTTGGTCAAATGCAAAACTACACTAAATTTTCAAAGGAGACTGCATAGGAAGCTTGTATACGAACAAGACTTTGTTCGAAGTCTCCTTCGGAAAAATTATATTGCAAAGGTTCCCTAAAAACAGACTTACATGGAAGTCTTTTCTGGAAACATGTAGACTTTGTTTACAGTCTGTGAAAATGAATTTTCATTTGTGGACTATATATTATGCTTTATTTTATTTTGTGGTTGTTCTCAAGTGTGGTATACTTAGTTTTATTGCTCATGTATTAGTATGACATGTTTATTTGTGATATTTCTTTAAGAATAAATTTTTTATTTTTTTAGGAATTTAGATCATATGAAGACTTCTGTTTGAAATCTTTTGTCAGACTTCATAGGAAGTTTGAATATTGTATTTTTTCAAAAAATATTTTATGGTTATATATGTTGGAAAAATAGGAGTCTTGTTCTAAAGTGTGTATTAATTATTGTTTCCGATATTGTAGGAGTATGACATGTTCATGTGTGATATTAATTTTGGATTCAATTTTCTTATACTTTTAGCTATTTACCTAATATTTTTCAGACTCTGTTTGCAGTCAATATTATTATATCGTTTGTTGATGTGGTTTATACATGTTTTTTGTACATAGAATGGTTCAAGTACCTGTTATTTACGAGAATCGGTGATGAGAGAATCGTGTTGGCATTTTGTGGTGGATAATGCGAAAGGAGTGATAATGTTCTCTTTGCGGGATGGTTGTACACATCGTGAACTCGTTCATACGGCACGAGAAGATTATAAGTTTGGCATGAAAGAAAATTTGGTTGATTTAACATATTCATTACTAGCAACAATGTTGGACCCTATTTCTCCTCCAATTTATGTCACAGTTGATAGGAAAGTGTGGAGCATGGTTGAATTAGCAAGGAATAATCTTATCCGTCTTTGTGTCTCGAGCTGAGTCGTTATCGATGCTATGAGTAAATCGACATGTGTGGAAATGATGAAGATGCTGATGACAATTGTGAGGCGGTGGCGGATCAAGATTGGAAAAAGTACGGATGATGATACGGAAGAAGAAACAAATGGGTCTGATGATGGTGATGACTCTTGTGGCATGGAGAAAGATGAGGATGTATTCAAGGAAAATGCCGAAGCATATTATGACGTTGGGGAATACGAGGTTTATGGTAAAGTTAAATATGAAGAGAAGAGAAAGGATGAGGATGAAATTTTTTTTGGTGTTGAGGGTATAAAAGCGAGTTATTTTAGTCAAGGAAGAAGGCCATGAACCGATGATATCTTTGTGAAGTTTTTTTTTTTAAAGAGGCTTTAAAACCGGAGTTGCGAATGACGGCAATAAAGACAAAATTTGTATACATAATAGATAAGTATGACAAAAGATTATTTGTGGGTAGGTGTAAAGTGAAAGGATGCACATGGATGGTTCGAGCGGATTTGAAGCAAGATTCACACACGTTTTGGGTGACCAAGTTTCTGAAATTTCATACATGTTCAGTGTCCGATCGAATTGTTATGCATAAGCGTCATGCACCGAAAATATTGTTAAGTTTTTCTTACAAGAATGGGGGAATCATTCGATAATATAACACCGCAACAAATCAAATATTTTTGAAGGAGAAGCATGGGATAAAGATGACCAACACAACGGAATACAGAACATTGTTACATGCAACAACGTTCGTTAGAGGAACACATGAGGATGGGTACGAGAGGCTTCCTGCTTATCTCCATAAACTCCAGCTAAATAATCAGGGAACCGCTACCGCTCTTGAACTTGATAACCTCAATAGCTTCAAATATATTTTTATAGCATTTGGGGCGTCGATAAATAGTTTTCAATATTGCAGAAGAGTTATTGTGGTGGACGGTACTCATCTGACAGGAAATTATGGCGGTGTCTTGTTAGTTGCTACTGCACAAGATGCGAATTTTCATATATTTTCATTTGCTTGTGGAGTTGTTGACACTGAGAATGATGATTCATAGGAGTGGTTTTTTCACAAAGTTAAGAGGATGCATTTCAGACCAATATGCTTTGTCCATAATCTCAGATAGGCATGACATCATCAAGAAGGCATGTGAGACGGTTTTTCCTTGGGCCGAACGGGGGATATGTTATTATCATCTATAAAATAACATAGTCGTGAAGTTTAGGGGCAAGCATCTGCTGTATTTGGTGAAAAACGCTGCATATGCGTTTATTATGTACGACTTTAACATATAAATCGACGCGATACGGGAGGAAAATCCTAACCTTGCAAACTACTTGGAGACGTGGATGTGAAGTTATGGTCACGAGTTCACTTTCCGGGAGATAGGTACAACATCAATACAAGCAACATCGCCAAATCTATAAACTCAGCACTTAAAACCGCGCGAGGATTTCCACTAACATTCCTTATGGAGTTTATAAGAGGAGGCTAGGAAAGTGGTTTTCTAAAAAGCGAGCAGATTCCTTGAGTCTAACAATACACTTTTCACGGGGAGTTGAATATATGATGGCTATCCGAGAATATTATAAAGATATGATGACGGCATAAGCCATAGACGTTGGAGTTCCTACGTAAAAGAAGGACATAGAGATTGTATTCTTTGATTTGGAACATAAAATGTGTGAATGTGGTGTGTGGAAAATTGAGAAAATCCCATGCTCACATTCTATTGCCGCTTCACTTGAGGTTGAGTTACATACTTCTACGCTTGTATGTCTGTATTATGGGTAGAGTTATTTGTACACGACATACTCATACAACATTTTTTCACATAACGATGATTTCCAAGCTCATGAAACCGATAAATTCCTAATGCCGCCATACAAGCGACATCGTGGAAGACGTGAGAAGTTGAGGTGGAAATCCTGGCTAAAAATCGCAGCGACGAAGGGCAAGGAAAAACCACGAAAGTTACACAAACAATATAGTTGTTAAAAATGCAAACAACAAGGTCAAACTCTACAAAATTTTGTAAGATAAAATTCCTCGTCTCTATACCATTAAGTTTAGTGATTATCACTTTTTCCATTTAACCATATGTGTGTTTACTTTTTGGGCTTGGGTGTTCAAAACTGAGGATAACTAGGTGTGGTGGAACCGATTCTGAGATGACTTGAAGAATTCTCAATAATTTTGCACGTAATCATCCGATTAATGTATGTTTCTGCATGATTCTTAAACTCTTATGTGTGTGTTATTTTGTCCCCAAAATCGTATGTGTCTTAGTGTGTTGTTCTATTCCTAAACTCTTATGTGTATTATTACTTTTACGTTTTCTAATCTGAGGATAACTAAGTGTGGTAGAACCAGTTCCGAGGTGACTTGAAAACTTCTCAAGAAGTCTGTATGTACTCATCCGATTAATGTTTGTTTCTGTATAATTCTCAAAGTCTTATGTCTGTGTTGTTTTATCCCAAACTCTTATGTGTGTTAATGTGTTATTCTCTACCAAACTCTTATGTATAAGTTCAATTGTTTAAATTGCTTTAAAATTAGGTAAAAATTATGACATGATTTTAATACTACATTAGATAAACCAAAAATTAAAAGATTCATTCATAGGTTATAGAAGTAGTAGCAAATAACCGTGTTAACGATCTATTTTCGCATGAAAACTATCATATAGCATCAAATGTCTACTGAAATTTGCCTTCTTTCTATATATCCACAAAATGAAAGTTAAATATCTAATTCCCCACAAATTAAAAGTTCGACTCCAATTCCTAGTACAATGAAACTTCAAAACGCCAGACCACACAATTTAAAATTTTGGTTAACAATTTTCTGATTTCATTTAAGCCGAATTTAACCGATTTAAGACCCGATTAGAATTAATTAAAATCGGATCCGATCCATTTCGTTTAATAAACCCAAATCCAATTGTTGGGTCATAAAATCGGGTAAAACTTTGGTCTTCCACATCGCATTTCGTGTTTGTCTTCTTGTTCATCATCTTCTTCTTGGGTGAGCTCGTGTCTTACACCTCGCCAGTTCGTGTCGATCACTGTCAGATACCCAACCAAATCCTTCTCTCCTTTCGTTTTATTGTCTATCACCATCAGCCCTATGTCTCCGCCGCCAAAGGGTTTGAGTCACTCGAATCCACAGAGGAAATCTCATGCGTGTGTGTCTTAGGTCGTAACAGAGTTCAATAACGGCGTTTATGGCCACAACCTCGGGCCCAACGATGGTAAGTTGACTGTGGTGAGAAAAGATGGATACTGAGACTGAGTCACCATGGATATTCACAAGGTTTATCAAAGAGAAGAGATTTTATATACTATTTCTCAAAAAAAAATCAGAAAGTAAGTTTTCAATAAAAATGCAGTTAAAAGAAATTCACCTTGGTTAGAGTAATTGCAAGGAGCTCTGGTTAATTCATATTAATTTATCTTGTCGTTTCTTGTATGTCTTACGAACTCTTCCAAGCATTTCAATGGCTTGTATTTCTTCTTTAGACGAGTGAAAATGATAAAGTGGGGCCCAAAAAAAGTGAAGACAATTGGGGAATTTGAAGGAATTGAAATTAAGGGGTTCCATTGGTAACCCTTTACCACTGCGGTAAGGGGTTTACCGTTTTCATCATCACCAATCATGAAAGCAGTCGTAAAAACGTTATTAATTTTTTTCTCTCATCGATTCATACCGCTTCTCTAACCGCTTGTTTTTACATCTTTGCACTATTCTCTATCCGCTTACCGCTTTCATTTACCGCTAATATTACCGTTCCGTTTTTGTTCACCAATCGAATCCAAAGATTTGGGTTTTTATTTGAACAGGTTAAACATTGGGTCGGGTTAGGATTTTATTTTCGGATCTCGTTAGTTAGTTTGGTATATGTGGTTCCATGTTTTACTTACTCGTTTATAGTTTTTTTTTTTTTTTTAACGTCGACCCATCTTGGTTAAGCCAAGTTTAATCCGCTGGAAGGGAGGCTCCGAAAAGATCCTTCAGTCGAGATAGTCTGGCTTATATAGGAGAATAACACACCTCGAGCCCGGGCTTCTTTCGCTAGGCAGTCAGCACGGCAGTTCTGGGCATGGGGGATAAAACGTAGATCGAAGAACTCAAAACTCTGTTTCAAAGAGAGTAAAATATCCAATTCTGACAAGAATAATGGCCAATCCTCGGACTCGTCAATCATCTTTACCAATGATGAACAGTCTGTCTCAAAGTGTACCCTCAAGAGCCCCTTCTCATGGAGACATGAAGCTGCCCAGAGAAGGCTATCTAACTCGGCGTGTAATGCCGAGAGGCTTTTACGACACCCTTGGAGGCCGCTTACCTCCCGCCCCATACAATCCTTATAACACCACCCTAAACCACTGATAAGGCCATTGTCAATCCATGATGCATCGACTTGGCATATAAGGGTTCGAGTGTCAATAAGGGGGACAATAGGTTCTTGAGACTCTTGTGTCTCTTCACTCTCCTCTTCATTGTTTTCATCGCGGGCTAGTCTCCAACTTTCCGCCTCAAGAGAAGCCAGTTGGAGGGTAGTCCTAGGGGAGATTTCTTTTCCGTTGAAGATCTTATCATTCCTTGCTTTCCAAATAAACCATAAAATCCATGGGTAGATGGAGCTTTGAGGCTCTGAGAGACCCAACTCTCGTGTTCTCCAAAAGAGGAAGTCCATATTACGGTAAATAGAAGAACTGGAAAAATTCCCCGGAATGGACGGGAAGTCCGATAAGGCACAAACCTGTAAGGCTGGAGGGCATTCAAAAAGAAGGTGGTTTATAGATTCTTCTGTGCTACCACATCTAGGACAAGTCCTATCAATGGCCAGATGCCTATAAGACTTACTCGTTTATAGTTAAACCATCAAAATTAAATTATATGGGGAAATTCAGATTCGAACTTTTAATTAGTAAAGAATTAGATATTTAAGTTTTGTTCCGTGGATATATAGACAGAGGGCAAATTTCGGTGGACATTTAGTGTTATATGATAATTTTCGCGGGGAAATAGATTGTTAATCTCAAATAACCGTACCCTATCATAAAACAACATATTTTGACTAGTTCTATTGATAGGGCACAAAAAAGCTTCTCCTGATAGTAGCCAAAACACTTCATGTAATAGTAGCCAAAAACATACACCTACAAATATGCAAGAATCCAAAATATGCAGGGATCGTAAATGATATCTAGACGGTTTGCCTCTCATACATGTCCAACAAGTCCCACTCCTTCCCAATGCGTTTATCCAACACCTTGCGCTTCAGACCATTAAATATATCAGTCGCTAGTTTATCCCTCCTAGCCTTAATGTTCTTATCATACAAGTTGAAGGAAATTCCATGCCAAGACAGTGGAATTCAATGTACTTCAAGTAAAACACTTTGCAGTCACCCAGCCTCCCATTTTGAGAAACTCCCTTAATAATCTGTGTATGAGTAAATGAATAAAATGGTACCTCAAGTTTTCCTCTATAGGACACATCTGGTGAAGGAGAGTGGGCAGTATCTCACAAATTGGAGTCACAAACCTTGTAATATCCTCGTCTCTAGCGTGAAAGATCTTGCAGTCCCAAATGGTTATGTGTCTCTGAGGAATAGATATCCACATAACAATCTAGTGATCTCCTTTAGCATGCAAGGCGGAATAAATATCATCAATATCCAGCCCCTATATCTTCTCTAATGCATAGAATAATGGCAGCATACTGTTTTTGAAATCAAAGACCCCATGAGGCATGATCCATGCACTTTTCAACTCGTTGTACTTACTGATCCATAGAGATTAGAGTAGAGCTTCAAGGAAGCACATCCTATCGCTCCTAAACCATTCGAATGATTGTGGTATTTTAGCCTCAACAGATCAATCCCACCATCAATGTGTTACACATTAAAAGTTTGATATGAGTTAATAACAATAGAAAGACCTAAAAATTAGAAGTCATTCAGAAAGAAGTCTTGGCGAGAAGACTTCTTAAGAAGTCTCAGAGAGTCTGCACCAGAAGACTTCTTAAGAAGTCATTTAAAGAGAATTCTCCACGAGAATACTTATTAAGAAGTCTCAAAGAGAAGTCTCAATGATAAGTCTTCTTAAGAAGTCTAAAAAAGAAGAATTCTTAAGAAGTCTCAGAGAGAAAATCTCAGTTACAAAGGATATACCGTGTCTTGAAGCGACATCTTGGGAGTTTGCAGCAGCCAAACCAATCCAGAGTAGAACCCACCAGCCTGTTTTGATATCCCTTGAAATTTAGAAACTGTATTTAACTATCAAATCTTACCAAACACAATAAATCATTCACACGGACCTCCTGTACTTACGATAGGATTTTCAAATACCCATTCAGCCCCCTCAATCTTTGCTTGTTGACAGAGACACACGGATCATAACCATGCCCTTTTGAAGTCTGGCTTGGTTTCAAATCTGTATCCGGCTCTAAGGCGAATTGTCTTATTGCTTTATCACACTTGGCTCGTGCAAGATTATGTGCTACTTTCTGCTTAGCATCCTGCTTGTCCCGCTGATAAGACATGAAATTGATGTATGTCATACTTTGGGTGATTTCTTCAACACTCGGCTCTGAGCTAGTCTTAATGTTCTGCATATTTTAACGAAAATAACACTCTCAAACAAAGAAAATCAAAATAGTAACTAAAATAGTAACACACAAAATTCATGAGTAATGTTCAACCAACATAAAAAATACACACTGCTTATTAGGTTCACAACAAGAAAGAAACGAATAAATCTTGATTCATATATCTACTCCATAGCCTTAGCAATATTCTCGGCATTCTTGAGCTTTATTTATTACTTCTCTTTTGTGGTTCATGTTTCTTAGCCTGGTTCTCATCATTTTTCTTATTTTTTTAATTTTGAATCTTAGAGAGAGGGGGATCAAGACTAAACAAGTTCAGTATTGGATGAACGAGCCTCATGCACATCAAAATCAGCTCCAAGAGCATCATACGTGTTTCCATCAGCTCCATGCTCCTCCATCTTCTCAGATGCAGCATTGTCCTTCTCGTTATCATGAGGCTCCTCCTACTTCTCTTCAGCATCGTCTTTCTCTTCAAACTCCTCCGACATCTTCTCTTTATCCTCTTTCTTCTTCTTATTCTCTTCATCAACATCCTTCGCTTTTTAAGATGACCCACTTTTCCCTCTCCCTTTCCCTTTCTCTATCTCTTTCCCTTTCCTTCACTCCCTTAAACTTCTCGGTAGCACTGTCTGACCGTCTCTCTATCTATCCATCTTTAACTCCTTCGTTTCCAGAAACCTTGTCACCATCACCACCCTTTTGTTTCTCCTCAGCTTCATCACCAAAATGACTAGTTTCACAACCTCTAAATCAGCAGCCAAAACTGCCACCTTATTGTACATTATATCTATCTTCACCTCAAACCCAATGAAACTTTCTTTCATCACTTTCATAAGCTTGTCAAATCCTGTCTCCATATCACCCTTAAGTCATTAGTCGGACCCCACATCTCATTATCATCAGTATCTTGCTTAACTATCTTCGAAGATCCTTCACTACCAAACTCTACTTTCCTCTTACATGTCTTCTTCTCCTCTTTATCTTCCCCCTCTGCGCACCCCTAAGCTGGCCAGTGAGTCTCGTCCCACTTCCACGCCTTGTCTCCAAATGTCCAAACATTGCTTTCAAAATGTTATCTCTGACATATTCTTCATCATTAGCCAACAATAGAAACATGTCATCATAATCCATCCTGACAAAGTGAGGTTTACAAAAGACAAGTTGCATAGCAAACATATGCTACAATGAGATAGAGACCTTTGAGGAATTGGCTAGTAGTATTAAGTCTGAGGGAGTCTCTTCTGACTATCTCTTCTGCAAACTCTTCCTATTCTCTCTTAATAGAGAAGCAGCTCACTGGTTAAACCAGCTACCACCAGGATCTTTGACTACTTGGGATGCGGTTAAGAGGGAGTTCCTTAGACACTTCTATGATGATGCTAGATCTGATCAGCTTAGACAAGAGCTATTGAATTTAAGCAGGGACCTACAGATGCCCTGAAAGAAGCTTGGGTGCGCTTTAAGATCTACCAAAGAGATTGTCCACATCATGGTTTCTCTGAAGTTCAGCTGCTGAGCATCTTTTTCAGAGGCGTGGATTTGTGGTATCAGATGGCTCTGGACGCAGCAAGCAATGGAAACTTTAACACAAGATCTCCAGAGGAAGCAAAGGAGCTGATAGAAAACTTACTGTCTAGCAATAGCACTAAGAATGCTGATTTAAAGAGGCAGAAAT
The DNA here is from genome assembly GCA_030180135.1 of Orychophragmus violaceus. Taxonomy (NCBI): domain Eukaryota; kingdom Viridiplantae; phylum Streptophyta; class Magnoliopsida; order Brassicales; family Brassicaceae; genus Orychophragmus; species Orychophragmus violaceus. Next base: position 41,366,175 of record CM058236.1, read on the forward strand.
CTAGCGGAAAAGTGGATAGTTCACAGATGGCAGAGATGCAGAACAAGATTGATTCTGTTCGTAGTCTTCTATTTGGGAAGAAGAATGTCCACTTTGCTGCAAATACAGAGACAAATGGACCAACTGGTGAGTCAGAGGATGTCAATTTTATTGCTGGAACTGGTTATCAGAGTCAGAAATATAGAGATCAGCAGAGACAGTCCTCTAGTTATGCTCCAAGTTCAAGGGATTATGGTTATTCATCGCACCAAGCTTCTCCACCTAATGAACAGACAGATATTAAGTCCATGCTTGAGCAGCTGCTTCTTGGACAGAATAAGATGACATAAGATCTAAACGGAAAGATGAACTATATATACCAAGATCTAAGTGGGAAGCTGGAGATTTTGACAAGCAGAGTTGATAATCTAGACAATCGGATGACGCAAGCTGAGGCAAACATTAAAGGGAAGTCGACCCAATCTCAGAAGGAATATGTCAGGGCAATTTTGGTAGAAGATGAAGCTGAGCAGAGATGTGATTTTGAGACTTCAGAACTGGAAAATTCGAGTGACTCTCGTTTTATAGACACAGTGTCGATCGATACAACTCCGCATCGATCGACACAATCTCGTGATGGACCAAAATCGACCCAACTCGACATTAAGGTCGACTCTAATCGGGTTAGCATCAATCGACATCACTTCTGTGTCGATCGACACTATGGGCGAGATCAGACAGTGATTCCAGAGAAGCCGAATGTTGCTGAGAAAAAGGCCTACAAACCGAAGATTCCCTTCCCTAGGAAGTCTAAGCAGGAAATTCAGTTGGATAAGTATAAGGAAATAATGAGAGAGATGTTAACTGAAGTCTCATTGATTGAAGCTACTAAGACCACTCCTTTGGTAACGAGGAATGTGGCGGATACGCTTTCTGGTAACATGACTGATGAAGAAGGTCTCTTGATGATCACTGAGGTATACAATGCTGTGATTCAGGGCAGAATTCCTGAGAAACTAAAGGATCCAAGGAGTTTTGTGTTCGACTATTCTATCTATAGAGACAGGTTTAAGAGGTCATTATGTGATCTTGGCTCAAGTGTGAATCTCATGCCATACTATGTGGCTGTGAAATTGGGACTGTTGAACTTCCAGCCCACTAGGATCTCTCTTGTCCTAGCTGATCAATCAAAGAAGTATCCAGAAGGAGTTCTTGAGGACATTCCTCTCAAAGTTGAAAATTACTTGATTCCAACTGACTTTGTGGTGCTGGAGTATGAGATTGAGCCTGATGATCCTCTACTACTTGGTAGATCCTTCTTAGCTACTGCTGGAGCTGTGATTGATGTGAGACATGGTCTGATTGATCTCCACCTAGGAGATAAGCCTTTGCAGTTCAAGATGGATAGATTGCAGAGATCCACCATTGATGGACAAAGCTTTAGTGTTGAGATAGAGCCAGAGATTCCTATTGGAGAAAAGAAGATGGCAGTTTATTCTGAACCTGCTCTAACATCTTTAGATCCTGCAACTGCTCTTAAGTAGAAAGTTCCAGATCTCTTCCATCCACCAAAGAACATGTATGACCATTCTAAATTTAAACCTTCTAATCCATCAGCTGTGAATGCAGGCAAACGTAGTATCCCACCCTCGCTTCGCTCCCGCCCTGATTCTTCTCGCTCTTTCCTTGGGAGACCTTCTGATCCGAACCCTACGCCACCTTGGTTGAAGAGACATTCACAGTGACATTCAAAGTCTCTGTTGAATCCCCCATAAGTCCGATCTCTTTTCCATAGTCAAGCTATTGACTTTAAACAAGCGCTGAGTGGGAGGCAATACACTGTTAGGTATTTTAGTTTTCTTTATTTTTCGTTTTGATTCAGTTTGCTTTGATTTTTCGTTGTTTTTGGTGTGTTCAAAGGCGTGAGAAACATCATAATCGCATGGCATCGATCGACACATACTTTGTGTCGGTCGACACAGATACGATTTACGGTTAGCCGATTCGATTGCGGTTCAGACACCGGTTATCAGAATAACCGCGAGCATATTCGCCCTGCATCGATCGACACACATTGTACATCGATCGACACAGCCCGATAGGTAAGTGTTCTGCAACGTTTCAGAATTTCTTCATTTTGATTATTATTCTCACCGAGCCTAAGCTTGACACCACTGCGGACATTGTGTTTTAAGTGTGGGGGGAGGTAGCTACTGACGCACCACTTTTTGTTTTCTTAAAGTCAGTCCAAATTTGTTTTATTGAGTCAAACTGAGTAGGAAACAAGGACTTTTTGAGGAGATTACCACACTTGCAGGAACTTAAGTGACCATTGGATGAGTTGCAGATGATCTATGACTATTAGAAAACCCAACACAGACCAGCCTACTGAGGACACCCATATCACTTCAGGTATTCAGAGAATCCATTACTTGACTTCACCTTTAACTTGACTTAATTCTCTCACCTATGGTCTTGGTATACTTTGGATCGGATTCCTCTGTTATTTCTGGCACAGCTTGTAAACATGTCTAGGTATGGTTCCCTTTTCCCCTTCTTTAAAGTAAAAAAAAAAAGAAAAAAATATATAGAGGTATAGACTGAGGATGAGCTAGTAGCTCCGAAGTGGTCACGGGAGTGGTGGAGACCCCTATTACCTCCTGTGCATCCATGGAATGTGTCCAAAGTATATCCCAATGCGGGAAGAGTACTGATAGAAAAAATAAAATGATACCCATATTGAAAAAATCAGTTGCTAAGGAAGGTAAGGAAAAGAAAGGAACAAGAAAAAGATAGTAGAGTGGTCAGATGCTAATAGAGTAAGAATCCATGTGTTCTTTGATCGATACTCCCTAAGTGAGACCGCAGTTATTAGATTACAGAAGTCAGTATGATGAATTTGGATTGCTCTGAATGTGATTGTAGAGTTTACTCAGGATAGTTGCTAAATGTGGGGAAGTATATGTTGGTCTTGATGTCTGCAGGTTCATTTTCATGTGGCTTCTATGATGAAACAAGTTTCTGAAGTTTTCAAACTTCTTCTCCTGATCTTGGTCTTCTGTTTTCTTGAGGGCAAGCAAAGCTTAAGTGTGGGGGAGTTGATATATCATGGTTTTTAGGACTTTCAACCATGGTATATGTCTTTTTTATTGAGTCGTTTAGAGTCTTTTGGAGTCCTTTTATGTGTGTTTACAGGTCTAGGTACGTTTGAAGCGGATTTGGACATTATGGCGCATTTTGGAGCTATTTGGAGCACTTGGCCGAGAGATAGAGTTCACTATCGATTTCACAAACTTGTGTCGTTCGACACAATATGTATATCAATCGACACACATGCGAGTTGGATAATTCTCGACGCGTTTAATGAAGAATTTGGAAATTGCACTTTGGCCCAGAAGTTTCTCATAATTACAAAGAAGCCCCAGCCGTGATTAGATCATTATATTAGGGTTTTTAAGCCATTGTTTAGGCTACGCTTTACATACGCATTATTTTACTTTGAGAGAGTTAGGGGCTGATCTTGTACTCGAGAGAGAAGTGATTTCGAACCCCAGTTTCTTATTTTATTTTATGTTATTTAGTTTTCTATTCATCATGTCTATTGTTATGATTGCCATGTCTGAGTAGTTTACCTGTTAGGTTTAGGGATTCTCACAAGGGATTTCATGGAATTATAGGTTGATCAATATGTAGGGATTCATATCTTTCTAGTTCTTCATCTAGGGTTGTTCTTAATGCTTGATCTGAATTGGCCACTTAAATTATTGTTGTTAGGTTGATTTCTGCAACGAAAGTTGATTAATTAACTAGAGAACTTAGATGAGCAATTTGACTATCCGCAAAGAAATTTGGTTTAGAAGAATTGTGAACGAAAGAACCTTAGATTAATGCTTGTTTAGAACTCTAGGATTCACAACGAAAGTTGGCTTGCTAGGTTGTTAGACATAGATAATATTCGCAACAAAAGTTGGTCTGTTGTAATTATGTGATTCTAGTTCTAGAACAGTTCTTAATTAGATCCCGATTGATTAGCCTATGTTCCTGATTTCCTGAGAACTCCCTTGACCTGAAGCTTTGCCTTCTTGCTTACAAACCTCTTTATTTACTTACTGCTTTTTGATTTACTGCTTATTTTCTGATTGCTTCCTAGCTTAATTCGACGTTCTATAATCTATCGTAAGAATCTTGAGTCTCTGTGGATTCGATACCTCATATACTACTGGTTCACATCTGTGCACTTCCAGTGTAGATCTGAGGATTAAAAACTGATAGTATCAAGAATACTGATGTATTGTATTTTTAGCATATTTGATCTTGATTTCCATTGCATTTTAGCTTTAGGATATGCATTTAGACATCATTAGGTTACATTTTTCTTCTTTTTCTTTTGCTTTAGGTGGTGGAAGACATAATGGAGTACCAAAGACATAATGGAGGAGGTAGAGACTGAAAAACACCCAAAGCCAAGTGGAAAAAGCAAAGGATCACGATAGGCACATACATCGACCTTACAAAGTGACCTGGAAGTCCCTGTCAGGAGAAACCACGTGCAGCGACCTCGTACAACGTCCACAAAAGGTCGCTGTGAGATTTACCCTTGCAATATCGAGTCATATGAAGACCTTAGGTTCATATTTAGCTTTGGATCTGCAAACTAAAGTTATAGGAAATTAAGTTAATTTTCTAATGGAGGTGGTTTGAAGTCATTTGGAATTATATACGAAGAGTTATGACCGATTTACTGGACACATATCAACCCAGCCGCGAAGAAAAAACATCACGCTCTCACAGCGACCTTGTGCAGTGACCACAAAAGGTCGCTGTGAGCCTGACGTTTTCCCACAAGCCACTTTTTCTTTTTCTTTTGGCTTGTAGACCCTCCTATGTGTTGTGGTATATGAAGCCATTTGATTTTCTTCTATTTAAGAGCTCTTGATGTGTTAGAAGAGCCATATCACCTTCTTGTAAATATCTATCACAAAACATTTAGTTTTCTTTGATCTTTTATGCTATAAGTTTGTGTTCTTGAGTTCTTCTTTGATTTCTTCTTATTTCTGTCATACTTGCTCATTTAAATCATATTTTGCTATGTTATTGCTATTGCTAGTGAGTAGTTTCAACATAAGTTTCTGGGTTTAAGTAGGTGAGGGTGATCTAGTAATTGTTTAGGATGTTTAAAACTTGGAAATATTGTTTTATTACTTGTTAGAAGTTCTTAATGCTAGGGTAGGCAAGCCACAACCCAATCATCACAAGCAAGTGAGAAGAAAGTCAAGCTAAAGACTTTAAACAAGCTCATTTGGGATAAAGTCCCATGGTATCCTTTTTATTTATTATTTGATTTTCTATGTTTGATTTGTTTTATGTCTTTTGTGTACATTTTATGTGTGTTTTAGTGTTTCGTATATTTTTAGCATGTGGAAAGACAACATGAGTAAAGTTTGGGGGGAAGTTTACACCCCAAAGCGACCATGTAATGGTAAAAACAAACCCCCGAGGCGAGATAAATTCACAGCGGGCTGACGGAACGAAATAGTAAGGCCGCTATGAACGTTATGACCAAGATCACCTTCCACTTGAGGTACTACCACCACCACCACTTTGTATATAGTTTTACGTTTCATTTATTTTCATTTGCCATTTTGTACCTTCCTTGATTTACTTTCACACCGAGCCGGTGTGAAGTAAGTTTGGGGGGGGGGGGGGAGTCATTTGACCATCTTTTCTGTTTTGTTTTCTGTTTTGTTCATATGTTGAGTTCTTGCATTTGTGTGTTGCATTGTAAATAAATATGATTTCGAAAAAACTAAAAAAAAAAAAAATTGAACATTAAAAAAGAAGAAGCATGTAGTTTCATACTTGTTCCTGCTTTTAGGATCGAGTCTAGCATCATTATATATTGCATTTGTATAGACGATGATATAATTCCATTGTAAGAAATTTAGACTTTAGAACTGAGCATAATGCCCTTGTTAATCATAATATGCTGCTTAGACAACTCTTGAAACACTTGCACATTTTGAGCTTTGATCACTTCACTCCAATCTATTTGTCTTGCTTGATACTCTCGATTTTGAAACAAACTCATTTATATGGACTTAAAATGAATCTAAACTTCTCACTCATGAGGTTTTTAAGCTTGATCATGGTCACCATATACACACTTGGATTATATTTTTACCACATTTTACCACCCTTGTTAGTCCAGCCATTCTCACTCTTAGGATGATTTCCACACCTTAAAACCCTTCCTTTTTCCTTCAGACCTTAATTGATTGTTTGAGTGAGGCCTTTTTTATAATGCTAACATGTGCAAAATTTTAAAAGTATGAGAACGAAAATGATTAGTTCTGATAGGCTAGTCTAGGAGTTCAGCATTGGGTTAGCATTAGGAGTGTGAGCACATGAAAATGGGAATGGGAATGAAAGAAAAGAAAAAGAGTGAAATGGGGGGAAAAAGAAAGAAAAGAACTAAAGGCTTGAGTAAAGGGAAACACTTGGGAAGTTAAGATAAATTTGGAGAACTCTAAGCTTGAAATGAAAAGAAATGAAAGAAAAGAGTCTTAGTCAATACAAAGAATAACTTCTCAAGACCCAAAAATGAAAAAAGTCAAATGGTTAAAGCATCTAGTTTGGGATGGAAGGAAGATTGGTTAAACTTGGGATGAGATTTAGAAATACAATTGGATAAGGCAATGAGAGTTAAGAATTGTATGCATGAATTGTTCTTGTCTTGCTACATTTTGCATAATGTCTAGCATTCCTTTTTCTTGAGAGATTAGCCACCAAAAATGAAAATATGACCTTACTCTAAATACCATTTGAAGCTTTCTAATGCCAAGCCAATTGATTAAGATCAAATGCCCATTTGTGAGACTACACATTGATAAATGAATGAATGCAAGAGTTGGAGGAAAATTGAGTTAGTAGATTCTTGACAATGTGCTTAAGAGATAAGATTTGGTGTGTTGATAAGCCTTGAGAAATTAGAGTGGATTAGAGTTTTTGTTCATGCAACATGTTATTATTTTCTAAGGACATCATGTTGAGGGCTTGCTAGATTTCTTTGGTTATGAGTCTAATTTTAAACCTCTTTTCCTTTTGTTCTCTTTGTTGATTGCTTGAGGACAAGCAAAGGAACAAGTTTGGGAGAGTTGTTGAATTGTATTTTTAGCATATTTGATCTTGATTTCCATTGCATTTTAGCTTTAGGATATGCATTTAGATATCATTAGGTTGCATTTGTCTTTTTTTTCTTTCTTTTGCTTTAGGTGGTCGCACTACAAGAAAACTGAGTATAGATAGCAGAAGAAGATAGCGTTTTGGTCAGTTATGCTATCTTTAAATACAGTGGGCATTTAAGATAGCGTTTACAAAATACAAACCGCTATGTTTAGTCGTTTAGATTTGAAATGCTATGTATAACTCAAGCAGAAAAAGAATTATATTTCCCCCCTCTTGGACTTAGTGAAAAAACGAGCGCCACAAAAATTTTAGCCTCCCGCACATGTTTTTGAGTTTCCCCCTTTCTATTTTTTTCTCAATTATTTGAAAACCCTAAATCCATTCATCATCCCTCAAAATTTCAGCCAGCCCTTTCCTTTTCAGAATTTTTTCTCGATTTCGGCGGCTCCCTTATTCGATTCATGGCAGAGAAATATCGGTGGAATCAGCTTCAAGTAACGGCGAAGAAGCGGCTGTGAAATCTCGTTTCTTCTCTCGATATAGCTGGTGAGTTTCAGTAGATTCCTATGCAGATGATGCTTCCTTTTCCTGTTGTTACACTGGTGATGCTTCCTTTTCCAGGATTCTCGATCTCAATCATGAAGGCTGACCAGTCAATCCTAGATCGATTGGATGCCTCAACCAAGGCTCCAAATTGGCTTGTTGGCACTGATGGTCCGTTAGATTTAACTCGTTTCTTTTTCCATGTTTTTTTTTCTCAGAACATAGTCTTAGATACAAAAGTTTTGGTGTTGCATTGCAGGGGACCGACCACCAGCAGTAACTCTACAAGAACATCTCCTTCTCGTCTTGTGGTTTCAGATGACACCGAGTTTCCAAGAACAGTTTGCTAGCTTCTAAATGTGATTCAGAAGACGATGCTAATGGTATTATCTCTCGTCTTCCATGTATCAATTGCTTTCTTGGCTTAATATTCATGTCTTTTTCTCTGTTCTTGTTTGTTTGTGACTTGTAGTTGCGGCGGATAAGCTTCCACGCGAGCCGGTTTTGGACAGCTCGAGACCTCATCAATTCATAAAGGGAGAGTTGAGAGCTCTAGAAGATGAGAATCTTGATTATGACAGCAACGCTAGCTCTTCAAGCTTCGAGTTTAAGCAAATGCTGTATGAACTTCTCTCTGGAGGTAGAGTTAGTTTCTTTTTGTTTGGTTTATCTTTGCTACTGTTGGGTGTTGGTTTGGTTTCTGACTCTTTTGATCTGCAGAAGTTGATGTGTGGGAGATTGCTCCCCGTTTCTCGGATCTGCTTACAAACACAGGAATCCAATTTCAGCTGGTGAATGTCTGATTACGCGTTGACAAATGCTTGTTCAGTGCATATAGATGACTGTGTGTGAGTGTGTAAATTCGGTTGGTTTGTATCACTAGTTTGGTATTTAGTATATGATCTGGTTCTTGTTACTTATGACTTACGAGTGTATGTGAATGATGAAGTGTGTGAAGAAGCTGCTTTAGAGTTATTTTTGTTGTCTTGTTTATGCCATTACCATTTGCTAATGCTGTTATGTGAATTGTCATGTCCCTAATTGTGTCTGATGGTTAAGACAACTCCTAATTGTAATGCCTTTATTTTTGTAAAAAATATATATATTTTAAAATTAATATTCAGAAACTGGACAAAATTTTGTGAATGGTGCACAAATTTGATTCAAAAAAATGAAAAGTACAACAAATTTAATAAAAAATATATTTTAAGTTACGGATATAGGGTTTAGGGTTTAGAGTTTAAAATATTATTATTTTATTTTGTAATTTTCTAACTAAGTATAAGAAATATAAAAAAAATTATCTAGTAATATTATAAGTCTTGACGATTTTTAATAACATAACATATACGATTTAGGGTTTGAACCCTAATCATATACCCCAAAACCATAAATACTAGGCTATAAACTTGAACCTTAAAGACTTAAATTTTACACATCAACACTCCTAAAAGCATTGTTTTAATCCTTAATCATAAACACTAATTTCTAAACTCCAACCCTAACCCTATATCTCAGACTTAAAATCCTAAGTCTATACTCCAGACATCATAAAATTAATATTTCAAATATCAATCTCAAACCTTAAACATAAATCTCCAAACCCTAAACCCCAAATTCCAACCTTAAATCAAAATATAATCATTTATAATCCTAAACTTTAACCTTCAAATCTAAATCTTACTCTAAACTTTATATTTCTAACCTTCAATCATCTATTCTAGACATTTTGGTTAGGGTCTAGGATATTGCAGGGTTAGGGTATTGGAGAGTCAATTTTTTGGATTAGTGAGTCTTTGATTAGTATAGGACATAATAACAGATTAATTTAGGATATATGGTTTGAGTCATTGATTAATTTAGGGTATATGGTTTGGATTTTAGGGTATAAAAGTGTATTTGTATAAGATTTATAATATAAGATTTTAACACTTAAAAAAGATATAAACAAAGATGAAAATAAAATTCAATCATTTCATTTATTATATATATTTATTTTTATTATTCTAAATTATTTATAAAATTAAACAATTTTTATAAGTTTTTTGCTCGAACATTTTCAAATTTAAAATGCCTTTGAAAAAAAAGTTTAAGCATTTTTAATATTTTAAAATCATTTTGTTATCAATATATGTTAAATATAGTCAAAAAGATTTTATTGGTTAAAACCAAACTACTTGGATCACACTTTTAAACCATTGGATTCTTATCTCATTAACTCTCAACCGTTGGATCTGATTTTAACCTAATTAATTATTTGTCCTCTTCCCTCAATCACTCGACCATTGGATTGCACTTCGACTTCATTTTTTCTTTATCAGACGAAGGCATGAGAGATTGACGAAGGCATGAGAGATTCAAGGCATGAAGACTCGTGCGATTAGTGGCTCTGGTGTTGCGAAGAAGGGAGGACGGCCATAGACGGGGAAGATTCTGGCGCTCGAGGTAGCTGGAGACGGTTGCGGGGACGGTAGCTACGAAGAATCCAACGACGAATCTACCTCTGCTCCGCTGCGGTGGGGTATCAGTCTAGAGCAGTCACGGTCCTCAAGATTTGGAGACACAGGTTTCTTAATAGAATCAGGTTTGTTCTTTGGTTTCTTAATAGAATCAGGTTTGTTCTTTTCGATTCAAGGTTTCTGGCTTTTATTTTGCAGATCTTGAATTGCAATTTATCACCGTGAAGAGCTGGATGTGCAGGGTCAACGATCTCTAGAGTAACCAGCTAAAAAGCTCCTTGAGGTTTGTCTGAGGTTTGAGATTGGACGTCAGATGCATTTGACGCCATTCTTCGCTTCTCTGATTAGCAATTAAATATGCAATCATAGTGTATATAACTGCTGTATTTTCTCCACTTGTGTTAAAGATCTTTATTTGTTTGTTCTTTCTTACACTTTGTTTGATTGTTTTCTTGTCTCTTAAACTCGTGTTTCAAAACCATTCATTACATTTTCCTGTAGCATGTGTCTTAAATGGTACATGATGCTGTTTCTCGCAGGCCCCCAAACCGTCTTCTGGACCACACAAGTCGAGGGAGTGTCTCCCTCTTGTCTTGATCATCAGGAACAGGTTGAAGTATGCTTTGACTTACCGTGAAGTCATCTCCATCCTAATGCAAAGGCATATCCAAGTTGATGGAAAAGTGAGGACTGACAAGACTTACCCTGCTGGTTTCATGGGTACGTTTCTTTTCCAGTTTATACCTCTTTTGTGTTGGTTGCATGTATTTGATAATCACTGGTCTAAGTTAAGTTGCATGTTGATATTGGATAGATGTTGTATCAATCCCCAAGACGAATGAGAACTTCCGTCTTTTGTATGACACCAAGGGCCGTTTCCGTCTCCACTCCATCAGGGATGAGGAAGCAAAGGTTTGCTGCATTTTCTTTCTTATATCTTGACTATATGAGTAGTGAATCAAGAAGAATAATATGTGAGTCTATTTGTTTCATCGTGCAGTTCAAGCTTTGTAAGGTTAGGACTATCCAGTTTGGGCAGAAGGGAATTCCTTACCTCAACACTTACGATGGTCGCACCATCCGTTACCCAGACCCACTCATCAAACCAAACGACACCATCAAGCTAGACCTTGAGGAGAACAAGATTGTTGAGTTCATCAAGTTTGACGTGGGTAACGTTGTGATGGTGACAGGAGGCAGAAACAGAGGTCGTGTGGGTGTGATTAAGAACCGTGAGAAGCATAAGGGAAGCTTTGAGACGATTCACATCCAAGATTCAACAGGACACGAGTTTGCAACAAGGTTGGGCAATGTGTTCACTATTGGGAAAGGAACAAAGCCAAACGAAGAAGAATTCAAAGCTGCACAGAGGAAAATTGAAAGGAGTGATGGAGAGTTAGAGTTAGAGCTCCTTTGTCTTTGTCTAGTCATTGTGGTGAAATTTTTTATATGAACTAAGTTTTGTAAATTGTATTTATATTATGTAATTTGTTTACATTTTTATAAATAAAATGAATCTTTTTTATTTAATGTTATTCATAAATAAAAAATTCTGAAACAAATTATAAAAATAAATTATATAAAACAAAATTAAATATATAAAAACAATTAAATATTGATTTTATATAGCTAATTAATAACAATAAATAAATGCTATTGTAAGTAAATCTATAGCAAAATAGAAAACGCTATCTTAAAAATACATACTATAGCATTTATAAAAAACGCTATCTAAAGTGCCAGACTTTTTATCGCGGCCGATGACATAGCGTTTCGATAAGCGCTATCTATCTCATACATAGCGTTTTTCTGGTGCTATTAATACTCGATTTTCTTGTAGTGTCGAAGACATAATAGAGCACCAAATGCATAATGGACGATGTAGGGACTGAAAAACACCCAAATCCAAGTTGAAAACAGCTAGGGATTACGACATGCACATACAGTAACCTTACAACATACAGTAACCTTACACAGCGACCTGGAAATCGCTGTGAGGAGAAACCACGTGCAGCGACCTCGTACAACGACCTTTTATAGGAAATTTACCCTTGAAAGATTGAGTCATATGGAGACCTTACGTTCATAATTAGCTCTAGATCTTCAAACCAAAGTTATAGAAAATTGATTATCTTTCTAATGGATGGGGTTTGAAGTCATTTGGACCTATACACGAACAGTTATGACCGATTTTCTGGACACATATCAACCTTTCCGCGAAGAGGAAACATCCGCTCTCACAACGACCTTGTGCAGCGACAACAAAAGGTCGCCGTGAGCCTGAATTTTTCTCACATGCCACTTTTGCTTTTGCTTTTTTCCTTGTAGACCCTCCCATGTGTTGTGGTCGACAAAGCCACTTGATTTTCTTCTATTTAAGAGCTCTTGATGTGTTAGAAGAGCCATATCACCTTCTTTTAAACATCTATCACAAAACATTTAGTTTTCTTTGATCTTCTATGCTATAAGTTTGTGTTCATGAGTTCGTCTTTAGTTCTTCTTATTTCTTTCATACTTGCTCATTTAATTCATGTCTTGCTTTGTTATTGCTATGATTAGTGAGTAGTTTCACCATAAGTTTTTGGGTTTGAGTAGGTGAGGATGATCTAGTAATGGTTTAAGATGTTTAAAACTTAGAAATATTGTTTTCTTACTCGTTAGAAGTTCTTAATGCGAGGATTGAAGTTGCAAATCAATTCCTTGATCTTAAATGTTGCTATCACTGAGAAGTGTAGATTAATGTTTGAAACTCTATCAAGTGCTTTGCATGCTTAACCAATGAGAATTGATGTTTAAGATGTTTAGTGGTAATAAGAACTTGTTCATAATGCATATCTATCTTGAAATTGTCAATGAGAATTGATGTTAATTCTTGATAGGTATATGGCTATTATCATGAGAGTGGAGTAGTTTAGTATATTTTTCTTGGCCTAAGAAATCATTCTATTGTTATTAAACACTTCTAGATTAATTGTTGATCACCCAAACTGAAATCTCAACACAAGGAACTTAGTCTTCTAATCAATGGTCTTAATCATCATCTTGCTCTGTTTTTCTCTGTTTTTATGACTCTTGAATACTTCTAAGTTGTGTTTTTAACTTCTTGAACTTGTTTTGAGTTTGTTACTGTTTATCTTATTACAAAGATTATTTACAAAATCTGTGAATCATTTTGGTTTCACTTAGATTAAGTGAATACTTGAATTCTTAGTGTGTTTGATCACCCAAGTGGATTGACACCAAAAAAACTACAAACTAGGTCGTATACTTACAGATGAAGTGGTTAAAGGAAACATTTTTTTAGCTTATTGATAGGTCAAGATTATTCCATATTCTACTGCAAGTGCACAATTATGCTATTGTGGTATTTAGGGGTATCGTATCCACAAGGACTCACGACTCACACGATAGATTATATGTTCTCAAGTTAAGCTAAATCAATCAGAAGAAAGCAGTAAACGAAAGCAAGTAAACAAGGGTGTGTTTTCAATAGGAAGAAGGCGTCAGACTTAGGAAGTTCTCAGGAATCATAAAATGCTAGACACTTAACTAACCGGATTCAGATTAAGCTCGAGTTCAAGAACTAGAAACGCAATGCTAAACAATCCAACTCTCGCTGAGCTTATTTCTATATCTTGAAACCTAACGATCCAAATCTCTTTGTGATCCTAGTGTTCTAAACAAGCATTAAGAACATGTTCTATCGGTTCACAATTTTCCTAAACCAAATCTCTTTGTATCTAATCAAATTGCTCACACTAAGTTTATTCAGACTATAACTCACACTCTCGTGCTAAATTAGTTATTCAGATTAGCAACTGCTCCATCATAGCCTCCAACTTACTCTCATGAGCATTAGTAGCAGGAGGTGTCTGATAGGAAGATGATCCATAGGTCCTCTGATAGGAGTTGTTCTGCTGAAAAGGTTTTTGGTAACTAGCATTCTGACCATATCCAGAAGAGTTTTGATTGCTTGTAAAAGCACTCTTCTGTCCACCATTAAAGAACTTGTTGTTCTGCTGATTTCCAAACCTGTTTCCTTGAAATCTAAACCCAACAATGTAGTTCACATCTTCTTCTTGGCAGCCTTCTTCAGGTTCAATCTCCTCAACCTCTTGAGCAAAGTGGACAACCTTCTTTCTAGTCAGCAAGCTATGAACAGTGTCTAGCTTATTCTTTATTTCAGCAAACTGGAAGTTGTCAACTTTTCCACCAGACTCTTTTCTCTTCTTGTCAGCATTCTTGGTGTTGTTACTGCTCACCAAGTTCTCAATTAATGCTCTGGCTTGCTCAGGAGTTCTTGTGTTGAAGTTACCATTGCTAGCAGCATCCAACGCAGACTGGTACCATAGATCTATACCTCTGAAGAAAATGTCCAGCAGCTGAACTTCAGAGAATCCATGATGAGGACAATCCCGTTGGTACATCTTGAATCTCACCCAAGCAGTTTTAAGAGGCTCTGTAGGTCCCAGAGTGAATGTCAGAAGGTCCTGTCTGAGCTGATCGGAGCGAGCATCATCATAAAAGCGCCTTAAGAACTCTCCTTTCACTGCATCCCAAGTGGTTAACTTCCCAGGTGGAATTTGCTTAAGCCAAGCTGCAGCCTCTCCAGCGAGAGAATATGGGAAAAGCTTGAGATACAGGAAGTCATAACCCACTCCATTGTGCTTCATACCAGTGATGAAGGCTTCAAAATCCTCAATGTGGTCCATGGGTTGCTCATGTGGGAGACCATAGAAAGGATGCTGCCTCAGAATGGAGTAGTAGACCGTCTTGACCTCAAAGTCATTCCTCTCGAAAAGAGGAGGTACAATTGCTGATCTATTTGCATAAAACACATCGGGTCGGTTATAGTTAGCAAAAATCCTCTCAGCAGCAGGAGGATTAGGTGGCTGTCCATTAGCTCCATGATTGATCATCTTCCCCTCTCCTTGAGGCTGGTCAGGTTCAGGGATCACACGTCCCTCAGCATCAATCCTCTACCCCTGATCATTGTACGGGTTGTTCTGTCGGTTTTTCAGAACTCCCTCAGCATCTGGTCTCAAAATCAAACGATTGTTCATCATTCTTGTTCTTTGACCCTTTCTGTTCATTCTCTCAAGTTTAGCAAGCTCCTTAAGTCTGAGGTTAACAAGATCTTCGTCCGGGTTGCTTCGGGTGTGTCGATTTGGCATACACTGATTTCAGGCTGAAATCCGTGCTCGGTGTCGGGCGACACTAAACAAGAGAAATATCAGTAGAAAAGAAATAAAATACTTAGACTAAACTTTAAAACAAAATCTATCGGCGAACTCATAGAGTCCCCGGCAACGGCGCCAAAAACTTGATAGGTCAAGATTATTCCCTATTCTACTACAAGTGCACAATTATGCTATTGTAGTATTCAGGGGTATCGTATCCACAAGGACTCACGACTCACACGATAGATTATATGTTCTCAAGTTAAGCTAAATCAATCAGAAGAAAGCAGTAAACAAAAGCAAGTAAACATGGGTGTATTTTCAATAGGAAGAAGGCGTCAGACTTAGGAAATTCTCAGGAATCATACAATGCTAGACACTTAACTAACCGGATTCAGATTAAGCTCGAGTTCAAGAACTAGAAACGCAATGCTAAACAATCCAACTCTCGCTGAGATTATTTCTATATCTAGCAACCTAACGATCCAAATCTCTTTGTGATCCTAGAGTTCTAAACAAGCATTAAGAACATGTTATATCGGTTCACAATTTTCCTATACCAAATCTCTTTGTATCTAGTCAAATTGCTCACACTAAGTTTATTCAGATTATAACTCACACACTCGTGCTAAATTAATTATCTCAGAACTAAATCCTAAGTGATCAATCCAGAATTCAGTATTAAGCACAACTTAGTTGATGAACAAATAGGTTTAGAATCCTAGTTAATCAATTGTCCAAACATGCATAAAACCTTTATGAGAATTCTTAAATCTAACTAAGTTACTACTCAGACATATTCGCAGATAAACAACACATCTTTGAATAGAAAACCAAAAGATTGAATAGATAAGATAAATGGGTTCGAAATCCTTCTCTCAAAGGTTACAAGTAGCAAGAATCAGCCCCTTGGCAAAAATCTCTCAATCTCCAAAGCAAGAACAAATGTAAGAACAAGATAATCTGATAATGAGTCTGAAAACCTAATTAAAACTGCAAAACTCGTTTTGGGGCTAGATTAGAATTAGGAGAAACTTTGGAGTCTTTTTGCAATTCTTTAAAACTTGTCTCAACTCGGCGTATAGCTTCGCTCGCGCTCAGTGTCGACCGACACCAAGGTCAGTGTCGATCGACATCCAGTCGTGGCCGAGACACCAACTTTAGCTTGTTGCAAAAATCACCAAAAACGTCCTATAATCCCACTCTTTGCTCCAAACGCAAGCCTACCTGTAGAAGACTCAATAGACTCGAAAAACCAGGTTAAAGACTCAATATACACAACTATATCATGGTTGAAAACCTAGAAAACCATGATATATTACTTATCACATAGACATTCTCCACTTACTTTTACTCCCCAATTTCTCATTATATCCCATGTTGCCAGCTTGTTTATAATCGCCAACCAGGCTAGGAACGAGTATTTAGGCTTATTATGTTTGAACTAAATCTCCTTGAACCAAATCTGTGTCGGGTGTTTGGTTCGAATTTGCTCTGAAGTCCCTCTAAGCGAGAAGCTGTGTTTGTATTTATCCTCTGATATTCTCCAGAGTTGTGTGCCTGGATCACCAGTCATTTGAATTTTTTCTCTTTTTATTTTGCTTTCAATCTGGTTAAGATGCACACCTCTATGCCTTATCTCTTGATGATGCTTTGTAACTTTTTACACTTTTGTTGTCCTTGCAATACCGAAGTCAATGTATCCTCTAGAACCTGTGATGTCATACAACCTTCGCATACTTTCCCAATTATCAAACCGGAGGGAGGTAATACTACCACATCTTACCTCTACCTTATGAAATGTTTATGCTAGTTGCATGTTTTTACTAACTTCCTCCAGATTCATGACCCATTCTGAGTGTTTTCCTTCACATCTAAATTGAACCTTGCGGAAGCAAAGTCTTTTCAATCCAAGTTATCCATAGATATGGCTGATGCGAGGTAATCCCCCAAAGAATCTTGAAACAAGTGACTTTGTTTACCTCCTTCAAAACTTTTAAACCAAGTCAACCCTCTGATTTAGGTCTAAAAACATCAATCTATAACACTTTTGCTTTCTTATAGTTTAGTTCCGGGTCTCACCATAAGAAAGCTCCATAAAGCTTACCGATCTCCTTTAAAAAAGCGGTAGGTACCTAAATGCTTGTAACCAGAAGTTTGTAATGCTGATATTACCGAGTGCAGTCATTGAAGTCTTCTCACAAAGGAAATATGTATGTTCCTCGACCTTCTCATATTCAACTATATCTTATCAACCATCGGTTTATAGTCTGCATAATCATTCTTTTTTCAATAACGGAGCCGCGAGTAGCGGACATGAAGCTTACCCTCTACGAATGGGAATTGAGTCGTGATCAAGTCCCTTTGATTTTCAATCATCCCAACAAGATATAGTGTTGATTTCTCAATATTAATCTTCAAATCAGAGAAAGTGGCAAACTCATCAAAGAGCTTTATGATTTCTTCAATCGATATTTTTGTCCCATATACAAATATCATTAGATCATCTGCAAAACAGAGATGGGTGAATTTCACATGCTTACATTTCAGATGGTATCCTATTTGACTGGTTTTTGCAGCTCTATCGATCATCGTTGAGAGAACATTCATTCAGAGGACGAACATATATGGAGATAATGCGCAGTCCTATCTTAACTCTCGCTTACTTTTGAAGGAAGAAGCCAATTCCTCATTTACTTGTACTGAAAAGGATTCTGTTGAGATACAAAGGCAGATCCAGTGAATGAACGGCTCCGGAATGTTTATTGCTGATAAATTTTTTAACATAAAATACTATTTCACAAAGTCAAACACCTTCAAAATATCTATTTTCATTGCAAGCTAAGATCAAATCCTCGTTGTAATCTTTTACCAGTTCTGTAGCTAGAAGAACGTTCTCCATCAGAAAACGATCCTTAATGAAAGCAGAGTGGTTTGCACTAATGAACTCGAACAGTATATCTTTTAGTTTGTTCGCCAAGAGTTTCGATATCACCATATAGATTACGTTGCAGCATGATATAGGCATGTATTCTTTTATTTCTCGTCTTCTCCTTCTTCGGTATTAAATCTAGGATTGTAGTGTTAATGCAGTTGTGAGAAAACATTTGACAAATAATGATTTCACTGCAGCAAAAAATCAGTACCAAGAATTGGCCAAGCAGTCGTGAAGAATTCACTTGTGAATCCATCCGGGCCAAGGGACTTGTCGTTTGGCATTGATAACAAGACCTTTTGGATTTCCTCATCTGTGATATCTTTATCCAGATGGATTTTATCCTTCTGTACATCGACATAAACATTGATTGCATATCCTCAACCAAGATACCATGATAATCTGTTGGTTTGTGAGTGAGAAACTTCTCAAAGAAACTTGCAGCCTCTTGTATAATGTCCTCTGCTTTTGTCAGGATATTTCCTTCAGAATCTACCAGCTCCCTTATTGTGTTCCTCTTCTTCCTCATCTTACAGGAATTGTGAAAATCCTTGTGGTTTCTATCTCCTACATTGGGCCAATGAAGCTTTAAGTGTTGTTTTAGTAACTCCTAAAAACCAGATAATCGAGACCATTTATCATATGCCTTAGCCTCCTTTTCCATATTTTCCAAGGATGGATTGTTCAATGTTACTGATTGTTTCAGGCAAAGCTCTTCATATGATTCTTTAAACGACAAGGAAGATTACCAAGCTTTTCCTTACGTAATGTACGCGAAGAAGGTTTGATAGCTTTAAATTTCTTTGATAATTTATACATTTTCGTGGTAGAGACAAAGAGAGGTTCTGAATTTCCGCAATGGTTGCCTACAACATCCATAAACTGTGGTAACTTAGTTGAAACATTCATAAATCTGAAGGTCTTACGTTTGGGTTCTTGTACAGCTTCTATCATAATTATCCCACCCGCATGATCTGAGCATCCTCCGGTTTCAAAAACGCAGTAGGATTTCTGGTTGCAGTCAAGCCATTTGTCGTTTACCAGGGCTCTATCTAGATTTTTACAGATTATACCTTCCTTCCTCTTGTTACACCAAGTGTACCAGGGCTCTATCACGGCTCACCCTTTGTCATCCTTGTGGTTAACGATGGAGGGTCTGCATAGTAGTTTGAATGTTCCACAAACTAACCATTGCTTATTACCGAACAAGGGTGAGCCGTGATGATTGCGTAGATCCTCCCAATCTTTTGTCTTTCCTCTAAAAATTTCAAGACGTACACAAAAGTAGAAAAAATACTTTGTTCTTTCCTTCTAAAAACTCAACCAAAGTTACCAACTGATCACTTTTATAAATCGGAGCCAGTCGCACATTTTATCTTCATACCTTCCATATGCGACCTGACCGGTGAGACTCATAATTAAAAATAAAAGACCAATCTTTAAAGACTGGAGATGCAATATGTAAGCATCCAAAATGAAAATCAAAAGTATTTACATACTCACGGATAATTGAATATTTTATTGACTTGTTTAAACCACGGACATTCAAAAAGAATCCCACCATTCAAGTTTTGTGTAGGTTTTCTTCTTCCCTCCAACTCCAAGAGTATTTATGGAAGTTGAAACCAGGTTCTTCAACTTATGATTAGTTTTGGTTGCTCGTCGTAACAAGATATGAGACCCTCGATCATCCGGCTTCCCCTCTTCATTTTGTGCTGCGTCTTTATTGATCACGTCTCTTATATCTCCATCCTCCTAATCATTAGTTACTTCCTTTATCCCATCTGTTCAAACTCACTCATCTGGCTTCTCCTCTTCAACTTAAAATTAGTTCCTCTTTCTCATGTTCATCTTCCAGGCTACCTCCTCTTCTGTAGGAAAACAAAGTAACGAGATAGATTTTTATGAT
The DNA here is from genome assembly GCA_030180135.1 of Orychophragmus violaceus. Taxonomy (NCBI): domain Eukaryota; kingdom Viridiplantae; phylum Streptophyta; class Magnoliopsida; order Brassicales; family Brassicaceae; genus Orychophragmus; species Orychophragmus violaceus. The sequence continues at coordinate 41,386,365 of CM058236.1, forward strand.
TATCTCACTGATTTTCTTGTCCGATTGTCTGTCCACTTTGCTTGGAGATACATTCTGTAATTCCTTCTCCCATACCTCCTCTAAATGATCATTTAGATCCTTTGTAGTTTATGCCTGAGTGTCAACACTTTCTGCAACATTTATTAAGACATAATGTCCGACATCGGTAGTTGGAAGGGATCTCAAGTAATATACATAAGGGATATGGACCACTCCACACTTATCACCAATTGGTTTTACGTTGGAATCCCATAGAGTTTTTGAATCCCGAATTGAGTAAGAGTGTACGAAACTCCATATACCAAGCGCGAGGAACTTGTTTCAGACCGTAGAGAACTTTGTTAAGCTTGAATATATGATCCGGTCGATCTTTATCCACAAAGCCAGATGGTTACACCATATACACATTCTCTTTCAAATGTACCTAAAGGAAAGCATGGTTCACATCCAATTGACGCAAATCCCATCCGCGGTAAACAGCTTCACCAAATACCAATATGATCGTAGCATGCTTAATTAAGTTCAATGAGCTTTCAACCTAAAACCAATTGGTAATAAGTGGAGTGATCCATATCCTTTATATATTATTTGAGATCCCTTCCAACTACCGATGTGGGACATTATGTCCTAATAACATTGTCTCGGCCATTTGTTGGTGACGAGGGAGCCACAATTTTTTTCGTGCACATCACTACTTTGTTCAAATTATGCGCTTTTCTGAGCAATATTTTTCACAACAATGCCAACTTCTGTTAAATGTCCCCATTTCTCGCAAGTTCGACAATGTTTTGGTAACCACGGGTAAGTGAAATTCACTGTAACTTCTTCAATCTTAAGTTTTATTTGATATGTCTTTGGAAAGCCCTTTGACAAATCTGCTTTAACAATCACCTTTGCCTCTTCAAAATTTGTGCATAACTTTGTATATGGATGTAAGCGTTTTAAAAACCAACTGCACTTGCAAGGAATCCTAGCCCCATCCAAGAATACATCTGAGTGTGGGACATTGCTCATAGTTATCCAGATTAGGAATCTTTTTATCTATGGTTGCTCCTCCTCTACTACTGAAGACCACCTGCTAACAACCATAGGGATATCTTCTATATTTCACATCCCACTTCTGAGAACTCTAGCCCGAATCGCTTCATTCCTTACCTTGATTTTAATTGTCTGAGCATCTACTTCATAGACATCGATTTTTGCCATCTTGTCTCCACATGTCTAGATCTTATTGACTATGACGTGTATTTTAGCTACGTGCGGTGCCAATGATAAGAATCTGCCTACCAGAAAAACTTTCCGGAGAGGCGCATCAGCTAAGACTTCCTCTGGAACCAGAACTATGTTGGAACCTTCGGCTGTTTTGAAATCGTGTTTGATAAGCGATTTCTTGTTCTTCTCTGCATTAACCCAAGAGGGCTTTTGATTCATCTCCTTCGATAGATCCCGACATGGAGAAGACTTTTCACTCTCCCCTACCGCCCACATAATGATTTTTCTGGCGGCTGGGCTACTAGTTTCTTTGGCGTGAGGCTGTATTTTTGCTAAACCATAAATCGTCTTTTTGTTTCCTTTGCTGGTGTCCTTTTTTCAATCAAAACTATTAAACTTACATTCATCAAAGTACTGTCTAAACAATTTTATTAAATAATATCAGTGGATATGGGCCGATATGGATTCAGATTTAGATATTTTTAGAAAATGTTTTTGATCCGTGATGATTTATAATCAGTGGCAGAGCTACATGAACATAAGGGGAGTCAGTTGACCTGGGATTTTTATAAAATTTCTTTTGTATGTACGCTTAGTCTTTAATATGTACTTGATTTGGTTGAAGGAATGTATTGTTGACCCCATTACATCAAGTTCAAATCTTGCATTTGCACCCATTGATTTGTTTAATTGATTCTTGTTTTATTGCTTTTGACATTTTGCTTTTTCCATATTTTTAAATCGAAATTTCATTTTTATTTATTTTCTATATATACAGAAATCGTCTTGTAGTTGCAAAGCTCTGACGTCATAGCAATTACTTCACAGAATAGTTTTTTTAGTAGCACTCAACTAATATAACAAATACACTAATATACCTACATGTTTTTAAATATATATATTTATCATACCATTTCTTTTACCTAATATTTCAAAAAATATCAGTAAAAAAATAATATTTTGACTACTCATTTATATATACAAAATGTTTAAAATTCAAAAAAAATTATACATTCAACTTTATTATATATAGATCTCGGTAAAAAATATTTCTAACTCCGTCACCGTTTATAATCATAGATTCACGACTAGAATGATTAACCACCTGATACAACCATCTCAAGAATGATCCGGTCGATCTTTATCCACAAAGCCAGAGGGTTACACCATATACACATTCTCTTTCAAGTGTACCTGAAGGAAAGCATAGTTCACATCCAATTGACGCAAATCCCATCCGTGTTAAACAGCTTCATCAAATACCAATATGATTGTAGCATGCTTAATTAAGTTCTATGAGCTTTCAACCTAAAACTAATTGGTAATAAGGGGAGTGGTCCATATTCCTTATATATTACTTGAGATCCCTTCCAACTACCGATGTGGGACATTATGTCTTAATAACATTGTCTCGGCCATTTGTTGGTGACGAGGGAGCCACAATTTATTTCTTGCACATCACTACTTTGTTCAAATTATACGCTTTTCTGAGAAATATTTTTCACAACAATGCAAACTTCTGTTAAATGTCCCCATTTCTCGCAAGTTCGACAATGTTTTGGTAACCACGGGTAAGTGAAATTCACTGTAACTTCTTCAATCTTAAGTTTTATTTGATATGTCTTTGGAAAGCCCTTTGACAAATCTGCTTTAACAATCACCTTTGCCTCTTCAAAATTTGTGCATAACTTTGTATCTGGATGTAAGCGTTTTAAAAACCAACTGCGCTTGCAAGGAATCCTAGCCCCATCCAAGAATACATCTGAGTGTGGGACATTGCTCATAGTTATCCAGATTAGGAATCTTTTTTATCTCTGGTTGCTACTCCTCTACTACTAGAGACCACCTGCTAACAATCATAGGGATATCTTCTATATTTCACATCCCACTTCTGAGAACTCTAGCCCGAATCGCTTCATTCCTTACCTTGATTTTAATTTTCTGAGCATCTACTTCATAGACATCGATTTTTGACATCTTGTCTCCACATGTCAATATCTTATTGACTATGACGTGTATTTTAGCTATGTGCGGTGCCATTGATAAGAATATGCCTACCAGAAAAACTTTCCAGAGAGGCGCATCAGCTAAGACTTCCTCTGGAACCAGAACTATGTTGGAACCTCCGGTTGTTTTGAAATCATGTTTGATAAGCGATTTCTTGTTCTTCTCTGCATTAACCAAAGAGGGCTTTTGATTCATCTCCTTCGATAGATCCCGACATGGAGAAGACTTTTCACTCTGCCCTACCGTCAACATAATGATGTTTCTGGCGGCTGAGCTACTAGTTTCTTTGGCGTGAGGCTGTATTTTTGCTAAACCATAAATCGTCTTTTTGTTTCCTTTGTTGGTGTCCTTTTTTCAATCAAAATTATTAAACTTACATTCATCAAAGTACCGGCTAAACAATTTTATTAAATAATATCATTGGATATGGGCAGATATGGATTCAGATTTAGATATTTTGAGAAATTGTATTTGATCCGTGATGATTTATAATCAGTGGCGGAGCTACATGAACATAAGAGGAGTCAGTTGACCCTAAGATTTTTATAAAATTTCTTTTATATGTATGCTTAGTCTTTAATATTTACGTGATTTGGTTGAAGGTATGTGTTGTTGACCCCCATTACATCAAGTTCAAATCTTGCATTTGCACCCGTTGATTTTTTTAATTGATTCTTGTTTTATTACTTTTGACATTTTGCTTTTTCCATATTTTTAAATCGAAATTTCATTTTTCTTTATTTTCTATATATACAGAAATCGTCTTGTAGTTGCAAAGCTCTTAGGTCATAACAATTACTTCACATAATAGTTCTTTTAGTAGCACTCAACTAATATAACAAATACACTAATATACCTACATGTTTTTAAATATATATATTTATCATACCATTTCTTTTACCTAATATTTCAAAAAAATATCGGTAAGAAAAATAATATTTTGACTACTCATTTATATATACAAAATGTTTAAAATTCAAAAAATTTATACATTCAACTTTATTATATATATATATATCTATATATATAGATCTTGGTAAAAAAATATTTCTAACTCTGTACCGTTTATAATCATGGATTCACGACCAGAATGATTAACCTCCTGATACAACCATCTCAAGAAACAGTCTCTCTTCACTTAAACCGTATGTATAACGTATTTAAAGACAGCCACAATCATACCGAGTGTGACCAATTTGGTCACGAAACAGAATCATCAACATAACTACAATCAGGAGTTTCGTGACCGGCCACGAAGCTTCGATTAATCTACCGGTAAGATACGTATGTGTTGAGAGCACAACGAGTCTCCCTCTTCTTTCTCTAACGTAGTCGTTAATCGCTTCCTTGAAGAGACATTGTTCATACCATTTTGACCTAACTTTCTCCACAAGCATCTAGCCAAAACGACACCATCTTCGGGTGCAGACGAACAGCCTTGTCCTAAGAATGGACCCATCAGGTGCATACTGTCTCCAGCCACTGTCTCAGTGCCACGCCGGAATTTACCGGTCAGAACATCCCAGGGAGCTCGGTACCTTAAACGGCTGATAAATAAGGAGTCGATATCGCACTTCTTCACCATCTCTTTCCACTCTTCCGAGAATTTGCAGACCGATGCTAGTGTCAATCTTGCGACATCCTCTTGATTTTTTAAAATGTTGGAGTCTATTTTTATAACAGATTCATGATATATACGTCAGTGAACATTGAACAATCATATAGATTAGAATATTTGGAAATCTGGTTTAAATTTGTTTTTTGTCTTCCTTCATATAATAATGAATTCAATTTTGTAACTGGTATTAATATCGATGATATACTATATATGTATATCTACGGAAAAGATAGTAATTATTACCTTGGGGACACTTTAGCATAACAACAAACCAGAAGACGAGTTTGTGAGTTATAGGAAAGCGTCCGCTTACGACGTTGTCTATCTTGATTCTTATAAACTCTTGCCGGAATCCATGGCCGTCAGGGTATTTTTGTTAGAATTTAAGAGAATAAAGATAGAGATTTGTAGAATCAACAAAATATAAGAGAAGAAGATTAAAGAGAGTTTGAAAGAATAAGAATAAGAGAGATTAGAGAGAGAATTGGAGATGAGAATAAGTCTCCTTAGATTCAAAATTCAAAATTAGAGGTTACAATATAGAGGAGAGCTATTAGACTAATTTAACTTACAAGAGAAACTAATCTAAAATATCTTGAAGTAACAAGACTGTTTTTACTGTTCATCCGCAGATACCATCCACGGATTCTTCATGGACAGTTCAGTTGCTCCTCATAGCATCTATGTGGATAGTCTTCAAGCTATCCATCTCTGATCATTAAACTTCATCTCAATAGATATCTCATGATCAATACTCCCCCTCAAACTTAGACTTTGGACTCACCCTAAAGGCTAAGCTTGGAATGATCATGGCAACACCTCATTAAAAACTTTGATATGGAAAACCACTTGGGACAAAACCACATCAAGGGAAAAAGAGTATGCTGCTCATGAATCAGGAGAGTTCTAATCATGAATGGATACAAGTCCTAGTTTGCTAAAGATGTGATCGCAAACCTTGAGACTTGCAGCTTTGATGAAGATGTCTGCTAACTGATCTTCACTTCTTGTATAGCAGGGTAAGACAGTTCCATCTTCAATCTTCTCCCTGACCTTGTGACAATCAATCTCTATGTGTTTAGTCCTTTCATGGAACATTGAGTATGTGGCTATATGGATTGCAGCCTGATTGTAACAATGGAAGGTAATGGGACTTGATTGCTCAATGCCAAAGTCCTTAAGAAGAGCCTTCATCCATGTCAACTCGTTTGTGAGTTTCCTCATTGCTCTATACTCAGCTTCAGAACTTGAGCAGGAAACAACCTTCTGCTTCTTGGTCTTCCAAGTTACTAAGTTTCCTCCAATAAAGGTGCAATAACCGGTTGTGGACCTCCTGTCACTCTTATCACCAGCCCAATCTGCATCACAATACCCAACAATCTCAATGTTGTCATTCTTACCCATCCAAATGCCTTTTCCTTGAGAGCCCTTGAGATATCTGAGTATCCTTTCTATCATGCTCCAATGGTGGACAGTAGGTGTTTGCATATGTTGGCTGACTTGATTCATAGCAAAACATAGGTCTGGTCTAGTGAGAGTAAGGTAGATGAGCTTCCCAACCATTCTCCTGTATAAAGACACATCCTTGAACAGATCATAGTCTGATTTCTCCCCCTTTCTATTGACTTGGTAACTATCTTCAAGAGGAGTTTTAGCTATCTTGCTTTCTTGCATTCATGTTTCTGTCAACAAGTCCTTGACATACTTTCTTTGGGACAGAAACAGACCATCTTGAAATCTGCACACTTCAATTTCCAAGAAGTATTTAAACTCACCGAGGTCCTTGATGTCAAATGAACTTTTGAGGAATGCTTTGGTGGATTGGATCCCTGCTTTATCACTACCAGTAATGATCAGATCATCCACATATATGAATACCACAACCACACCTGAGGAGCTTTGAAGAGTGAACAAGGTATGGCCAGACTGAGACTTCCTGAACCCATGATCCATAAGAGTGTGACTTAGCTTATGATACCAGGCTCTTGGTGACTGCTTCAGACCATAGATAGCTCTTCTCAACCTCAACACTTCCCCTAGCTTACACAACTGTTCGAGACCTGGTGGTGGAGTCATATACACCTCTTCTTCAAGTTCTCCTTGTAGGAAAGCATTTTTGACATCCATCTGCCATAAATCCCATGAAAGGTTGGTAGCTAAGGAGAGAGTAACTCTTACAGTGTGAAGCTTCGCTACTGGTGCAAAAGTGTCAGTGTAGTATTCTCCATAAGCTTGTGTGAATCCTCTAGCAACCAACCTTGCCTTGTACCTCTCTATATCCCCATTGCTCTTGTACTTGATTGTGAATACCCATTTGGAGCTCACAGCTTTCTTTCCTTTTGGTAAAGGTTCTACATTCCAAGTATGATTCCTTTCCATAGCCTCCTTCTCATCAATCACAGCATCCATCCACACCTTAGTGTCCTTAGCCTCTTTATAGGTTTTAGGAACATGATTCATTTCTATCTTTCCAAGAAAGGCACAATGACTTGATGGTAAAAAGTCAATAGAACACATGGATTGGTTGGGATGAGCAACAGCCTGATTGTTGAAGTAGAACTTCTTGTTGATCCAGATTGATGGATCCTTCTTTTCTCTAGTGCTTCTTCTGAGTTGTTGCACCGGTTGAGCAACTTCCTCAACACCCATTTGTTCTTCTCCAAGATGAATTGTCTCCTCCTCATTCATATTCAAATTTACATGATCTTGATTCTGAGGTAGAACTTCCTCTTGAGTTTGAGTGGGTTCTTGATTTGCTGCCACTGGTTCTTCTTCTTGCAACTCTTCTTGATGACTTTCTGTTTCTGTTTCCCTTTGTCATGGTAACTTAGGAGAGTCATTCCCCAAATGATCCAAGAGAAACCTTAGACTTGTAGCAAGGTTGGAAGGTGATCTTGAGAGGTCTTTCAATTCTTCCCAGTCCCTCTTTTCGAAATAGCCCTTTCCTTCCGTGAACTTGACATCCCTTGAGACATAGGTGCGGTTGTTGATTGGATCATAGCATTTGTACCCCTTTTGAGTAGTTGAATATTCAAGGAACATGCACTTGATGCTCTTAGCTTCTAGCTTGTTTCTTTGATCACCTGAATTGTAGACAAAACACACACACCCAAACACACGTAAGTGTTCAATAAAGGGTTGGGTTTTGTTTAATACCTCAAATGGTGAGATGTCTTGGAGAACTTTTGTTGGAGTCCTATTGATGAGATAGCAAGCTGCTAAGACCGTATCTCCTCAAAATATTTTAGGCACATTGGTATGAAACATCATGGACCTAGCAACTTCCATGAGATGTATGTTCTTTCTCTCAGCCACTCCATTTTGTTGGGGTGTATGTCGACATCTTGTTTGATGTAGGATTCCATGTTTGTTCAAGTTGGCTTTGAATCCTTGACTTGTATACTCTCCTCCATTATCTTATCTAAACACTTTGATCTTTGCATTAAACTGATTAGTAATATAATTTTGAAATTGAATGAAAGCTTCATAAACCCTGTCTTTAGATAGGAGCAAAGTGACCCAAGTGTATTTCGATTTCTCATCTATGAAAGTCACAAAATATTTTTTCCTATCTCTAGATAGACAAGGTGAAGTTCAAACATCAGAATGCACTAGATCAAAGCAGTTTTCATAGATAGTAGTAGATTTAGGAAAGACAGTTCTACAATGTTTACCAAGAATGCAAACTTCACAAGTTGAATGATCAAAGTTAGCATTAGGCAACATTAAACTGAGAGCACGCTCATGAGGATGACCAAGTCTAGCATGCCACAAAGATTTTGATTAACAGAAAAATAGGAATTGAGAGCTAAGGAATCTAAATTGCGTGGAGAAGTGTTTTCAAGGAGGTAAAGCTCATCTTTTGTTCCACCTCTTCCAAGTACCTTGCCATTCTTAATATCCTGAAAGCAAACTTCATTAGGCCCAAATATAACATTGCAATTCAGATCATTTGTAATCCTTTTCACAAACAGAAGATTATACTTAAACTTAGGCACAAAGAAAGCATCACTATCATTGTTAAGAGTCTTAACTTTCCTGTCCCTACAATGGGAATACCTTGACCATCAGCAATAGTTACTCTACCTAGAGCCGGTTTAATGTCTTTTAACAACTTAGCATCACTAATCATATGGTGAGAAGCTCCTGAGTCTACTACTATTTTATGATCAGATTGTGCAAGCAATTTATGAGACAAGAACGTGATACCATAGGTTTTATAGGCATAAGCCTTGATGAGATCCTCCAGATCACTTCTTCTCAGTACTCAGTGTTAGTAAACAAGTCAATCTCTCCTCCTTAGGTAGATGAAGTCGCTTGCTCAGTCACTTCTTGAGAGATGTTGGCTTTTGAATCTCTGAACTTGGATGGCTTGAGATGTGGATGGAGGATCCATCACTTGTCTTTGGTGTGTCCCTTCTTCTTGCAATGCTCACAGGAAGTGTATTTCCTGTCCTCATGCTTGAACACACTCTTGTTGGCAGTGACAAGATCCCCATTTCCGCCAAACAGCCCAATGCTCCCTTGTTCCTTTTGGATCCTTGAGCACACTTCTTCAAAGTCACGAAGAGTAGTCTCCCTTATAATGGACTTGATAACATCATTGTAGACCGGATTCAAATTGAGAAGGAGTTCAAAGATCTTGTCTTGCTCCTTCCTTTCATTAAGACCCTTTGGGTCCATGGTGCTTGGCCTTAACATGTCAAGCTCAGACCAAGCAGATGAGAACTTTCCAAGATACTTGGTGAACTCACAATCCTCTGGGTGAAGGTTACTGATTGTCTTCTTCACTTCATACACACGGCTGAGGTTGGAGACATCACCATACACTTTCTTAAGAGTGTCCCAAAGTGATTTAGCAGTTTCACAATGAGAGTAAGCTTCAAGGATGGAAGGATCCAGTGAGTTTTGAAGGAATCCAAGGACTGATTGGTCTTCTTGAAACCACCTTGCATCCTCCTTCTTTGTTGTCTCATCTTTTTTTTTCCCTTTGAGACTTCTTCACCAGGCGGTGTCTTGTCCTCAAGGATGTGATCCCAAAGCCTCTGCCACAAATTACGGTCTTGGTTGTTCTCTGCCATGTTCTGTAGTTCTGTAGTTTAATCCCTTGAGGACCACAGGGATGACAGTGGGCTTGAGGCTTGAGTTAACTTGGACAGTGTCTTCCATTGAGGTTTGAGAAGTTTAAGAACACAAAGAAGAGATTTTGAAGAGAATATTGAGAGTTAAAGAAAACCAGTGAACAATAAAATATATTGCTTTGATACCATATTAGAATTTAAGAGAATAAAGATAGAGATTTGTAGAATCAACAAAACATAAGAGAAGAAGATTAAATAGAGTTTGAGAGAATAAGAACAAGAGAGAGATTAGAGAGAGAATTGGAGACGAGAATAAGTCTCATTAGATTCAAAATTCAAAATCAGAGGTTACAATATAGAGGAGAGTTATTAGACTAATTTAGCTTACAAGTGAAGCTAGTCTAAAATATCTTGAAGTGACAAAACTGTTTTTACTGTTCATCCGCGGATACCATCCACGGATTCTTCATGGACAGTTCAGTTGCTCCTCATAGCATCTATGTGGATAGTCTTCAAGCTATCCATCTCTGATCATTAAACTTTATCTCAATATATATCTCATGATCAATAATTTTGTGAACCCTCTGACTGCCCCAGACCCAAGGGCTTTAGTTGGGTTTAGTCCTAGAAATCCAGAGACGATAGAATTCGACCCGTCGCAGCCAATCAAAACCTATATAAAAAGATAATTAAATATATATATATCTAGAACATTTCATGTTTTTTTTTTCCATCTCAAGAGATATTTTTTATTAAACATGGTGGAATGCGGTTTTGAGATACAAAGGCTGGCGGAAGACAAAATTTTCTCCAGAAACTAAGACGACGGAATAATAAGATATCCCCGAAAACAAAAGCCCATAAAGGGTTGTTAAAATCTACAGCGAAAGGAAAAATAAATCGATAGTCCAAGAGTTAACCATTGCAACTCAAACTTGGAACCTGTGGTACCCGCAAAAGTAAAAAGAACGAGATAAGTCGTCGTAGCCCACGGCTCACCGCACGACAACATCAATAACCTGAAGACTCACATAGAGACACTCTCTCACCAACCCAGAACCCAGAAATAAGACTTCATAATCCGACAAGAAAGAACCTAAAAAAATTCTCCTAAACTTCGTTTGGATACGGTAAAGACGCACTCATAAACGTCTAGAGTAAACCTAGATAGAACATTTCATGCTAATATGCAGTTTTCAGTAAAAGTAATAACAAAAAAAAATTGTTGAAACTACAAAACCTCGGTTTATAGATAGATCTGCTCACAATTTTCAAAAACGTCACTGTCAAGCCTAACCGACACAATTTGGCAACCAAGGCCGAGAGTCCCAAGAGGAAGAGAATGAGCCAAAGTTCGTACCAAATCATTTCTTAGTACACCTCTTACTTCTCCATATGACGCTGGTCCGACCGATTCTCTTTGTGTAAGGGCCCTAGCCCAGCCTTTTAAAAATCTTCAAGAAAAGGAGAAAAGCCCAAAAGCCTAGCCCAAATTCACCTTCCTTTTCCATTATTCCCTCATTAAAATCCTTCCTTTTCTATTTTTGAGCCCAAAAGCCCAAAAGCCCAACCCATTAAAGAGGGAAGCCCTAAATTCTTTTCATTATAAAAGGAGGAGAATGACTCTTCATTTCTCACACCATTCCAAAAATTCGAGCAGAGCTCGTGATCGGAGAACCGACAGTCGTCGGATCTCCACCGCCGGAGGGTCGCCGGACCGCCGCCGAGTTGACTCGCCGGTGACCGAGTTGACTCGGTTGACCCGTTTGGGTTGACCGGGTCAGGCGTTGACCGGTTGGCGTTGACCGGGTCAGGCGTTGACCGGTTGGCGTTGACCGGTTTGGTTTGGGTTAACCGGTCCGGTTCAATTCCTCTTTCAGCTTTTAATTCTTGGTAAGTCCGGTTTCCTTTAATTTTCTGGTTCAATTCGATTTCGCTCGGTTTAGTTTCGGTTAGAGTCTGGTTTAGGATTTGGGCCAGTTATGGGAATGGGCCTGGTTCAGTCTGGGTTTGGGTCTGGGTCTGGGTTGACCGGGTCAACCGGTTGACTTGGACTTGACCGTTGACTTTAGTCAACCAAACTTCGTTGGGCCATAACTTGACCGTCCTAAACCCGATTCGAGCGAAACGAAAGCCTATCTCACTCGTTCTCTAGTCATTTATCCAGATCCGATGTCCGCTCGGGCCGATGGGGTTGCTAAATTACCGTTTTGCCCTCTTCTTTGGCTAAGGTGAGGGAAACTGTCGTTTATCTCCCTTACTCTATTCCAATTCCGGACGATAGTCCTAGGTTAATCGCGCCTTTCCTAGGTAGAGTAGATTAGTAATGTGCACTATGTGATTGATTGTGGAACGTAGAACTGCTAGGATATCGCTGAGCCTGAAAACGTTGCTTGTGTGTGATGGATATGGTTGATAGTTGTGGTAGGGCCCCCGAAAGGGTGTTGTGTGGCAGGGGCGTATACATTGCCGGGGTATGCGTCCCTTGAGAAGGCGTCGGGGGTTTGACGAGCCCCCCAGAAGGATATGAGAAGGATATGAGAAGGAATGTGTGGGCCTACGGGTCGAAGGAAGGGGCCCATGAGTGCGAATGCACGAGTGGGTGTAGATTGCGTGATGAAGCCTTCGGGCCTGTTTGCAAGGTGTTATTAGCGTAGGACTTGTGTTTCGTAGTTGTGTAGTGTAAGCGGGATCGCGGACTCCCTAAGTCCGACCTCACTGGGTGATTGTGTTTGAAACAATTACTCAGGCCTCCTTTCCTTTCCTGTCCCCGTTTTCTTGCAGGTCCGGATGCGGGATCGAATGATCGAGTGATATTATCGGTGATCTTGAACTCGAAGGAGGCGCCTGGGACCTGTGACAAGTTGAGATGGCGCCCCGGTCGGACCATGTTCGGTTCGACGGGCGTCCTAACGCCGCGTCTCCGGTTGAACCGGGAGGCGGGTGTTACAATTTGGTATCAGAGCCAGGTTAAAGATCTCCCAGTCCTATCCTGGGAGATCAGCTTTCGTTGTTTACCCCAAAACCCAATTTTCAACCTTTTTCAAAACCCGTTTTCGAAATTTTTATAAAATGGTTACTCTGCAAAAATCTTTTCAAACACCGATGTAGCACTGATTATCTCCTGTTGCGACCTCCCCTAGTTTATCGTATGCAGGATGTCCACCGATTCTAGCACCGACTCCGGGTCTGAGTATGCCCTTAGTTCTACCAGTGTTCTATACGCTCGTGCTATGACCAGGAGAAGTGTACCGCCACGATGGAGGAGACGTCTCGTGATCGGGGCGCCAGTTGCGACACCCGGCGCCGTTCCACCTACCCCGCACCCAGCTAGCGGTCTACCCGAGACCGGGTACATGAGAGGATGGACCAGGAGCAGGCCGCAAGGGAGCATGGACAGAGGGATGAGCAGCAGGTTGCACAGGTGCAAGAGAGGGATGAGCAGCAGGCTGCACCTGTGCAAGAGCAAGCAGCAGAGCCACCACGGGTCGACATGGACCTCGAGCTACGGACCCCGGGATCATCGAGTGGCTAGAGTCGGGGGGCCTTGGGGAATTCGTTTGGGGTAGGGCGTAGTGATTCTTTTTAGGTGTTGGGTTTTAGTTGTTGAGCTTCGCGGACTCCGCGTAGTTGTTTTGCTTTTGTTCCTTTCCGAAAACTAAGTGGCCCCATTCCTGATCCATTCTTCTTTTTCACATCGTGCCTTTCCGAGCGGACTTTCCTGTGTGCCAATCCCTAACCCCAGAAACGGACAGTGCCTTGAGTTTAGAGGTGAACGGGAAACCATACACCTCAGAATTCGGGACGAATTCTTTTTAAGGGGGGGATAATTGTAAGGGCCCTAGCCCAGCCTTTTAAAAATCTTCAAGAAAAGGAGAAAAGCCCAAAAGCCTAGCCCAAATTCACCTTCCTTTTCCATTATTCCCTCATTAAAATCCTTCCTTTTCTATTTTTGAGCCCAAAAGCCCAAAAGCCCAACCCATTAAAGAGGGAAGCCCTAAATTCTTTTCATTATAAAAGGAAGAGAGTGACTCTTCATTTCTCACACCATTCCAAAAATTCGAGCAGAGCTCGTGATCGGAGAACCGACAGTCGTCGGATCTCCACCGCCGGAGGGTCGCCGGACCGCCGCCGAGTTGACTCGCCGGTGACCGAGTTGACTCGGTTGACCCGTTTGGGTTGACCGGGTCAGGCGTTGACCGGTTGGCGTTGACCGGTTTGGTTTGGGTTAACCGGTCCGGTTCAATTCCTCTTTCAGCTTTTAATTCTTGGTAAGTCCGGTTTCCTTTAATTTTCTGGTTCAATTCGATTTCGCTCGGTTTAGTTTCGGTTAGAGTCTGGTTTAGGATTTGGGCCAGTTATGGGATTGGGCCTGGTTCAGTCTGGGTTTGGGTCTGGGTCTGGGTTGACCGGGTCAACCGGTTGACTTGGACTTGACCGTTGACTTTAGTCAACCAAACTTCGTTGGGCCATAACTTGACCGTCCTAAACCCGATTCGAGCGAAACGAAAGCCTATCTCACTCGTTTTCTAGTCATTTATCCAGATCCGATGTCCGCTCGGGCCGATGGGGTTGCTAAATTACCGTTTTGCCCTCTTCTTTGGCTAAGGTGAGGGAAACTGTCGTTTATCTCCCTTACTCTATTCCAATTCCGGACGATAGTCCTAGGTTAATCGCGCCTTTCCTAGGTAGAGTAGATTAGTAATGTGCACTATGTGATTGATTGTGGAACGTAGAACTGCTAGGATATCGCTGAGCCTGAAAACGTTGCTTGTGTGTGATGGATATGGTTGATAGTTGTGGTAGGGCCCCCGAAAGGGTGTTGTGTGGCAGGGGCGTATACATTGCCGGGGTATGCGTCCCTTGAGAAGGCGTCGGGGGTTTGACGAGCCCCCCAGAAGGATATGAGAAGGATATGAGAAGGAATGTGTGGGCCTACGGGTCGAAGGAAGGGGCCCATGAGTGCGAATGCACGAGTGGGTGTAGATTGCGTGATGAAGCCTTCGGGCCTGTTTGCAAGGTGTTATTAGCGTAGGACTTGTGTTTCGTAGTTGTGTAGTGTAAGCGGGATCGCGGACTCCCTAAGTCCGACCTCACTGGGTGATTGTGTTTGAAACAATTACTCAGGCCTCCTTTCCTTTCCTGTCCCCGTTTTCTTGCAGGTCCGGATGCGGGATCGAATGATCGAGTGATATTATCGGTGATCTTGAACTCGAAGGAGGCGCCTGGGACCTGTGACAAGTTGAGATGGCGCCCCGGTCGGACCATGTTCGGTTCGACGGGCGTCCTAACGCCGCGTCTCCGGTTGAACCGGGAGGCGGGTGTTACACTTTGTTTGATCCCTTTCTCGATCAAAACATCTGGTATCCTGTCTTATTACAAAAGAAAAATATCTCGTATCCTGTCTTACCGTACAAGAAAAACTATTAACGAATAATAAGTAGAACTAAATAAAAGATATATTCTGTTATAAATAATTGTCATTCATAGCGAATTTTATCATTCGATGTAGGTATTTGTCGATTTCCATATTCTAAAAGACAAAATAAGAGTTTCATATAATACACGTACAATCTTATACGAGAAGTTTTTTTATATATAAAAAGTTAATGATATGCATGTTTGTGCGAAATATTTGTCACTCGAATCTTACGCTGGCTCTCTCCCTCCCCCCCCCCCCCCCCGGGGTCCAAAGTCACGGTTAACGTTCAAATGATTGAGGTTTAAGATACTATTCAAAAGTGTTGGAGTGTGGTT
Organism: Orychophragmus violaceus; assembly: GCA_030180135.1. Lineage (NCBI taxonomy): Eukaryota > Viridiplantae > Streptophyta > Magnoliopsida > Brassicales > Brassicaceae > Orychophragmus > Orychophragmus violaceus. The sequence continues at coordinate 41,402,040 of CM058236.1, forward strand.
TTGAGCAAAACCGTAAACTGTTCTCGGATTATCAAAAGAAAGAGATTAAAATTGAATATTCTAAGAACTGTTATTGCTCTGATTTCCCACGGTGATATTGCTCTATGATGAGCTTATATATATATATATATATAGCTAATGTAGAGAAATCAGAGGTTCTAAAGGCGTCACCTTTAACCAAGAGCATGACTCTCCACATCCAAGATAAAAGTAGTTTGATGTCAAAACCAGAAACAGAGTAACACAGTGCGTCAATCTGTGTAAAACCGAAAGTTGCAGAGAACATAAACAGAAGAACGAAAGAAGGAGGGAGTACACACACAATTTAAGGAGTTCACGCCCTTTAACGAGGGTAGCTACATCTCCCCGAGACTCTCTGCTCGGAATCCACTAGAAGAAGATACATAGATACACAGATACAGTGTTTCCCTCATCAACTCACTAATGAACACTCTCTGTGTAACCCTATATGTATACAAGAGAAAATTGATAAAAGTTTATGACTTCAACAATGGCTTCTCTCACCCATCTAGCTACATTGTGCGGCTCTATGTGTGCTCTACATCTTCTCTCTCACGTCTAGGGCTTCCTTTTATAGTGGGGATTGAGAGAAGTGATCGAAAGTTATAGATTTAAGCGTGAGGCAAAAGGGTTTTTCATTACTTTTTCTTCTAATATGTTTACAGAGAACATGTTCTTGACTTTTATACACGAAAGGTAAAGCAATTGAAACACTAAGAGATGAGGACGTGGCACAATCCTCAATTGTCTATTTGATCTAATGCTTCAAATTGATTTGCCAGCTTTATCCCCTTTTGCTTTTCATTTGCACTCTTGTCTTCTTGTCTGCTCAAATTCTTTATTGTTTTTGCAGGAGCTTTACAGCTTGTCGACCGTTGCACCCAAACAAGCTTTGGAGTTTCTTCAATCTGATTGGTTGAGCCCAAGTTCGGTTTTGCAGGAGTGATGCCGTTTTGCTCTGTTTCTGAAGACCTGCTTAGAGTCCCCCTCAAACTTGGTGTGGGTGGTTGATTAACACCAAGTTTGTGTCTCAGGCGTTGAAAAGCAGTAGCTGGGAGGGCCTTGGTGAAGATGTCAGCAAGCTGATGAAAGGTCGGGATATGTTTAATGACCAGACACCCGAGGGCAACTCGCTCACGAACGTAATGGTGGTCACGCTCGAAGTGCTTAGTTTTCGAGTGAAAGGCCGGATTAGCGGTCAGATAGACGGCAGATAGATTGTCGCAATACAGCTCCGGAGTTTGCGGTAGGGAGATTTCGAGTTCACGCAACATGTGACTTATCCAGGTGATCTCGGATGCGGTTTCAGACATAGACCTATATTCTGCCTCTGTGGAGCTTTTGGCAACCGTCTGTTGCTTCCTTGAGGACCAGGAGATGAGATTATTGCCTAGAAATGTGCAGTAACCTCCGGTGGATCTTCGGGTTTCCTTACAACCGGACCAATCGCTATCGCTATATGCTCTCAAGACATTGTCAGAATGTTGAGAGAAAGAGATGCTCATCGAGGCAGTACCTTTGACGTAACACAGTATGCGTTTCAGCAAGGCAAAGTCAGATACGGTTGGTTTGTGCATCTTCTGGCAGACGTAATTCACAAAGAATTGCATGTCTGGTCTCGTCAGGGTCAGGTATTGCAGCTTGCCAGCAAGGCTGCGGAGGTGAGTCGGATCGGCGAAGTCACTTTGTTGATCAGGCACTCGATCAGGTTGGGTTGGTAAAGGAGTTGCAACAGGTGCACAGTGCTCCATACCCGCAGTGATAAGAAGATCTTCAGCATATCGTTGCTGAGACAAGAACAAGCCGCCTTCGTGGAAGTAGGCTTGGATGCCAAGGAAGTAATGGAGTTGGCCCATGTCTTTCATTCTGAAACGACTGCTCAAGTCAGAGAAAAGTGTGTTAGAACATGAGAATGGTTTCCGGTAATAACCATGTTATCAACGTAGAGCAATAGTAAGATTGTGTCCTTTTGATGAACATATATGAATAATGAGGGGTCTTTGATACTGCAAGTGAACCCAAACTCAATCAAGTAGGAGCTAAATTTGTCAAACCAAGCTCTAGGAGATTGTTTTAAGCCATAGAGTGACTTGTGGAGATGCCAGACGTGTTTAGGATTAGCCTTGTCCACGAAACCCGCATGCTGTGTCATGTAGACGGTTTCGGTAAGATCGCCGTGTAAAAAGGCGTTCTTTACATCCATTTGACGCAGATTCCAATTCATTGTTGTGGCAAGATGGAGGACCAATCTCACTGTAGTAGTGCGGACTACAGGGCTGTAGGTTTCGAGATAATCAATGCCTTCTTCCTGGTGAAATCCCTTCGCTACTAATCGTGCTCGCAGTTTGTCTAAAGAGCCATCCGCATGGAGTTTTGTTCTAAAAACCCATTTGCTTCCCAACACATGCATATCCGCGGTTCGTGGAACTAGAGTAAAGGTTCTGGTCTCTTTACAAATATCTAGTTCCTCTTGCATAGCAGCTGTCCAGCCCTTGTCTTTTAAAGCGGCTGTGACTGTTTGAGGGGCTGGATATGGCACTCGATTAGTGAAGAGGACATAACGAGGATTGGGCTTGATGATGCCATCTTGTGCTCTTGTCCTCATTGATTGCGTGATAGCTGGTGAAGGGATTGCAGTCGTCGGACCTGAGCGGTCACCTTGAGTTGGTGATGTAGGATGCGGGTTCAAGGCAGACAACTGTAAAGGAGGGAGGTCTTCAGCCTCTGTATTTGCCTCCGAAACGATGTTCTGTGGACTCGCAGGTGAGCCGGTTTTGATTGGAGCTTCTATTTCTGCATTTGACTGAGCTATTTCTGCAGTGTCGGATACCGCATTTGGTTCACGTCCAGCTGATTCAACAGGTGGAGAAGATGTATTTTGAGTCAGAATAGGTGTTGACGTAGAGACTGTAGGAGCAGCAGCTGTTGTGGGGCGAAAAACAGAGGATGGAAAGCCTTGGAGCCAAGCATTGTACAATGGTGACTGTTGCTTGGGATGCAAGTGAAGATATCTGTCCGAATAGGGAAATGAATCTCGTCAAACAAGACGTGCCTGGTTATATACACACGCCCTGTTGGAGGATAATAGCACCGGTATCTTTTGTAGTTTTCACTGTACCCAAGAAAAACACACTTAAGTGACCTTGGATCAAACTTAGTAGAAGCATAGTCTCGTAGAGTGGGGAAACATGCACATCCGAATGTCCTCAGAGCTGAATAATCAGGGGTTTTGCCATACAGTTTCTCATAAGGGCTGGTATTGTTACCCAGTGTAGATGATGGCAGCAAGTTACTCAGGAAGTGAGCAGTTGAGAATGATTCTACCCAAAATTTGTGAGGCATTCTGCTTTGGAATAACATGGACAGTCCAAGCTCAACTAGGTGGCGATGCTTTCTTTCAGCCAAGCCATTCTGTTGGGGCGTATGTGGACAGGAAATGGACTGCTGTATTCCATGAAGTTGTAAGTGTTTCTTGAATTCATTACCGGTGAATTCTCCTCCTCCGTCGCATTGAAAAGTTCCAATCTTACTATTGAACTGATTCTCAACAAGCAGCTGGTATGTTTTGAACACAGCAAGGAATTCAGACTTCAATTTCAGTGGATAGAACCAACAGAATCGAGAGTAATGATCAATAAACACGACGTAGTATCGAAATCCTTGAAAAGACACTATAGGAGAAGGACCCCAGAGATCACAATGAATTTTCTGAAGGGGCTTGGAAGCTACAAATGCAGAATCAGCAAAAGGAAGTCTAGTGTTCTTTGCTAGCCGACAAGACTCACATAACTTATTGGAACTCCGACTAATAACGATAGCTTTGATTGCAGCCAAATGCTTCAGGATTTGAGCTTGAGGATGACCTAACCTCATGTGCCATACTTCATCTGTTGCTGAACACTGGCGAGAAGAGTACAACACCTGCGGTTTCTCGTCCTCAAACGAGTATAGTCCATTACGGTTGCACCCGTGGGCTAGTAGCTTCTTTGTTGCCTTATCATGCACACGAACAGCATCACAGTCAAATTCAAGAGAGCATGGATAGTCTTTGGTAAGCTTTGACACAGATAAGAGAGATTTAGTAATGTCTGGGCATACTAAAACTTCTTTGAGAGGAAGAGTACCTGATGTCGAAGCAAGACTAGCACTACCTGTGTGCGTAATTGGCAAGAAATCTCCATTTCCGACCATTACTACGTCACTTCCATTGTACGGTTGAGCCTGCTGCAGGTGACGGGCTGAGTTTGTGACGTGTGAGGTTGCTCCAGAGTCTGGATACCAGTCGTGACCGGCATGATCTGTTACGTCTATGATGCGCATTGCCGCTAAGGCCGTGGGAACATCGTCACTCTGGTACGTATTGTTGAAGCGGTGCCAGCATCTGAGAGCTGGATGTCCCATTTTTCCACATATCTGATAGACAATGTTGGAGCTTTGAGAATATTCGCCAGAGTTTGATGAGGACGAGGATATCTGTTGATGGAATCCTCTGCCTCTCGTTGAGTAGTAGCCTCGCCCCCTGTTGTTAAATCTGCAACCATTTCCACGTCCTCTGTATCCATTATTGTTGTTGTTGTAATAGCCAGAGGAGTTAGATCGAGTTATGTTGAAGGCAAGGTGAGGTGATACACTTGCGTCTGTGGTATACGCTTGAATACGGTCATCGTATCCTGTCAGCTTTGGTACAACTTCTTCAAATGTTGGGGTTGGTGCAGCGTCAATGGAACCCTCTATACTGGTTTTGATCGGTTCGTACTCCCTTCCCAGACCGTGTAATGCTGCAAAAATCTTCATTTTCTCGTTTACAGGGGATCCTACAGAAGCGAGCTGGTCACAAATACTCTTCACTTCTTTGAGATAGTCAGACATTGTTTTGTCATTTTTGGCGAGAGTTTGCAGCTTCCGTTGTAGCTCAAAGAGTCTAGAGGAAGAGACTCGTGTGAAGTGCTTTGCCAAGGTGAACCAGACATCCTTTGAGCTGTTGCAGTTGACGACAAAGCTTAGGAGTTCTTCTGAGAAGGAGCCAAGGAGCCATGCTTTGATTACATGGTCTACTTGTCGCCAAATCTGGTAGTTTGGGTTAGGTGCTTGAGTTGGAAGCGTTTGTGGAGGGATAGGCAGGTCACCATTAACGAAGCTGATGAGACCTTGGCCAGAGCGGAACGTTTCAAACTGAGACTTCCATAACACGTAGTTTTGCTGTGTGAGTGAGACTGTAACACAATTTTTGATGTCTAAAACTGGAATCGAAAGATTGGCCAAGGATTTTGTATCCATGGTGCTCTGATACCATGAGAGAAGTGATCGAAAGTTATAGATTTAAGCGTGAGACAAAAGGGGTTTTCATTACTTTTTCTTCTGATATGTTTACAGAGAACATGTTCTTGACTTTTATACACGAAAGGTAAAGCAATTGAAACACTAAGAGATGAGGACGTGGCACAATCCTCAATTGTCTATTTGATCTAATGCTTCAAATTGATTTGCCAGCTTTATCCCCTTTTGCTTTTCATTTGCACTCTTATCTTCTTGTCTGCTCAAATTCTTTATTGTTTTTACAGGAGCTTTACAGCTTGTCGACCGTTTCACCCAAACAAGCTTTGGAGTTTCTTCAATCTGATTGGTTGAGCCCAAGTTCGGTTTTGCAGGAGTGATGCCGTTTTGCTCTGTTTTTGAAGACCTGCTTAGAGGGATACCACTAACCTAACTCACAAGAAGACAAATTGGAGAGGCTCCTCTTGTGGTCCCAAAAGTAACTTAACCCAACCTTTGACTCGTCTTACACAAACTCACGGGTTGTGTTACTTTCGACATGCATTTGCTTGACAACAAGTTCTCATCTTCACAAATCTCCACCTGAGAACATGTTGATCTTCCCAAGCAACTTGCACACCCTTGAGAGAGAGTTCCTTCTTCTAGTTTCCCGGATTCCAGTCTCGGTTCCTGAGTATCCTTACTCAGTCTTGATACCCTGCAGATTAAGCACCTTGAATTTGCTGCATAATCCCGCATTTCACATACTGTTCAATGCACCTCAGTTGTGCTTACACACAAACTGAACCTGAGCCATCAGCGCATCTTCATATCACCGAGTTGTGAAAACCAGCTTCAATACAAACTTGTATCAAGCTCAACTCTCCTGTGACACTCCCTGATGCATTCAACACCTGAATACCTGATGCAACCGCTCATCAATCTCCATTAACAAGTTGCAAACACCTCCAGCTTGTTAACACAACATAAATTCCCATAAGCTTCACCACTTATGACTTCTCCAATCACACAGTATCCTCTATGGCTTCTGTCCATTCCACAAACCTGTTGCAGTGACTGAGACACCTCTGCAAAACCAGATTCACTTGCTAGCTTCTAGGATTTACTCATGCGCACTGAGAACCAAAATCCTGTGAATTTACTTGAATCATATGCAGAAAACCAGAATCATATCAGCCTCTGATCTAAAGCTCCTTTGATTCAACCGTTGACCAATCTTATAAGCAGCTTATACCACTGTAGAAACCTTCAACATCTTGTCTAACACAAGAAACCCATAACATAACCCATGCTCAACCATCTTGCTCAAACAGAACACACCAGCAGCTTGAACCAACTACCAGCAACCTTTGACACTCCTCTTATCAGAAAAACCTTCTAACATCCCTGAGACACGTCCCTGAACAGCATACACATCAACACTTGACCTGTGATGTGATTCCTGCTGTAACAGCACCCTGCACAACACTTGCTTCTATGCAAGCTCCACCAAACGACTTGAACCCTTGCTTCATTCAATACCCAGACTTAAACAATAGCGTTGATCTTCTTATCATCACCGATACCTGAAGATACTTCACCTGAATGACCTACAATAGTCGTTCCTTGAGAAGATACTTACATACCTCCTCACTTGTGCAGCCAAGACAACTCACGCTCCTGAGTTAGGCTCCCAAATGCAGCTTGCTTCTCTGCATTTGCATCCTTTGAAGGACTCCTCTTATGTTGCTAACACCAGCTTGAGATGTGTTGTTTATCAGGCTTGATACACAACACTGCCACATTCTTGAAGTAAGCAGCCTTGAGACAAACCCATGCATCACTTGCACTTGTCTCCCTTCAGTAAAACATACTAAACCACTCTAATGACCCCATCTCAGCCAACGTGTGTCTTCTCTGAAAAATCTCAGAAAACCCGCAACCATTTTCCAGAAACCTGCAACCCGTTTCTGAGAACCCATATCAACAATCAGCTTCAACAAATCTGTAATATGTCTGTTACACAGATTTTTCTCTGTTCAGCTGAAAACCTGTTGAAACGACATGTTCTTGACTTTCCGTCTTCTTTGCATACCGAACATCCATGAATCTGATACAACCCTGAGATATGCTTCCCTTTAACTCTTCCTTTTCAGCTAACCACCTGAGACATCCTCCAAGAATAGCTCCACCCAGATTGAAGTACCAACAATACTCCACCTAGAACCATTACCACTCGGATCTACCGTGCCTCTTGATATATCATGGGTTTTACTAGTTTTAGACCATGATATAAGTGTGTTTTAGAGTCTATTTGTGTTTAGAGTCTTTTACAAGTTTTATTAGGTACACGCACGTTTGGAGCTAAAGTGGTGATTATGGAGCTTATTGGAGCATTTTGGAGAGTTGACCCGAGAACTTGTACTCACTGTCCAGTTTTGGGATCTGCATCGATCGTTGCACACCTGCATCGGTCGATACACTGCGCGAATGGGCCAGACTCGGCGGTTTAATGAAGAATGCCAATATTGCAGAAAATCCCAGAAGTTCCAGATATTTACACAGAAGCCCCAAGTCGTGTTTTAGCTATTTAATTAGGATTTTAACTTCTGTTTTACAGACGCCATCATAACTTAGAGCAGAGAGTTTTTAGAGCTTTTGGGGCTGATCTGATCCTGTACTACATTCGTTTTGGAGAAGTTTTCGAACCCTTTTGTTATTTTAATCTCTTTTTATGATTGCTATTTAATCATTGATTATGTTTACATAATTCATGTCTGAGTAGTTGCATAGTTAGGTTTAGGGTTTCTCATAGGGATTTCATGACTTGCTAGATATAATTAAATCAATTAAGGATTCACATCAATAGATGTTCTTCAAACTAAATTGTGTTTAATGCTAGTTCTAACCTGATCAATTAGAATCTAGATCTTAGGTTGCTAAATACGACACGACAGCGTGGTTTAGAATCTGAACTATTTAGGTTGAGCAATTTAATTACTCGCAAAGGAATTTGGTTTAATTAGATTGTGAACATATCAAACTCGAATTTAAAGCTGGTTTAATCTGTTAGTAATTGCAAAGGAATTTGGATTACTGCACTTAGACTTAGAGAATTCTCGCAAAGGAATTTGGTTAATTCTATATATGTGTTTTGAGTTATAGAACTGAGTTTAATTAGATCCTGGCTGATTGATTTATCTGCTTGTCTGATTTCCTGAGAACGCCCTAGACTTAGCGCTTTTAGTTTATGATTTCAAACAAGCAACCTGCTACTGATTTACTTTCCTGCTTGCTTTTAGATAATAGATACAATTTGCTTCTTGTTTTCTCCTAGTTTTAATTTTTAAGTTCTTAGTTCTATCGTGCCTAGAGTCCTCGTGGATTCGATCCCTAAGTACTACGATTGCTTTACTGTGCACTTGCAGTTAGTATAGGGTAAAACTAGACACCTATTAAGTTTTTGGCGCCGTTGCCGGGGACTCTTAGAGTCTTCGATAGCTTTGAACTTAGGGTTTTTACTAGGATTTTTATTTTTATTTTTGTTTACTGATTTTTTCTCTGTTTTCTTTCTGTCGCAGGTACCAATTTCGCATAGCGTCGATCGTTACACCTTTGTGTCGATCGTCACTAGGTGATTCTGAGATTGAATCGATCGTTGCACTGATAGCATCGATCGTTGCTTGATGATTACAGACAGTTTATGCAGACGCGTGAAACTAGAAGTAATCAGAACTTGAACCTCGTTAATCTCGAACTTGAAGAACTTGGGCGACTAGAGAGGACTAACAGAAGAGAAAGAAGAGCAAGGATGTTACGTGAACGACTGATTCTGATAGCCGATGCTCAAGGTATCCTGAGGGATCCGCAAAACAATCCTCACAATGCTGCTGGGCAGAGGATTGATGCTGAGGGACGTGTGATCCCTGAAGTTGAGGAACCTTAACCACAGCCTCGGGCGCAAGGCCAAGGACAGAACCAAGGTAGACAGATGGTAGTCCATGAGAGGACTTTGGCTGACTACAAAAGACCGGATGAGTTTCATGCCAACCGGTCAGCTCTTGTACCTCCTGGTTTTGAGCGGAATGATTTTGAAATCAAAACCATCTACTACTCGCTGATGAAGCATAATGCTTTCCATGGTCATCCGTCGGAGCAGCCTATGGATCACATTGATCAGTTTGAGGACATAATCACTGGCATGAAGTATGATGGAGTGTGCCAGGATTATCTGTTTCTCAATCTCTTTCCATACAGTCTCACTGGAGACGCTGCTGCATGGCTGAAGCAACTGCCACCTGGGCAGTTTGCTACTTGGGCAGCCTTGAAGAGTGAGTTCCTGCATCACTTCTACGATGATGCGCGTTCTGATCAGTCCAGACAGGACATACTCACCTTTTCCCAAGGTCCTACTGAGCCTCTTAAGACTGCCTGGATGAGATTCAAGAAATACCAACGTGACTGCCCGCACCATGGATTCACTGAGGTAACACTTTTAGGCATCTTCTTTAGAGGCATATATCTTCCATATCAGACTGCGTTGGACAACTCTAGCAATGCCAACTTTAACACTAGGACTCCTGCTCAAGCTAAGCAGTTGATTGATAACTTAGTGAGCAGCAACAGTTGCAAGACTACTGATGAGAGGAGGAAGAGATCTGGTGGGAATGTAGAGAATTTGGAGATTGCTAATATTAGATCTAAGCTGGACACAGTTTGTAATCTCCTAGCTGGTAAGAAAGCTGTCCACTTTGCCCAAGATGTTGAGGTAATTCAGACTGAGGAGGACACTCAGGAAGAAGATGTGAATTACATAGGAGGATCTGGATTCCAAGGTAATAGATTTGGTAATCAGCAGGGAAACAGGTTCTACAATGGAGGACAGAAGAGCGCCTTCACAGGCAATCAGAACTCCTCTGGCTTTGGACAGACTAGTGGTTTTCAGAAACCTTTTGGACAAGGTACTCAGAGAACCTATGGATCATCTTCTTACCAAGCGCCTCCTATAGCTACTGCTCATGAGAGTAAGATGGAGGCAATGATGGAACAGCTACTGAAAAGCCAGACTAAGAATGATGCAGACCTCAATAAGAAGATAGGTACTGTCTACGAGGATCTGAATGGGAAGTTTGAATACCTAAGCGCACATATGAAGGAGCTTGACGCTAAAGTTGCAAGAACTGTTGGATATGCTCAGAGGGAAGATTGATATCTCCCAGGGCGAACTGATGCTAATCCCAAGTATCAATGCAATGCAGTGACATTGAGAAGTGGTAAGGAGCTATTGCCTGGCCAGAAAAAGCAGTTGAGTGTCGAAGAACTCGTGGAAATTGAAGAATTGGAAGATGGGATCCGTGATATTTGCAATGCATCGATCGACGCCAGTCAGCAACGATCGACGCAAAGCGAAAACGAAGAACCTGTCGTAACAAAGTCGCCCAGCAACGATCGATACAACGCCAATGACGATTGACGCAAGGCGACTGCAGAGAGTTCAAGACCAGAGAAACCGAAACAATCGACCGAGAGGGTTTACAAGCCTAAGGTACCTTATCCCAAGAATCCCAGAAAAGCTAAGAATGATAAGCAGTACGCAAAGTGCCAAGAGTTCATTAGAAAGGTGAAAGTCGAAGTGCCTTCGATTGACTCTATGGAGACTTCCCCTGTGATGAAGAGATGTCTTAAGGATTTAATTGCTGGAAAGTGGTCTAATGAGGAGAGTGTAATGATGATCAACGAGGTGTGTAGTGCAGTAATTCAAGGCAGAATTCCTGAGAAGTTGAAAGATCCAGGAAGCTTTGTGTTGGATTGTGCTATCTACAGGGAAAGATTCGAAAGGTCCCTATGTGATCTTGGTTCCAGTGTGAATCTTATGCCCTTCTCAGTTGCTAAGAGGCTCAGAATGACCAATTTTATACCCATTAGGATATCACTAGTTTTGGAAGATAGAACAATCAGAATTCCCGAAGGATTATTGGAGGATGTATCTATAATGATTGGCCAATGTGTGATACCTACTGATTTTGTGGTTCTGCAGTATGGAGAGGAACCAAAGGATCCACTGATTTTGGGCAGGCCTTTCTTAGCTACTGCTGGTGCGATGATTGACTGCCAAGGAGGAATAATTCTGAATGTGGGTGATCTGAATATGAGTTTTGATATGGACAAACTGGTGAAGAGACCAGCCATCGACGGACAGACCTTCTATGTGGACACACTAGGTGATTTGGCTGCAGAATACTTTCACAAGTCACACGCTGAAGATCCATTAGAAAGAGCTTTACTGAGCTCTATAATGGAGCTGAAATACCTGCAGGACGAACCCGCAATGTGCTATGCAAGGCTGATGGATTCTGTTGAAGCAGTGATGCAGGTGGAAATATCAGACGCGACGATGCAACGATCGACACCAACTAGGCATCGGTCGTTGCAAGTCGACAAAGACTGGGCCGAGGAAAAGGCTCCGAAAATCAAACTAAAACAACTTCTATCCGGGCTAAGGTACGCATTTCTTGGACCTAATTCGACATATCCAGTGATTGTCAATGCTAGTTTGAACAACGCAGAGCTCACTTTACTGCTAAGAAAGTTGCGCAAGCATCGCAAAGCTCTTGGCTATTCTCTTTATGACATTTCAGGTATCTCTCTGGAACTGTGCATGCATCGGATACATCTTGAGGATGAGTCTAAGACATCTGTAGAGCATCAGAGAAGGCTTAATCCTAATCTACAGGAAGTGGTTAAGAAGGAGATTATGAAACTCCTGGATGCTGGGATCATCTATCCTATTTCAGACAGTGATTGGGTGAGTCCAGTCCATGTAGTGCCTAAGAAAGGCGGAGTTACAGTAGTGAAAAATGAGAAGAATGAGCTGATCCCTACTAGGACTGTGACGGGACACAGGATGCGCATAGATTACAGGAAACTCAATGCTGCAACAAGGAAGGATCATTTCCCTTTGCCCTTCATTGATCAGATGCTGGAGAGGTTAGCAAATCACCCTTACTATTGCTTCCTCGATGGATACTCAGGTTTCTTTCAGATTCCTATCCACCCAGAGGATCAGGGAAAGACCACCTTCACTTGTCCATATGGCACATTTGCTTACCGTAGGATGCCCTTTGGACTCTGTAATGCACCAGCCACCTTCCAGAGATGCATGATGTCCATCTTCACTGGCATGATTGAGGACTTTATGGAGGTATTTCTGGATGATTTTTTCAGTTTATGGGTCCTCCTATAATGAGTGCTTAGATAATTTATGCAAAGTGCTAACTAGATGTGAGGAAAAGCATTTGGTCCTTAACTGGGAAAAGTGTCATTTCATGGTCAGAGATGGTATTGTACTTGGACATAGAGTGTCTTAAGCAGGGATTGAGGTAGACCGCTCTAAGATTGAGGTTATGACCAGCCTTCAGGCACCTGATTCTGTTAAGTCTATAAGAAGCTTTCTTGGACATGCTGGCTTCTATAGACGGTTCATCAAAGACTTCAGTAAGATTGCTAGACCACTAACTGCTTTGCTGTGTAAGGATACCAAATTTGAGTTCAATGCAGATTGTCAGACTGCATTTGAACAAATCAAGCAGGCATTAGTGAGTGCTCCGATAGTTCAACCACCGGATTGGGATCTACCTTTTGAGGTTATGTGTGATGCAAGTGACTATGCTGTAGAAGAAGGATAGAAAGCTTCATGCTATCTATTATGCTAGCAGGACACTAGATGATGCGCAGAGAAACTATGCCACCACAGAGAAGGAGCTGTTGGCTGTTGTCTTTGCATTTGAGAAATTCCGCCCCTATCTTGTTGGCTCCAAGGTGATTGTGCATACTGATCATTCAGCCTAGAAGTATCTGATGCAGAAGAAGGATGCTAAACTGAGATTGTTGAGATGGATTTTGCTGCTTCAGGAGTTTGACATTGAAGTGAGGGACAAGAAGGGGGTTGAGAATTGAGTTGTTGATCACCTTTCAAGGATGCTGGTTGAGGAAGACGTGCCCATCAATGATTATTTGCCTGAGGAAAACGTCAATATGGTCGGTACAGTGTTTCAGACGGATTTGGGCAGAGAGTTGCAGAGCTGTCGGGGTAATCGCTCAGTGTCGATCGATGCCACATTGGCAACGGTCGATGCAAGTATCGTGGAAGCAACGATCGACACATGCACATGCAACGGTCGATGCAGACCTGATAGGAACCCAGAATTTTAAGGATCCGAATTGGGAACTATGATTTCGAAATTACTGCTGTAGCAATCACTGATCGACCCTGGTATGCAGATACAGCTAATTACCTTGTTGCTGAGACTGAACCAGATGATTTAAAGAGTTATGCAAAGAAGAAGTTCTTCAGGGATCTTAGACGATACTACTGGGATGAGCCTTATCTCTATAAGCACTGTTCAGATGGTCTTTACAGGAGATGCGTTGCTGAATCAGAGGTTCCAGACATCCTATTCCACTGTCATGGATCAGATTATGTGTGACATTTTGCTACATTCAAGACTGTGTCTAAAGTTCTGCAAGCAGGTTTCTGGTGGCCTACAATGTTTAGAGACACTCATTCTTTCATCTCTCAATGTGATGCCTGTCAGAGGAGAGGGAAGATCAGCAAGAAGCATGAGATGCCCCAGAACTTCATTCTGGAAGTTGAGGTTTTCGATTGCTGGGGCATAGCTTTCATGGGTCCTTTTCCCTCATCCTATGGGAATAAGTTTATCTTGGTTGCTGTGGACTATGTGTCTAAATGGGTGGAAGCAAAAGCTAGTCAAACCAATGATTCTTCGGTGGTCATTAAGCTGTTTAAGACCATCATATTCCCTAGATTTGGAGTACCTCGGATTGTAATTAGTGATGGAGGATCTCACTTTATTAATAAGGTCTTCGAGAAGCTACTAAGGAAGCATGGAGTTCATCACCGGGTTGCTACTCCTTATCACCCTCAGACTAGTGGACAAGTTGAAGTCTCTAACAGGTAAATCAAGGAGATCCTAGAGAAGACTGTGGGGAAAACGAGAAAGGATTGGGCAGCTAAGTTGGACAACGCATTATGGGCTTACCGGACTGCATTCAAAACACCACTTGGAACTACTCCGTTTCATCTGTTGTATGGAAAAGCATGTCATCTGCCGGTGGAACTTGAGCACAAAGCAGCATGGGATGTAAAGTAGATGAACTTTGATCTTAAATCTGCTGCAGAAAGGAGATTGGTGCAGCTTAATGAGTTGGATGAGATTAGACATTTTGCTTATGAGAACTCAAAGCTGTACAAGGAGAGGACTAAGGCTTATCATGACAAGAAGATTGTCTATAGACAATTTGAGCCTAATGATCAGGTACTTTTGTATAACTCTCGTTTGCATTTGTTTCCAGGTAAGCTGAAATCAAGGTGGTCCGGTCCTTTCACGATCAAAGAGGTGCGTCCATATGGAGCTGTCGTCCTAACCAGCAAGGAAGGTAATGAATTCACTGTGAATGGACAGAGGGTGAAACATTATTGGGCTAAGGCCGAGATTCCAGGAGGTCAGATTCTGCCTCTGGATGATGCACCCTCTACCTATATCAGCTGAAGCGTCAAGCTATTGACGTTAAAAGAGCGCTGAGTGGGAGGCAACCCACTGTTTTCGTTTTTGCATTTTAATTTCGGTGTTTTTGTAGGATTTTACGTTGTGTTTCTGGTTTTGGTGAATTTTTGTCTGCAGGTCTCGGACGATACGCAGTGCGTCGATCTACACACCACAGTGTCGATCGTCACAACACGAAAATCGCCTAGCAACGGTCGATGCACCTAGTGCAACGATCGATGCCTGAGCGACAGAGGTAAAATCAGACAGAACCCAACACGTCCACTAACATTTAACTTTTTCTTTCTTTTTGCCAACCCTTCGCTTGACACTACTGGGGACAGTGTGTCTTAAGTGTGGGAGAGGTGCTACTGACATCTATCTTTCTGTTTTCTTAGAGTCAGTATGTTTTTCAAAATTTGTTTTATTGAGTCAAAATAGTTTAAGTAAGAAACAATGATTTTTTGAGAAGATTAATAGCACTTGCAGGAACTTAAGTAACCATCGGGATGAAGTTGCAGGATCAATCTCTGACTATTAGAAAACCCCATCACAGATCAGCCTACTGAGGACACCCACATCACTTCAGGTATCAGAGGATCCTTTTACTGACTTCAAACTTAATACTGACTTAATTTTCTCACCTAAGGGCTTGGTATACTTTGTGTCCGATTCCCTTGTTAGTTCTGACACAACCTGTAAACCTGTCCTATTTGGTTCCCTTCTCCCCTTCCATTAAAAAAAAAAAGATAATAAACTGAGGATGAGTTAGTAACTCCGAAGTGGTCTCTGGGAGTGGTAGCTACAACTATCATATCATGTGCATCCATGGAATGTGTCCAAAGTACACCCCTTAACGGGAAGAGCACTGGAAAAAAAAATGATACCCAATGGGGAAAAATCAGAATGCTAAGAAAGGGAAAAGAGAAGAAAGGGACTAGAGAAAGATAGTATGGTGGTCTAGAGCTGATAAGGTAAGAGTCCATGTGCCTTTGATCGATACTCCTTAGGTGAGACCGCACTTAAATACTTGCAGAAGTCAGTAGGGTGAATTTGAATGCGTGAATGTGATTGTGGAGTTTACTTAGGACAGTTGCTAAGTGTGGGGGAAGTATATGTTGGTCTTGATATCTTGTGGTTGATTCTTTCAGTGGATTACTAAGGGGAATCTGAGTGTTGTTGCTTCTAGGACAAAAAGAGTTTCTAAAAGTTTTCAAACCTCTTCACCATGTTTTAGTTCTCTGTTTTGCTTGAGGGCAAGCAAAGGCTAAGTGTGGGGGAGTTGATATATCATGGTTTTTACTAGTTTTAGACCATGATATAAGTGTGTTTTAGAGTCTATTTGTGTTTCTTTAGAGTCTTTTACATGTTTTATTAGGTACACGCACGTTTGGAGCTAAAGTGGTGAGTATGGAGCTTATTGGAGCATTTTGGAGTGTTAACCTGAGAACTTGTACTCACTGTCCAGTTTTGGGATCTGCATCGATCGTTGCACACCTGCATCGGTCGATGCACTGCGCGAATGGGCCAGACTCGGCGGGTTAATGAAGAATGCCAATATTGCAGAAAAGCCCAGAAGTTCCAGATATTTACACAGAAGCCCCAAGTCGTGTTTTAGCTATTTAATTAGGATTTTAACTTCTGTTTTACAGACGCCATCATAACTTAGAGCAGAGAGTTTTTAGAGCTTTTGGGGCTGATCTGATCCTGTACTACATTCGTTTTGGAGACGTTTTCGAACCCCTTTGTTATTTTGATCTCTTTTTATGATTGCTATTTAATCATTGATTATGTTTACATCATCCATGTCTGAGTAGTTCCATAGTTAGGTTTAGGGTTTCTCATAGGGATTTCATGACTTGCTAGATATAATTAAATCAGTTAAGGATTCACATCAATAGATGTTCTTCAAACTAAATTGTGTTTAATGCTAGTTCTAACCTGATCAATTAGAATCTAGATCTTAGGTTTCTAAATACGACACAACAGTGTGGTTTAGAATCTGAACTATTTAGGTTGAGCAATTTAATTACTCGCAAAGGAATTTGGTTTAATTAGATTGTGAACATATCAAACTCGAATTTAAAGCTGGTTTAATCTGTTAGTAATTGCAAAGGAATTTGGATTACTGCACTTAGACTTAGAGAATTCTCGCAAAGGAATTTGGTTAATTCTATATCTGTGTTTTGAGTTCTAGAACTGAGTTTAATTAGATCCTGACTGATTGATTTATCTGCTTGTCTGATTTCCTGAGAACGCCCTAGACTTTGCGCTTTTAGTTTATTGATTTCAAACAACCAACCTGCTACTGATTTACTTTCCTGCTTGCTTTTAGATAATAGATACAATTTGCTTCTTGTTTTCTCCTAGTTTTAATCTCTTTAAGTTCTTAGTTCTATCGTGCCTAGAGTCCTCGTGGATTCGATCCCTAAGTACTACGATTGCTTTACTGTGCACTTGCAGTTAGTATAGGGTAAAACTAGACACCTATCAGTTGATAGACATAGATAATACTTGCAACGAAAGTTGGTTTCTTATGCTTCTGTGATTCCAGTTCTAGAACAGTTCTTAATTAGATCCCGATTGATTGATTTGCATGTATGATATATCATGGTTTTTACCGGTTTTATGCCATGATATAAGTATGTTTTAGAGTCTTTTTGTGTTTCTTTAGAGTCTTTAACATGTTTTATTAGGTACACGCACGTTTGGAGTGGATTTGGAGATTATGGAGCTATTTGGAGCATTTTGGAGTTTTGACCCGGGAGATTGAGCTCACTGTCTGAAACAGAGTAATTCCGTCGGAAATTACCGATGATAAACCGACGAATTTTCGACGGGACGTTTTCCGACGGAATACCGTCGGAAATTTCCGACGGTTTCTCATTCCGTTAGAAAAACCCGACGATAAACCGACGGTTTAATTTTCCGTCGTTTTTTTCGTCGTATTTCGGTCGGTTTAGCGTTGATTTAGTATAGCCGCTAATATGACCGTTAATGTGACCGTGTTCGAACCTCGCATGGTGCGAAATTTTTGTTTGTTTTTAAAAATATTTCTGACGGAATTCCGTCGATATTTATATTTCTGACGGAATTCCGTCGATATTTATATTTCTGACGGAAATCCGTCGATATTTATTATTCCGACGGAAATCAATCGATAATTACCGACGGATTTTCGACGGATTAGGGTTTAGGGTTTCAGAATGGGAAACAGATAATCGTAAAGCCTCTCATTAGTTAATGTAATGATTGTTTTTCCTATTATTTTTCAATATCTGATCCAAATGACATGGTTTGTATGATTAGAAAAACTAATTGTATCAAAATTACAATGTACTAGTTAGCTCAATTGGTCATTAAACACTACCAGCCCTCAAGGCGTCCCGTGTTCGAACCTCACATGGTGTGATTTTTTTTTTGTTTTTAACAATATTTTCTACGTAAATCCATCGATATTTATATTTCCGACGGAAATACGTCGATATTTATTATTCCGACAGAAATCCGTCGATAATTACCGACAGATTTTCGACGGATTAGGGCTTAGGGTTTCGGAATGGGAAACAAATAATCGTAAAGCCTCTCAGTAGTTAATGTAATGATAGTTTGTACTATTAGTTTTCAATATCTGATCCAAATGACATGGTTTATATGATTAGAAAAAATTACAACACGTCGGACCGAAACACTTCGTAGTATATAATAACGGTTAAGACGTAGTTAGTGTCTAACCTTATCTAACTTTTCATTTTTATAATTTTCTTTAAACTGAGGTTTATAATCAAAAACTTCAATGTTATTGTTGCATATAAATGTGAACATTATAAAATGTCAAAGTCAAAACCCTAATTGAAACCCTAAACCCTAAACCCTCGGAATTCCGTCAGAAATTTTTGACGGAATTCTGTCCGTTTTCCCTCAGTTTTTCGACGGTTTTCCGTCATAAATTATGGCGCCTTTTTCACGAAATTTTTTGGCGTAACTGCCAAAATTTGGCGAAATCAATTGGACCGCCAAAATTTCCGACGGAAAACCGACGGTAAATGATTTCCGACGGATTTCCGTCGAAAATCGTTTTTAATTGTCTCTACCAAACTTCTTCTTCTCCATTTCTCTGAAACGTCTCTCTCTCATCTCTCGCCATCTTCGTTCTTCTTTCTAGAAATTCGCCGGTTTCTCACCGTGAAACACCAAATCCGACAGCCAAATTTATCATGAACATGTAAGTGATCCTTTCAACCGATTGATTTTTTTTTAAATCTCTTGTTTAGGTTGTAGGATTCTAGGAAATGGTTGCATGTCTAGATTTAAAGGTAGTTTAGGTTGAGAATGATGGATTGAACATTAGTTATTAAGATTTTGGATTGTTTGGGCATGAATATTTTGATTTCTTAATTTTTTTTTGTTGTTAAAACCGATTTAAACGTTTTGGAAAACGTTTTTAAACGTTTTAAAACATGTAAAACTCTTGAAATATTTTTATGAACATGAAATATATTTTTGGAATTTTTTTGAAAATTGTTTGGAATTGTAAAACGTTTTTATCTTATAAAAACCATTTTCTAAAAACGTTTTCACATTTTATATTTAATAAAAAAAATAAATGTTATTTTATATTTTAGAAACTTTTCAGAAATTTTTAAAAGATTTTTAAGAATTTTTAAAACATTTTGAAATATTTATGAAATATATTTAGTAAATTTTAATAAATTTCTGTTTTTATTATATTTCTAAATAATAATAATAATTAATTTTCGAAATATATATATTTTTTTTATTTTACTTATCCGTCGGAATTCCGTCGGTAATATTCCGTCGGAATTCCGTCGGTAATATTCCGTCGAAATTCCGTCGGTATACCGTCAGTAACCATCGGGATGAAGTTGCAGGATCAATCTCTGACTATTAGAAAACCCCATCACAGATCAGCCTACTGAGGACACCCACATCACTTCAGGTATCAGAGGATCCTTTTACTGACTTCAAACTTAATACTGACTTAATTTTCTCACCTAAGGGCTTGGTATACTTTGTGTCCGATTCCCTTGTTAGTTCTGACACAGCCTGTAAACCTGTCCTATTTGGTTCCCTTCTCCCCTTCTATTAAAAAAAAAAAGATAATAAACTGAGGATGAGTTAGTAACTCCGAAGTGGTCTCTGGGAGTGGTAGCTACAACTATCATATCCTGTGCATCCATGGAATGTGTCCAAAGTACACCCCTTAACGGGAAGAGCACTGGAAAAAAAAATGATACCCAATGGGGAAAAATCAGAATGCTAAGGAAGGGAAAAGAGAAGAAAGGGACTAGAGAAAGATAGTATGGTGGTCTAGAGCTGATAAGGTAAGAGTCCATGTGCCTTTGATCGATACTCCTTAGGTGAGACCGCACTTAAATACTTGCAGAAGTCAGTAGGGTAAATTTGAATGCGTGAATGTGATTGTGGAGTTTACTTAGGACAGTTGCTAAGTGTGGGGGAAGTATATGTTGGTCTTGATGTCTTGTGGTTGATTCTTTCAGTGGATTACTAAGGGGAATCTGAGTGTTGTTGCTTCTAGGACAAAAAGAGTTTCTAAAAGTTTTCAAACCTCTTCACCATGTTTTAGTTCTCTGTTTTGCTTGAGGGCAAGCAAAGGCTAAGTGTGGGGGAGTTGATATATCATGGTTTTTACTAGTTTTAGACCATGATATAAGTGTGTTTTAGAGTCTATTTGTGTTTCTTTAGAGTCTTTTACAGGTTTTATTAGGTACACGCACGTTTGGAGCTAAAGTGGTGATTATGGAGCTTATTGGAGCATTTTGGAGTGTTAACCTGAGAACTTGTACTCACTGTCCAGTTTTGGGATCTGCATCGATCGTTGCACACCTGCATCGGTCGATGCACTGCGCGAATGGGCCAGACTCGGCGGGTTAATGAAGAATGCCAATATTGTAGAAAAGCCCAGAAGTTCCAGATATTTACACAGAAGCCCCAAGTCGTGTTTTAGCTATTTAATTAGGATTTTAACTTCTGTTTTACAGACGCCACCATAACTTAGAGCAGAGAGTTTTTAGAGCTTTTGGGGCTGATCTGATCCTGTACTACATTCGTTTTGGAGACGTTTTCGAACCCCTTTGTTATTTTGATCTCTTTTTATGATTGCTATTTAATCATTGATTATGTTTACATCATCCATGTCTGAGTAGTTCCATAGTTAGGTTTAGGGTTTCTCATAGGGATTTCATGACTTGCTATATATAATTAAATCAGTTAAGGATTCACATCAATAGATGTTCTTCAAACTAAATTGTGTTTAATGCTAGTTCTAACCTGATCAATTAGAATCTAGATCTTAGGTTTCTAAATACGACACAACAGTGTGGTTTAGAATCTGAACTATTTAGGTTGAGCAATTTAATTACTCGCAAAGGAATTTGGTTTAATTAGATTGTGAACATATCAAACTCGAATTTAAAGCTGGTTTAATCTGTTAGTAATTGCAAAGGAATTTGGATTACTGCACTTAGACTTAGAGAATTCTCGCAAAGGAATTAGGTTAATTCTATATCTGTGTTTTGAGTTCTAGAACTGAGTTTAATTAGATCCTGACTGATTGATTTATCTGCTTGTCTGATTTCCTGAGAACGCCCTAGACTTAGCGCTTTTAGTTTATTGATTTCAAACAACCAACCTGCTACTGATTTACTTTCCTGCTTGCTTTTAGATAATAGATACAATTTGCTTCTTGTTTTCTCCTAGTTTTAATTTCTTTAAGTTCTTAGTTCTATCGTGCCTAGAGTCCTCGTGGATTCGATCCCTAAGTACTACGATTGCTTTACTGTGCACTTTGATGTTAGTATAGGGTAAAACTAGACACCTATCAGTTGATAGACATAGATAATACTTGCAACGAAAGTTGGTTTCTTATGCTTCTGTGATTCCAGTTCTAGAACAGTTCTTAATTAGATCCCGATTGATTGATTTCCATGTATGATATATCATGGTTTTTACCGGTTTTATGCCATGATATAAGTATGTTTTAGAGTCTTTTTGTGTTTCTTTAGAGTCTTTAACATGTTTTATTAGGTACACGCACGTTTGGAGTGGATTTGGAGATTATGGAGCTATTTGGAGCATTTTGGAGTTTTGACCCGAGAGATTGAGCTCACTGTCTGAAACAGAGTAATTCCGTCGGAAATTACCGACGATAAACCGACGAATTTTCGACGGGACGTTTTCCGACGGAATACCGTCGGAAATTTCCGACGGTTTCTCATTCCGTTAGAAAAACCCGACGATAAACCGACGGTTTAATTTTCCATCGTTTTTTTCGTCGTATTTCGGTCGGTTTAGCGTCGATTTAGTATAGCCGCTAATATGACCGTTAATGTGACCGTGTTCGAACCTCGCATGGTGCGAAATTTTTGTTTGTTTTTAAAAATATTTCTGACGGAATTCCGTCGATATTTATATTTCTGACGGAAATCCGTCGATATTTATTATTCCGACGGAAATCAATCGATAATTACCGACGGATTTTCGACGGATTAGGGTTTAGGGTTTCATAATGGGAAACAGATAATCGTAAAGCCTCTCAGTAGTTAATGTAATGATTGTTTGTCCTATTATTTTTCAATATTTGATCCAAATGACATGGTTTGTATGATTAGAAAAACTAATTGTATCAAAATTACAATGTACTAGTTAGCTCAATTGGTCATTAAACACTACCAGCCCTCAAGGCGTCCCGTGTTCGAACCTCGCATGGTGTGATTTTTTTTTTTTTAAATATTTTCTACGTAAATCCATCGATATTTATATTTCCGACGGAAATACGTCGATATTTATTATTCCGACAGAAATCCGTCGATAATTACCGACAGATTTTCGACGGATTAGGGCTTAGGGTTTCGGAATGGGAAACAAATAATCGTAAAGCCTCTCAGTAGTTAATGTAATGATAGTTTGTACTATTAGTTTTCAATATCTGATCCAAATGACATGGTTTCTATGATTAGAAAAAATTACAACACGTCGGACCGAAACACTTCGTAGTATATAATAACGGTTAAGACGTAGTTAGTGTCTAACCTTATCTAACTTTTCATTTTTATAATTTTCTTTAAACTGAGGTTTATAATCAAAAACTTCAATGTTATTGTTGCATATAAATGTGAACATTATAAAATGTCAAAGTCAAAACCCTAATTGAAACCCTAAACCCTAAACCCTCAGAATTCCGTCAGAAATTTTTGACGGAATTCTGTCGGTTTTCCCTCAGTTTTTCGTCGGTTTTCCGTCATAAATTATGGCGCCTTTTTCACGAAATTTTTTGGCGAAACTGCCAAAATTTGGCGAAATCAATTGGACCGCCAAAATTTCCGACGGAAAACCGACGGTAAATGATTTCCGACAGATTTCCGTCGAAAATCGTTTTTAATTATCTCTACCAAACTTCTTCTTCTCCATTTCTCTGAAACGTCTCTCTCTCATCTCTCGCCATCTTCGTTCTTCTTTCTAGAAATTCGCCGGTTTCTCACCGTGAAACACCAAATCCGACCGCCAAATTTATCATGAACATGTAAGTGATCCTTTCAACCGATTTTTTTTTTTTAAATCTCTTGTTTAGGTTGTAGGATTCTAGGAAATGGTTCCATGTCTAGATTGAAAGGTAGTTTAGGTTGAGAATGATGGATTGA
Source organism: Orychophragmus violaceus (assembly GCA_030180135.1). Lineage (NCBI taxonomy): Eukaryota > Viridiplantae > Streptophyta > Magnoliopsida > Brassicales > Brassicaceae > Orychophragmus > Orychophragmus violaceus. Next base: position 41,425,558 of record CM058236.1, read on the forward strand.
ACATTAGTTATTAAGATTTTGGATTGTTTGGGCATGAATATTTTGATTTCTTAATTTTTTTTTTTGTTAAAACCGATTTAAACGTTTTGGAAAACGTTTTTAAACGTTTTAAAACATGTAAAACTCTTGAAATATTTTTATGAACATGAAATATATTTTTGGAATTGTTTTGAAAATTGTTTGGAATTGTAAAACGTTTTTATCTTATAAAAACCATTTTCTAAAAACGTTTTCACATTTTATATTTAATAAAAAAAAAAAATGTTATTTTATATTTTAGAAACTTTTCAGAAATTTTTAAAAGATTTTTAAGAATTTTTAAAACATTTTGAAATATTTATGAAAATATTTAGTAAATTTTAATAAATTTCTGTTTTTATTATATTTCTAAATAATAATAATAATTAATTTTCGAAATATATAATTTTTTTTTATTTTACTTATCCGTCGGAATTCCGTCGGTAATATTCCGTCGGAATTCCGTCGGTAATATTCCGTCGAAATTCCATCGGTATACCGTCAGAAATTCGTCGGTATTATGTCCGTCGAAATCCTGTCAATAATCCGTCGGTTTTCTTTCCGATGGTAATCCGTCGGTTTTTACTGATGAAAAACCGACGGGAAATTTTTTCCGACGAAATAGAAATGACTGAATTTTTTGGTCAGAAATCCGTCGGAAATGACCATTTCGACGGATATCCGTCGGTTTTTTCCCTCGGTAATGGCCTGTTTTCTTGTAGTGATAGGGCACTTTCGAAATTTTGACAATACCAAATTGTCTTTACTTTTTCTTAACTAATTCTCTCTTACCGTATGCTACAGTTTACTGATTTTTCATAACTTTTTTTTATTTTTTATTTTCTTTCTTTTTCTTTAGTATCTCTCTTGCTCTCTTCCTCTCTCTCTTCTTTTTCTTTTTATTTTCTCTCTTTTCTTTCACATCTCTCATTTTTAAAATATTAAATAATTTTTAAAACTTTTCTGTATATTGTGATATCTATTTTAATATGTTTTGAAATTTTTGGATTAGATTTTGTGGACATAGCAACTATCTCCAAGCAGAGAAGAGGAAAGAGAGGAAGCTATAATTGCTACTCATCGCTACATGAACCACCCGGACCCACAGGAAAGGTCCGCCAGAAGACTGAGGGTTATGCAAGGAGACCTAAAGGAATTTGATGAGCAACAAAGATCAATCAATAACAACCACGGCCTCCAAATTCCTACTCGTGAGAGCATCCTGGCAGAACTGGAAGAGTCAACAGCACAATATCTCAACTGTGGAGACCCAAAAGAGCGAGAGGCGAGACAAATAAGAGTGATTGAAAGTGAATTGAACGGCTCAGTTGGAGAAAGTATCTCTCACCTTCTCGCCGGTTCCTCGACATACTTCCGCTCTCCGAGCGCTGGCCGGATACCTGATCGGACAGAAATCCCCCCAATCCCAAGGGGAAGACCAGCTCCCGGAAGAAGAGAGCAGACTAGAGAGGGAAACACTCCTATTAGCTGGGGCAAAAAGGCCAATAACAAGAAGAAGGGACAGACCAACTGCTCTAGCAAGGCCCATTTCCCATACGAACAATATTATGGGGGCCAGATCAAGGAAATTTAACAAGCTGCTCCACCAGAATACTCCCAAGAAGAAAACACCAAAAGGATTGGGAAGGAGGAGGACTTTGCCTCAACTAAATCTTCCATAAAGTCTTCCAACAAGGAGACCCACAACCAATCATATGGTCGGATAAGAACCTACTCCAACTGGAACACAAGGGACAATAGAAGCACCTGCTCTTCACCCACAAAATCCGACACACCAAGGTAGGAGTAACACACAAGAAACAGGAGGGCAAAACAGAGGACAACAGCAGGATTTTTTGGATAGCTCTCAATCCGGGTCCTTAGTATTAGGCTGCTGGAACTGTTGTGGAGTAAGAAGTAAGACGACAGTCCAGCGTCTAAAAGATCTTAAGAAGAAATTCAAACCAGACATCTTGTTTCTTAGCGAAACAAAGAACCAAGATGAAGTAGTGTTAAAGGAGATGCAAGGGTTGCATTTCGAGAACATCAAGTTTGTTTCTCCACATTCACCAGGAGGAGGGGGATTGGCGTTGTTATGGACAAAAGAGGTGGACCTGGAAATCATTGAGGCATGCCACCATTTTGTGGATACTCGAATTTGATACAAGAACAAGTCGCTTCACATTACATTTATCTATGGAGAACCCAATAAAGATAAGAGGAAAGAAGTTTGGGACAAACTCAAAGCTTTGGCAGGCCAACGGGATGAAGCTTGGCTTCTAACGGGAGATTTCAACGAAATTCTTTGTAATGAAGAAAATTCAGGAGGTGTAAAACGAACAGAAGGTTCCTTAGCCAATTTTTGAAACTTTGCGGCTGAAAATGATCTTTCCGATTTGAAACATGCGGGAGATTGCTTGTCGTGGAGGGGTTAACGAAAGGATCATCTAGTCTTCTGCAGGTTAGACCGGGCTATGGTAAATGGAGTGTGGGCAGACATGTTCCTGTCAAGCAGATCTGAATACCTGCGCTTCGAATGCTCGGATCACTGTCCGATCTTTACCTTCTGCGCTATGAGAAAGAAGAACGAAAAAATATTGTTCCGCTATGACAGAAGTCTAAAGAAACAACCGGAAATCCTTAAGCTAGTAAAGGAGGCGTGGAACAGCAAAGTTGATGTACTATTGGTAGAGCGTATCGAGTGCTGCCGAAGAGCGATCCAAAAATGGCACAAGAAACATAATCGCAACAACCAAAAACTCATCGAAGGGAAAAAGGAGAAATTGGACCAAGCCCTTTCGGATCACTGTCCGGATGAGCAGAGGATTAAAGCTCTATCGGACGAATTAAAAACCCTATATGATGCAGAGAATTCGTACTGGAGACAGCGCAGCCGCCAATGCTGGCTCCTATTGGGTGACAAAAATCCGAGCTATTTTCACGCTTCTGCCAGGGGTAGGAGAGCCCAGAATCGTTTGTCTGTGATAGAGGACAATGTAGGAAATATTTTCTTTTAAGAAGAACATATCACAGCAGTAATAGCTGAATACTTTTCATCCATATATACACATCAGAACCGAGTGATGCAACGAAGACAGTACAGAAGGCCATCAACAAGCAGATAACAGCTGACATGAACAAACAGTTGACATCAATTCCAGACCCGGAAGAGATCAGACTAGCTTGCTTTGCGATTAATGGTGACAAAGCTCCGGGTCCGGATGAATTCACATCATGTTTTTTCTAGAATCCCTGGAGCACACTAGAGAAGGAAACAGTTTCTGAAGTTCAAAAATTCTTTACCTCAGGACTTCTTCCCCCCGGTACGAACAAAACTCATATCCGCTTGATCCCAAAGATAAAGAATGCGCAGAAGGTGAAGGATTACAGACCGATAGCGTTGTGTAATGTATATTACAAGATTTACTCCAACATTCTCACAAAGCGGCTCCAACCTATTCTGGAACACATTGTAGCGGAAAATCAGACAACTTTTATCCCTGGGAGAGCAATCTCTGACAACGTTCTGCCAACTCATCAAATTCTCCACACTCTGAAGAATTCAAAGACAACTAAGAGATGCTACATGGCAGTCAAAACAGATATGTGAAGGCTTATGATCGACTAGAGTGGGGTTTCATCAGATCTGTCCTAGAGCAATTCGGTTTCTCTCCGATCTGGATCTAATGGGTAATGCAAAGCGTTACAACAGTATCTTATTCATTTCTGACCAATGGAAGAATTCAGGGGAGAGTCACACCGAGCAGAGGCTTAAGACAAGGAGATCCGGTCTCCCCCTTTATCTTCATCCTTTACAGCGAAGTTCTATCGGGACTTTGCCTTAAAGCGCTGTCAGACTGGAAACTGGAAGGCTTGCGTATATCTAAGCAGGGACCAAGAGTGAATCACCTGCTTTTTGCGGACGATACAATGTTCTTCACCAAGACCGATGAAAGGAGCTGTGCAATATTGGCAGACAATCTACGAGAGTATGAAATAGCATCAGGACAAAGGATTTGCAAAGACAAGTTGTCCATAACGTTTTCTTCGAAAACTGGAAAGGAAATACGCATCAGAGTTAAGGTCCAGCTCGGGATCAACAAAGAAGGGGGTAACGGCAAATATCTGGGACTCCCCGAGCTGTTTAACAGAAAGAAGAAAGATATGTTCGGCTCTTTGGTAGACCGAATTAAGAAGAAAGCTGTGAGTTGGTCGACAAAGAGGCTGTCCAAGACCGGGAAACTCGTGATGTTGAAGTCGTTCCTAACAGCTATTCCTTCTTACACGATGTCCTATTTCCAACTCCCAGCAAGTCTCTGCAAACGAATCCAGTCAGCGCTGACGAGATTCTAGTGGGATTCAAACCCGGAGAAAAAAAGGCATGGCTTGGATATCATGGAACACGATGACACACCCAAAGGACAAAGGTGGTCTCGGATTTCGGGAAATTCAATGTTTCAAAGAAGCTCTGCTAGCAAAGCAGAGTAGGAGAATCTTGACAAGACCCACCAGCCTCTTGGAAAGGATGCTGACGACGAAATATTGCCGCAACAGAAATTTCCTGGACATAAAACCGCGGGCGAATTCATCACACGGTTGGAGAAGTATCTTGCTCGTTCGTGACCTTTTGAAGACGGGCTTGGGCAAAGATATTGGTGATGGGACGACCACAGATGTATGGAGGGATCCCTGGCTAGCCCTTATTCAGCCTGGTATAACTTCAGGCCCGCCAAATAAAGATGATCAGCACTTAAAGGTTTCAAACCTGCTACTTCAAAAAGATGAAGGGTGGGACAGTTTAAAAGTCAAGGAACTGTTCCCTGATCTATGGGAAGAAATCTTGTGTCTGGAGACAAGTAAATTGGGAAAGGCAGACAACTTTGTATGGCCCAATACAATTTATGGAGAATACTCCACACGGTCAGGTTATTACATTGGCCTTGAGAAGAAAGATATGATGGAACAACCAGCGAAATTCAATAACTTCATATGGAAATCAGAGATTTGGAACACAAAAACGCTCCTAATAATCACTTATTGATGTGAGAGCAGCTCGGGAATCCTTACCGGTGGGTTCAAACTTAGCGATCCAGAAACTCACCCAGGAATCAAAGTGTATTCGGCGCACCGAAGAGGAATCTGAGGTCCACCTTCTTCCACTGCAACTACGCCCGAGAAATCTGGGCAAAGGGACCATTTCAAACCTGTCTACAGCTAGATGAGATCACAAACATTAGCGAAGGACTTGTTGCAGGAAGTTCTCTTCAAGCTACAGCGGAGTTCAGTACAGCAGAGGGACCCCTGTTCCCTTGGATATTATCAGCTCTATGGACGTCCCGCAACAAGAGGATTTTCGAAAATAGATTCATCTCAGCAGAAGAAACACTCAACACGGCGATCAATAATGCAAAGGAATGGGGAAAAGCTCAACAAAAAACGGAAGTTCAAAGAAGGCAGCAAGGAAACAAAACATCGATGAAACCGTTACAACAGAACGAAGTATTGTGCTTTACATATGCGTCTTGGCTGGGTCAGGACAAGTGGACGGGGCTAGGCTGGATTATGGAGGACCTAACCGGAAGAACACTCAGCAAAGGATCAAGAGTGACAAGTTTCATCAAATCACCGTTGGTTGCGGAAGCAATGGCGATAAGGGAAGCTCTCGAAATGGCAAAGGAACTGCAGTTCCAGCATATCAGACTTGCATCCGATGCAAGAAACGTCATTTCAGGACTAAACACTAGAAGATTTCCAAAGGAAGCCAAGATGGTATTTGAAGACATTTTAACTCTAGCAGAATCCTTTACCAATGTAGTTTTCATCTCTATCCCAAGGGATAGCAATAGAGAAGCTGATTCTCTAGCAAAAGCAGTTGTATGGTCCATGACCGCATGCCTTTCTATTGTACCTGTTTTAAAACTCTTCCATTAATGAAAGAAATTTCCAGGACCAAAAAAAAAAGATTTTGTGGACATCAAAAAATTATAGTATGAATAAAATTTTTATTTATTCTCTCTATATCGGCATATTTCTATGTACATTTGTATGTGGATATTCTTTCGCATATTGTATTGCGTAATAAGAATATGTGTACCATGGACAACATAGCATAAACAATTTATTGTGTAAGTGGTTCCGATTAGCATTATTAACATGAATATATTGATTGTACCATATATCGTGGATATCTAGGAAATATATTCAAGATATTAGTCTCATTTTTACCGAGTTAATATTCATGTTATATATTATATTATTGAATTCACATTTACGAGAACGTGGACAAAGCATAATGAACAAGTATTCTTAGACAAATCAACATGGCACAGTTATCGTGGATATCTAGGAAACATATTCAAGACATTAGTCTCATTTTTACCAAGTTAATATTCATGTTGGATATTATATTATCGAATGAAGATTTACGAGTACGTGGACAAAGTATAATGGAAAAGTATTCTTAGACAAATCAACGTGCACAGCGTTAAGAGACATTGTAGACTTATTATCGTGGACACTTTTCTATGGATGCCAAATTAACGTAGATTCGCTTTTTATCACAATTTTTCCAATTTTAACATTTTCGTAGACATGTCCATATGGATGTTATATTCCACATTTGTGTTCTCGATTTGTAGCCTGAACTATATATTATTATTGTACACTCTCTTTAAAAATTGTTGTCTTCCGTCTAATACTCTCGTGGACATGGACAAGTGGATAAAAAAAATTTATTTTCTTGCGAACACATATGTGGAATATAACAAGTGCAACAACTTTTCATCTGCATGGACATGTCCACGAAAATACCAGACTGATTAAAAAAATCGACGGCTCTATCGCTATGCTGATGTATCCTCAAAAGATGGAACACCAACTTCCTCAGTTTTATGTCCACGGCCATTTGTCCATGATCATCAGCAGGTCTTTCAATTTGCAAAACCTCCACTACCAATTTTGTCATGTCCATCGAAATATATCCATAAATCTATATACACTGTACATTCTACTTTGTCCACATATATGTAAATGATTTTTCCACAATAGTATATACATTTCCAATTGTCCATGTTAACTTGTCAATAATTAGTATTTAAACAATACCATAAATATAAAAATCCAAATCCAATTTTTAGTGTCCAAAGATTTGATCCAAAAGTAATATATCAAAATGGATATCAAAATATAGAGAAATTTTTTCTATGATTTATAGTATCAAAAAAAAATAATTTATGTTTTTTCACAACACCTAAATAGAAAGAGATGAGAGGAGAGAGAGATAAATGATAGAAAAATAAATAAATTTTAAAAAATAGATTTCTCATCTTCCAACCGGATTTCCTTCCTATTTTGTCCAAATGCAACCAATAAACAATTCAACTGAGCGCAATTTTCCCATTATAATTAGGGATGATTGCAAAAATGCCCTCGAAATTGAAGTCAACCCTGATTATACCCTCGTCCTTCCCCTTCCTCTCCATCGCTAATTTATCCCTTTATTAATCTGGGTATTCACAGGAATGTCATCGTCAGACTTCAGCTGAAGTCTGATATTTTAATCAAAAGACAAAAGGACCCAAAATTATTTTGGATATTCATGAAAATGCCATCGCCATGAATGCTCAACAACCACGACACCCACCATCGCCGACGAGTTAATGTGTAATCCAGCTCGTTTTTTTTCACCATTAAAGCTCAATTAAAGCTCAAGAATCTGAGCTCGGATGTTCTCCTCACCGGTTTCTCTTTTCCCCTTTGATTTTCGGGGATTTTTCGATATTTTTCAATTCAAAAGTAGCGAAATCGTCTATCATCTTATAAAAACAACAAAACACGTCTCGGATTTGGGGTTTGCGGTGATATTAGACGTTCTGGGAAATCGACGCGGCTAAACAAACGGAAATCGGACATTGGTAAGAACATTTTCATATCGTCGATTTTCAGATCCGAATTATAGTCTGATTCTTTTCGTAAGCTTCAATATGGTCAATGAGAGGGTAGTTTTGCAATTGACTTTCAATTGCCAGACCTCCATAGAAGTCTGTTAAATTCCTTTGAAAAAAAATACAATGTTAAGAAGTTCAAATGAGAAGAGGGTAGTTTTGCAATTGATTCAAATTTATTTTTTTGTCAGACTTCTGATGTAGTCTGGCAAGAAATTGATCGATTCTTGACTTTTTGTCAGATGGAATCCGTTGTCTGAAAATATGGGGGGGGGGGGTAGAAACTGCAATTGACCCAAATTTTCAGATGTTGACCAGAATAAGCGAAAAAATTGTCAGACATGTAAATCTGTTTGAAAATAAGAAAAATAATTTCAGACGGCTATAGACATCTAAAATTCCAAAATTTTGCCAGACGGCTATAGACATCTGAACAATCGAATTTTGGTCAACGCTCGAAAATGTGATGTTTTTCATCAGACTTCACTTGCTGTCTGAAACACTTGTCAGACAGCAGAAGAGTTTGAGAGTTATCAGACTTCCGAAAGAAGTCTCACATTTTAAAATCAATTGCAAAACTACCCTCTACTTTTTCTTCAGACTTCGGAAGAAGTTTGATAGAGAAGTCTGACATTTCAAAATCAATTGCAAAACTACCCTTTTTCAGACTTCTTGAGCTGTCTGACAAAAATTTTTAAAAAATTCCAAAGCAGACTGCCTACGCTGTCTGACTGGTTTCAGACTGCATCCGTTGTCTGGCATTTCAAAATCAATTGCAAAAATACACTCTTTTTCAGACTACCATAGACGTCTGGTTGCATTAACATCAGACGTCTATAGACATCTGAAATATTTCAAACTTTAAAATGCATTTTTATTGTATATTTGTGATTAATTTCGTTGATTTTAATTTTTATAAATGTGTGTTATTGTTCTATGTTCCTTCTGCGTGAGTTTTACATTCTTATATATGGTAATTACTTTTAAATAAATTTTTGAATAATATTGGCAATGTAGCTAATAGCATTAGACTTCACAAAGAAGTCTGGCTTTTCTCAAAAGATCTCTAATGTTGTTTATACGTGTTTGTTTATACAGATAATGGTTCAGTTACCTGTTAATTTTGGTGAATGGGTTGTGAGAGACCAGATTTGGCATTTTGTGGTTGATAAGCTTAAAAGGAGGGCGGTTTATCACTCCGCGTGATGGTTCTACACATCAACAACTTGTTGAGATGGTACAAGATGATTATATGCTGGACAAGAAAACCGAGCTGGTGGAGTTATCATATCCATTGCCGGAAGCACTCGTGAAACAAATGGATCCGGATAGCCCTCCGGTTTATGTCACAAATGATAGGCAAGTAAGGAGCATGGTTGAGTTAGCTAATACGCATTTAATCCGTCTATGTGTCTCGAGCCGATCCGGTATGGATGATGAAGATGATGTGAATCATGATGACAAATATGAAGCTGAAGACGTAGACGAAGATGACAAAGAAGAAGACTGGAATGAAGAAGATGTGGACTCGGTCTCGGAGGATTCTGTTTGTGGTGGTGGTGGTAATGATGGTGTTGGTAACTTGGATGTGCCTGATAATGTTTTTATGAAACACGCTGAGGCTTACCATGACGATGATGATTATACCCTATATGGGAAAGTGAAACATGAAGATGTAGATGTGGAAGAAGATGAGGATTATAAGAAATATGAGTTGGAGGGTATAAGTAATCAGAGTGTTCGCAAAAGGGACTTATCTAAGGGTATCCTTCTCAATAAGTGTTTTGATAGCAAGAAAGACCTAATATCAGAGCTACGTTTGATGGCGATAATGAAGAAATTCGCATTTAGGACAGAGAAGTCTGACAAGACACGTTTTGTGGCTAAATATCGTGTGGAAGGATGCAAGTGGATGCTTCGAGTGTGTGTGAAGAGCGAACCAAATAAGTACTGGGTGATGATCTATTTAAAAACACATTCATGTTCGATGGCGGACCGGATGTCTACACGCAAACGTTATACTCCAGTTTATATTGGTTGGTTGTTTACTGAATGTTTTGGTATGATTGAGGGGATAACACCAAAGCATGTCAAAGTATCAATGAAGAAGCAGTTTGAGATTAGGATGAGCTACACAACAGCATACAGAGCATTGTTACATGCTCAAAGGATTGTGAGAGGAACAACGGAAGATGGGTACGAGAGACTGCCTTCTTTTTTAAATGGAATCAGGCAAACCAACCCGGGAACAGTAACTGCTCTTGAGCTAGATGATAAGAATAGATTTAAGTATTTATTTATAGCATTTGGAGCTTCCATACATGGGTTTACGTTTCTTAGAAGAGTCACTGTGGTGGATGGTACTCATCTTAATGGAAAGTATGGCGGTGTTATGCTAGTGGCGGCCGCACAAGACGGAAATTTTCAAATATTTCCGTTGGCTTTCGGAATTTTAGACTCCGAGAATGATGACTCGTGGGAATGGTTTTTCACCAAACTGAAAGAATGCATTTCAGACCAATATCCTTTGGTCATAGTCTCGGATAGATGAGAGTCGATCAAGAATGCGTGTGAAGCAGTTTTCCCTTGGGCACAGCGAGGGATATGCTATTACCATCTACAAAATAACATAGTTACCAAGATCAGGAAAAAACATCTTCTGTACTTGGTGAAAAACGCGGCTTACGCATATACGATTTACGATTTTGACTGTAACATGGCTTCCTTACGAGCAGTAAATCCTGAACTTGCTGATTACTTGGAGGAGGCGGATGTGAGTCTATGGTCACGCGTGCATTTCAACGGAGACAGGTACTTGTCGATCTGACAATAGTTATCAGACTTCTAGTGATGTCTGATACAATTCTCAGACCTCTCTTGCTGTCTGATTATTTTTCCAGACGACTGGAGAAGTCTGAAAGCATAATGTTTTTATGATACTTTCTAATTATTACTTGTGTTAACCTCTTTCAAATTGGTGGATATAGGTACAACATAAAGACGAGCAACATTGCTGAGTCTATAAACTCTGCAGTTAAGAAGGCAAAATGATATCCCATATCTTTCCTTTTAGAGTTTATACAAGAGAAACAAGGGCGTTGGTTTTGTAAAAGGCGGCTAGATGCAATGAGTCTCTCAACAACATTTAGCCGGGGAGTTGAATATTTGCTGGCTATTCTTGAATATTATGCAGATATGATGACGGCAGAACGCGTATATACGTATAAGTTCGTTGTTAAGGGAGGACATAGGGATTGTGTTGTCGATTTGGAACATCAGAAGTGTGAATGTGGTGTTTGGGATTACGAAAAGATACCTTGCTCACATGCCATATGCGCTGCACCGGAACTTGAGCTACACATTTCTACCCTTGTATGTCCATCTTACAGAATGGACTACTTGTACGCTGCATTCTCGCGCAACATCTTACCAAAGAATGTTACTGGCAAAGCTAATCATGACACCGTGCGTGTCTTTCCGCCGGAAGAGAGGCGGAAGCCTGGAAGACAAAAGAAGTCGAGGTGGCAATCTATGCTAGAAATCGCCAAGCAATATTGTTGTTCGAATTTCAAACAACCAGGCCACAAACAACCTAATTGTCCACAACCTGAGGCTGACTAGAAATGGTTGAAATCTGATATGATTTAGGGTTTTCTGAAGTCTGATATGTGTTCGTGCTCAGTGAAGTCTGATAAGTTTTAGGGTTTACAGAAGTCTGATATTTTTTAGGGTTCACTGAAGTCTGGCGTAGTAATGTATTCCAGAAGTCTGATATTTAAACTTGTCTCAATTGTTTGGGTTCTGTTTCAACAAGCGTAGTAATAAACATAACTAGGATTATTGCTTAAGTTTGTTACATAACTAAAAACAAGCACAAAAGTGGCCAAAAGATGGATGTGTTTTTTTACAACCACAATAGATAGATATTTCGTATGCAAGAAATCCATAGTTTAGGAATCCAAAAGATAGAGGCGGTCTATTTATCAGCGTAGGTGTCTAGGAAACCATACTCGGTACGTTGCTCTTCATCTATTCGCCTGAGTTCAGTCATTATGTCAAAAGCTAGCCTGTCCATGATTGGCTTGATGTTCTTATCACAAAGATACTTTGGAAACTCCATTCCAAGTGAATGGAACTCGATGAACTTTAAGCAGAACACTCCACAATCACCTATTTGGTGGTTTTGAGGAAGATCATCGCTCCTAACAATCGAGTGGGTGTAACGTTCGATTGGGTAAGGCCACCCATCAGCATCAGCTATTTTCAAGATGTGCACGCATAAGGAAACATCTCACAGATTGGTGCCACTGCCGCTCCGACCAACTCATCAGTCCTCGGATTAATGATCATGTCCCATATTGTTACGTGCCTATCCAGGATAGAAATCATAATTTCTACCCAATGATTTCCGCCAATGTGCAGTGCAGTGTAAATATAATCAATTTCCACCCCCCCCCCCCAAGCCTTCGGTGATTTGCAGAATAGGGGTAGGTCACTAGTGAAGTAATCAAAACAACCAGCAGGAAGCATTCTAGTTGCGGCTGATCCATTCTCTCCTGCACCACTCCTAATAAAAGTTAGATAGTGTTGACGCCACAAGGCTTGAAGGAGTGTGTCAATGAAACACAGCCTCTCGCTCCTGAACCATTCCGGATGGCTGTGTTGGCAAAGCCTCAACAGATCAATCCCCGCATCAATTTGCTGTATCAAGCCAAGCATGTGTTAATAAAAAAAAAAAAACACAACCAGACAGCTATGGAAGTCTGGATATACAACCAGACTTCTTTGGAAGTCTGAATATACAACCAGACTTCTTTGGAAGTCTGAATATACATCCAGATTGGAATGGAATTCTTAATTCATAACCATTGGAGTGATACTGACCGTGTCATGCAGCCATTCCTTTGGAGTGCGAAGATCGTAATAGCATTGTAGTGATGTGTTCACTTTCCTATTCGGATAACCCCTATAAAGAACAATACGCTTAGTGTCCCGTTTAAACATCCGCGTAGAATCGAAGTCTATGCTCGTAGCCGACTATGCAACGATCAAGACACTCGGATCTGTGCTCTCGGGTATACTCTGCATAGACAATTTGACAACCCATGTTAAACATAATGTTCGATCTAAAATTCACACAAGACCCAGACTGCACTAGACGTCTGGTAACTAGAATACATAACATGTCAGACCTCTATAGACGTCTGACATGTGCTGAATGCCAACTAAAAATCATAGCAAACCAATGCAATATAAGTCTAATGCCAGGAATCCATGTTCAAAGAAAATACAAGAACCAAGGGAAAAAAAACAAATACGGTTATGCTTATGTGTTTACAATCTAGGATGTTCATAAAGCAAGAGAAGGCTACTTCCCCTCAAGTGATTTCTTCATAAGTCTGCTATTTCTCTTAGGCCCATCGTTCTTTTCCTTATTTGTATCCAGAGATTGAGGGTTTTGGAGACTAACCCCATCATCAGTCGCAGTCGGTTTGGTGGCCTTAGAGAGATTGGCGGATTTGTTTGCTGCTTTCTTAGGCTTCGCTTTCCCTGCATGTTCAGGTTCGGATACCTTCAGTACAACTTTCCTCAGGTTCCTCTGAGGCCTTTCCTTTTTCTTTCTTCCTCCCTCTTCATCAACCGCAGCAGCTTTTACTTTATCTTGATCCTGAAGATCTCCAGCTGGATCTTCTTCATCCTCACCAACTCCAGCCTTCTTGATCTCATCAGCAGCAGCAGCAGCAGCTACACTTGCATCTTTCTTCTTCTCTCTTCCTTTCCCTCCAGTAGCAGCTTTCTCCTTCTCATTTTCCTTTAGTTCAGAAGAATCTTTCTTATGGTCTTTCTCCTTCTGTTCAACTCCAACACTTTCTTTCTTCAAACTCTGGACATTCTTGGCAAGATCATCAATTCTGATACCCATCAGACGAAAACCCTCGTTGAAAATATCTACCAATACACCAATCCGAGTTTCAAATGATTTTTGCAAACCCTCAATCATTTGAACAACATCCCCATTCGTAGGACCAGCCTTCCCTACTCTAGGTTTCTTACTAACTACCTCAACCTCTTCTTCCTCATCTTCATCATCAGAAACAGCCTGTACCAACTTCCTCTTGACTCCCACAACCTTACGCTTTTTCTCACCAGTCTCATCCGCAACTTTCTCAGACTTAATCTCAAGCTTAACAGGACCTCCAGCTTTGGTCTTGAACACACCTTCACTCTTCCAGTGTTTAGAACCCCACCTCCAATGCATAGTCCCTAGCTGTCCAAACATTGCTTTCACAATGTTCTCAACTTTGTCGTCCTCCTCATCGGGGTTGTCCCACTCGGGAAACATGTCATCGTATTCCTTGATAACAAAGTTGTTGACGCGGGTCTGCAAATTACAAGTCACATAGCAAAACAAATATAAGCATTTGTAATATCAAAATGTTAGACATCATACGAGACTGGGAAAAATGTATCAGACTTCACAAGAAGTCTGAAACATAATGTCAGACTTCATACAAAGTCTGATATAAAAATTCAGACTTCATAAGTCTAAGAAATACCTGTATGCGTAAGGTTTCGTCGACTTTCTTTCGACTCCGTGATCCCTGGTACGCCAGCAATTGTAGGTCTGGGGCATCCAGAAAGGGCTCTCCATAAGTTGTCGCCATAGCGGGACATGCCCAGTATATCCAGATGTTCAGGACCTCAGCAAAACCTCCGATCTGATAATTTTTTCCATCCACGAGTTTTCTGTTTGCCTCTTTAATAGAATCTATCCGAATCTTGAAGTCGAATCGTCCCCATGGATAGGATTGTATCGATATTGGAACCAGCAGAAGCTTAGCCATGTCACCCTTTGTGGAAGTTGTCCAGTTTTGAGCCTCAATGAAGGTTGCATAGATGTCTAGATAGCCCAGCCATTTCCTTTGTTACGGTTCCAAACCAGAACATCTTGTACAAGCATCCATTAGTTGCGAAAAACTTGGGCCTAAATCGAAATCCACCCCATGAAACTTCCACATTGCTTTCATCTCATCGGTATATTGAACGTCAGGGTACTCAAGGTTCTCAATATAGTCACAGTTGAGTCCGGTTATGGCATGAAACTCATTCACGAAAAACCTAACAGGATGAACGCCGAGAAGAGACCATAACTCATACTTCTTCTTGCAGTCTAACTGTAGACAGAGCATATAGTGCACCATCCTTGAACACCATTTGAAATTCAGTTCATGGAATCTCAAAAAAATCCCAAATTCATAATCGAGGAGTTGTTGCCATTCATCCGGTAACAGCGCTATTTTAACATCATTATCAGATCTCTCCTTCCACTAAAGTAGTGTATGCTTTTATCCGGAGCCGGTTCATAACCGGCAGTGAACATCCTTTGTGGGAATTCAACATCTTCCATAACGGAAACCTGAAACAACAAGGGCCACCCAAATCATACAATCTGAATACTACTAGCCATAAGCCATTTGCAGTCAGCCTTACACAGTCATACATCTTATGCCGTCTGGCTACTATATTTATGTAAATATAGAGACGAGGAGAAGACTCGAGGAACCTTACCGTCGAAGGAAGAATACGGAGGAGAATAGTGAAACAAGATCGGGGCCCAACAAGATCTGGAATTTAAAAGAAAGAAAAACAAAAAAGCTCAGAGCAAGTATGAGAAATATTCGGACTCCATATGCAGTCTAAGGCTGTAATCAGACTCCATGTGTGGTCTGAGATCTCGAACAGACACCATTACCCGTCTGGTTACTAATAGTTTTACTTAGAATTTCCCCAAAGAAGTTTGAGATTAATTTTACCGTCGAAGGTAAGCGGCGGAGCAGAGAGAAACCAGATCTGGAAATGATACTCAGAAAAAGTTTAAGATGTCGGTTGAGTGGCTTTGAGAGAGAACATATTTTTTTTTTATCTTTCCTGCGAAACTGTAAAAAAAGGGTTAAAATTTATATTTATATATGTCTCATAAGGGGCAGTTAAAACGAGACAGTTTTACCACTATCGGACGGTTTTACTGCAGACGTAACTGGCGCGCTTTTTTCGTCTCCTTTTTACATAACTCCCACGCATTTAATTGACAAAAAAATTAACTTCCCGGGTATGCAAGAGGCCACGTGTCGTCACGTACAGGCGTCAACAACAGTGGATATCCCCGATATCATATTATAGTTTTAATATTAATTGTTCAGACATCATTTGAAGTCTGAAAACTAATTATTGTAGATTCAGACACTATACGAAGTTTGAGGGAAATATTTGTTACTCAGACTCTGAGAATATAGTATTTATTAGCTTCAAAAGAGGACAATTCGCATATTTGAAATTGGATGATGAATGAAATTAGATGATGAATGAAATTGGATAAAATTCGTCTTATAATACATAAAATTGTACTTGGATACATAGGACTTATATTACATGAAACCAAATGCCCTCAAGATAATCGGGACGATAATAACAGCACCAACAACCATCAGATACTCATACTTGGCGCCACGCACTGTCTGGTTAGATGGTTTCTCAGTCAAGAGCTCCTTTAATTGAGCTATCTCTGCCTGCGCTTTCTTGATCTCATCGTGCAAGTTGGTAACACAGTCAATTTCAGCATAACAAAGGAAGATGTAATCAAATTGTTCGCCATGTTGGTCCACACGCAGCTTTAACTCGTGAAACTCCTCCATCATAGCCTCATCCCACCACTTCATTATATGGTAGCCACCATCCTATACAGCCACATTTTAAATATACAATCATCTTCGAATTCCAAATATAAGCTCGAATAAGTCAAAACAAAATAAAACTGCTACATAACAAAAGAGAAAGGAAATTACATCTTAGTTACGACATCCAAAGAATCTTCTTCCCGGATTATCGGCAGTGGTGGATGTTCGCATGACAGGATCTAGACCGCATAAACATTTCTTGGGGAATCCATTGCATGAACCGGATCGTTGTCGAAATGTGGAAGTTGAGAATGAACTACTACTACTCGAGGTTGGAACCTGACTGAATCGCCCCATCCTTTGTACCATAAAACAATTGTAAAAAGTCAGACTTCTAAAAGAGTCTAATTCAAAAACAAATCCAATTTCAGAATTCTAATAGAGTCTAACTCAAGCATAGAACCTATCTATTTTTGTTCAAATCTAGACAAAAGACATATGAAAAAGGGGATGACTCGGACTCAAAACCGTCTGAATAAAAAACGAGAAATATATAAAAACCAATTTTTTGTTCAGATCTAGACAAAAGACATATGAAAAAGGGGATTCGGACTCAAAACCGTATGGATCTAAAACGAGAAATATATAAAAGTCTATCTATTTTTATTCAGATCTAGACAAAGTACAAAGTACAAAGTACATATGAAAAAGGGGATGACTCAGACTCAAAACCATAAGGATCTAAAACGAGAAATATATAAAAACCTATCTATTTTTGTTCAGATCTAGACAAAGTACAAAAGTACATATGAAAAGAGGATGACTCAAACTCAAAACCTCGACTGTGTTGTCAAACCACCCTTTCCACCTACGAGAAGTCTGAGAGATAATTAAGTTGGAAATTTAAATTATAAAATTATTAAAAAATAGCCTGAGAGAAATTTCGGATACATAAATTAAACATGAGACTTTTGGACATATGTAAATTAAAATTACATAAAATTTAAACAATTTTAACCATTTAAGGTATATTTGGTTCAAAGTATTTACGAAACCCCAAAATTCAGACTTCTATAGAAGTCTGATGAACCCTAAATCTAGTATTTATCACTTAACATTGAAAAATATTTAAACAAAGCACATAGGACACATCAAATTCGTTAATTATATATGCATTATAACATACATGTGCAAATATAATTTTTCAAATGTGAATTTCCTAAACCATGAATCTAACCCTAAGGTTATATGTAAGTTATATGTAAATGTTCCACTATGTTCCATTACAAAGTATGTTCTAAGGCATACTTAACTAACATTGTTTAATTTGACTCAAATTTATCAAATTTTAATTTATATACTACTAAATTGTTCATATATAATTTATGTATATAAAAGTTTTGACAAATTATTTTTTTTACAATTTTAAAATTTAAATTTACTAATTAATTCTGTGTTAGACTTCTGTTAGAGTCTAACGTCTCAGACATCCATAGAAGTCTGAAATAGTCGAATGTTATAATGGTAATTGCGTTTGACGTTTTTTTGATTGGTCGTAAGAACACCGCGGTAATTTCCTAAGGCCGAAAGGGCAGTTTTGCATTTGATTCAAGTTCGAGGGTACACTTTTATTTAAAATCAATTTTGGGTGTATTTTAAGCAATTCCCCCTTATAATTATATAATAGTGTCAAAAATAGGTAAGTGCTTTTTTTATTACTTTCATAAGTGAAAGTGACCTACAATGTAAATCTCTTTTTTTCTTCAAACCAAATTATTTTAAATGTACATTTACAAATAGATTTAATGCAAAAACTGTCAAAAGGACATTTTTTGCAACTTTACCCTCCAAATTTGAAAAAATGCAAGATAATCCTTTTAACTCAAAAGTATCATTCAGTATAACCATCCATCATCATCTGACTATCATTCTGCTCCTCAAACTCAATCCTATCATTATGGGGGATCAATACACTACAATATGGGAAGAAATCTGTAACATCCCAGTTTGTGGTATATGCGGAGAGGCTTAAAAGAATTAATTTGGCTACCTATGTCACCAAAGTGCACTTATCTTTTCGGTCACCTGTCCAGAGAAAACTCCACAGTTAAGTGTGCTTGAGTTGGAGTAGTCAAAGGATGGGTGACCTATCGGGAAGTGACTCACGGTATCGTGCAGGTGAGGGAAAAACACATGGAAATATCGTGTGGTGATTGCAGAAACAGTAAATCAAGTCTTAAAAGCCTCCAAAAAATAACAAACCGGCCGTCGGATGAGGGTGGGCCGAGCGAGCGGGCGTGGGGCCCAAGGGCGGGGGCGCTCGGGGTTTAGGAGTGGTATCAGAGCCGAATCCGAGGACGCGTGTGGAGTCAGTAAGGGCTCACACCATCAAAGATAATGATCCTGGTGCGCAACGAGGGGGTTGTGCCTTGTGAGAGGGGGTGAATTGTAACATCCCGGTTTGTGGTATATGCGGAGAGGCTTAAAAGAAATATTTTTCTACCTATGTCACCAAAGTGCACTTATCTTTTCGGTCATCTGTCTAGAGAGAACTCCACAGTTAAGCGTGTTTGAGTTGTAGTAGTCAAAGGATGGGTGATCTATCGGGAAGTGACTCACGGTATTGTGCGAGTGAGGGAAAAACACGTGGAAAGATCGTGTGGTGATTGCAGGGACAGTAAATCAAGTCTTTAAAGCCTCCCAAAAATAACAAACCGGCCGTCAAACGAGGGTGGGCCCATGGGTCGAGCGAGCGGGCGTGGGGCCCAAGGACGTGGGCGGTCGGGGTATTACAAAATCGTTAATATCACACCAACAAAACAACAAACCAGAGTCAAAGGACTAGTTCTCAGATACATCTTCCAAGCATCCATAATTCCATACATAGCATTTGGAGAGAAAGAAATGCGCAAAGGCATGGATAACAACCATCACCCTATGCTCACATTATCAAGCTTCTGGATAATGGAATGTGAAACATACTGCTATCGATCCGAGGAGATAATAGGTTTGACGATGCATTAATCTACTGGTTTTCCATAAGAACTCCATGATCGGTTTTCTAGTAGATTTAGTACTCGCATTATGATTTTAAATAAACAAGCTGCACTTGATGTAAAAAGTCTTTTGATTGAATACAAGTTTTACATTCTTTCAAAAAATATCCTATCATCTTGATAATATTTGACTGATACATATTACTATTATGATCATATTGATCATCAGCTGCCTCCACATTTTAACCTTCCTCTTCGTCAGACAATTTCATGTTGTTACCTATATACGGATCATCTTCTCGGACAACATAAAGTATCAACACACCTGATCCAATGGCGTAATGTTTCACTTTCTATAATTTTTGGTTATCGTCAATGTCCTTTTTCTTATAAGGAGTTTCTGGTGGAAACCAAGACACATTTCACATGTTATCTTCATTATGAGCATCTCCACAATAACCAAAACTAAACTTTGTCCAAATGTTTCATTTCTATTTTGCCAACCAAAAAGTGACTAGAGAACAAACCCATAAAATATAGAAATAAAACCCATAATATATAAAAATAAAATCCATAAATTATTGCAAAAATTACCTCAATAGTAACTGATATGAAGCATTGAACTCCATTTTTTACTTCTAAACTCGATCCCGATTGAACGTAATGAACCGTAATAAAAAAGTAAATAACACAAACTCTTCACGAAGTCATCTCACATGGACAAGAGAGATAAACATCGCAACTAATCTTAAAATCCCTAAGTTATATTTCCCCTCCCCAAAACATTATTGAAGGTATAATGTGTTTAGTTTTATGTTGCTTTTTTACAACTAAAATAACAGCATGTCCATTTACATGTCGTTTTTCTTTTCCACCCAATGTGTGTGTGTGTTTTTTTTGTCAACAAGATACACAAAAGAAACATATATTTCACTAATCCAAATTGGTGGTTCCGGTCTAACGTGGAATGTATATGACGGCATGAGACAGGCAATCTATGATAGTCTATCTACTATCAAATTACTTGTATGAGGTATGTGAATGAGGTCGAATGTCGCAATCTACTCTTTTTTCGTTCGAACTCCTCTAGGTGTATCGAGAAAGCTGATCATTCTTCTGGTTCCAACATTATCTTAACCAATTCTGAGCAGTCTATTGCAAGTGTAATGTGAGAGTGTTGATGATACTTCATCCATAACCCATATAAGGGATTCGATTTCCGCATGAAGAGTAACAAACTTGTCATAATATTCATTGCTCCCATAAAGACATTAGTACCTCTCTCATAAAAAATGTACCACCCTTGTCCTGTAAACTGGTATACATCCTTCCATGATCCGTCTATAAAACACCACTGATATTTTTGAACTAAGTCATTTTTGGTATTTCTTTCTCCCCCTGACCTTGGAATTGGTTCTTTTACCTCAACTAAATGTGCATCTCCCCATGTCGCAGATTATGTTTCTGCCATCCGTAATGTTTCCTGAGGGCTCCTATCAATGTGATTATAAACCATATCAGTCTTACTTTTCAAAATATACCATATTAACAAAGGATATATATTGTCCGAAGGTAGTCTCCAAAACAAATAATTCATATTCGTGTAGATAGATGCTTAAGGGAAGAAATCCAGGTTTGTTGGTATTTGAGACATGGCCCAAGTTTGAATTGCTAGTGGGCATTCAAATAAGACATGATTAATCGATTCCTCTTCTATTCCACACCGAACACAACGGGCACTTTATCCCTCGTCCCTTCAATTTTTTTTGTTACCGGTAAAACCCTGAAAATGATTGCGAAATGAAGTGCCTTATTTTAGGTGGATATTTTATCTTGAGAAAGCTTGAAGACTTTTGATACTTGGTCCCAAGAGAAGAGTGGTCTCGCCATTATCTGGAAAGTCTCTCTCCATATGATACCCTGATTTTACAATATATTTACCAGACTTTGTATGATGCCATCCCAACGAATCATGTTTGTTTAGTCGACTAAACGGAATACTTAAGATCAAAGCCACATCCCCAGGTTCCATAATAGTCCCCATCAGTTCTTTGTTCCAAATCTGATTTTGATGATCAATCAGTCGGTGAACCGTAACCAAATTTTGAATTATGTCCATTTTTGTTTTGCTGGTCTCAGGTGATTGGTTGGTATCCACGGGTCATTCCAAAATTGAAATGGACTCCCATGTTCCCGCCCTTTTCCCTTTTTAACCAAAGACCTATCTGAGGTGATACTCTTCCATCCATAGGATGTTGAATATGACTTTATCGGATCTAGTAGATCCATATTCCGAAAGTACCTTCATTTGAAAACTTTTGAAAAAAGAATATCCGGTTTATCAATTAGTTTCCACAATTTTTTTGCTAATAAAGTTGTGTTAACATCCTGAAAGCCCCGAAATCAAATCCCACCATTTCCTTTATCTCTGCATTGTTTATTCCAAGACATCTAGTGATTTTTGTACTTACCCCCCCCCCTACGAACTCCACCAAAATTTAGAAACGACGCTCGTCAATTTTGTAGTGATTTTTTTTTGGTAACGATAACATGACATTACATGGTTAGGCAAGGCCGTCGCCACCGCCTTTATCAGGACTTCTTTACCTCCTCGCGAGAGAAGCTCTGTTGTCCATTCATTGACCGAAGTTTATCTTGTAAAACACATAAAAACTTGTGTCTTTGAGCCACTAAGACTTTCCGATATGCACATATATGATCCCATTCCACCCACCATTGTGATCCCTAAAATCGCTTTCATCCCAACCTTATGCCCAAATTCAAGTGATAATTTCGAGAAATTCATTTGTTGACCTGACACACCCTCATAGTCTTTGAGGATCCGTAATATTGTCTGACATTCCTCATTCTTTGCTTTGCAATAGAATAAACTATCGCCAACAAAGAGCAGGTGTGATATTGAAGGACATGCTCTTGCCACCCTTAGTCCCCTTAATTGTTTTTCTCGGTCCACTTTCTTTATATTCGCGATTAAAGCTCATGTACATAAAATAAATATTGAGCCCTCTATGTTGAGCTATCAAACCTCGTGGCTGGCCATTAATCAGAACTCTACATTGTTATGCATTGCATTATCCGATCAACCCATTGTGCTGCAAAGCCCACTTTTATCAAGAGGTTCTCGATGAAGGCCCATTAAACCATGTCATAAGCCTTGCTCATATCCGTTTTAATTTCCATGAAATTTACCTTTGCAAGATGGATTTGTTCTTAAATCATGGAACATCTCCTGAGCTATTAGGGTATTATCTGAAATAAATCTCCATGCAACAAAAGCCGATTGCGTTTTCCAATCCAGTTTTGGTAGAAGACCCTTTAAATGTTGACACAAAACCTTAGAGACAATATTATAACCTACATTACAAGACTGATAGGTCATAATTCCGTCATTCAACTCGGGTTTTCCATTTTTTTTAAATAATACAAATATGTGTCGGACTAATTCATGGATCTAGCTTCCCATGTTGTAGAAAATTGTTAACCAAATGAGTAACATTATTCTTCACAATCGGCTAAGATTGTTGGAAAAATAATTTTTTCATACAATCCGGTCTCGTAGCCTTCTTAGGATGCATCATAAACAGTTCTCTCCTAACCTCCTCTATTCGTAGTTGATACCATAAATCTCTCATTAATTTGAGATATAATTAATATTGGAACCTCCTATAAAAACTCCTCAAAAACCTCAGGGTTATTAGACGTGAATAAATCCTCAAAATATTCTATTGCCACCCGTTCAACCTCTTGCTCCTTCGTTACCCATTCTCATGTTGAATTATGGAGTCCTACAATACGATTCCTTGCACGTCTTTGTTTAGTCAAGGAAAAAAAAAAGAATTTTGTATATTGATCTCTTGATGTATGCCACATATTTATGCTCTTCTCCTGCCAAGAAAGTTCTTCATCTCTATAAACATCCTTCAATTTTTCCGTAATTTCCATCACCTCCGCAGCGCATTTATATTATCATTTTCATATGAAAGGTTGTTTTCTCCATTTTTGACAACTCATGCCTACATCTGTCAATCTTGAAGACGAATATGTACCATTGCTATCCTTCGGTCCTTTCCATCCTAACTTAATAGTATCCATTAAACTGAAACACCCGTAAAGTAATACACTCCATCTCTCTCTCTTCACTTACTCCAATCAGAGTCCTCGTAAAATAGTCATGTAAAACACAAAAAGTATCGGTGATCAATGCCTCCAATTTGATTTAAAAGCTTAAAAACGAAGATAAGAGTGAAATTAAAGTTAACAAATAGAACATCCAGAAACAACAATGAGTAATCTAAATTGAGTTAAAGAGTTCTGGAGTGTGATGCACGAGATCTTCTTCCATCAGGGAAGATGACCGAAGACGGTGTAATGTCCCATATATCATGAAGTAAAGTCATATATTGTCATATGGTGAGGAGAACATGTATCAATGATTACATCATAAAAGTTTGTTTTACCAGAGAGTCGTTCAGTCGAGAGCTGCCAATTCTGGCTTTGGAGGAGACTGATTAGAGCGAGAATTCGGTATGGCTGAATGGAAGTAGATGTTTCAGCTGTAGCAAGACGAGAAGAATTAACGTGAGAACGACCACGATTTGAGCCACAACCACCACAACCTAAGGAAGAAGAAGGCGTGTAAAGCTCTTTCGGTTGTTGTTGTTATTCATGCCACCATACATGGTATCCGTGAAGCGTAAAACATTCAGAATTTTCATGCCTTTTTTGGTTACAGTGAATGCATAGTCCATTTGGGTCTCGATTGCATGTAATAAGAGCATCTACAAGAGGATCTTGCGATTGAGAAGATTCAGTCCGTACGAAAAAACCAGACGCTTCTTGTATTATCTCCTTGGATCACAATGTCAGGATGTGGTGTTCTTCGCGAATAACACGAGAGTAAACTGAGTTCAAAGGAGAGAAAGTATATTCGTCATAATTGAGATCACATAGCGCTGAAACGAACTTCGTCTAATCCGAAAATAAGCTTGTGCACATGAGAATCTCCTCACTCTTTCTCGAGTACTACTGAGCGGCGCATGTACAAGGGCAAGAGTGGGTGAAGATGTTGTACTTGTCCCAGGTTTTCGTGAGTCTTCCATAATATTCAATAATGTTCTACCCATCTTGTTTACAAATTCATAATCTCATCGAGAAGAAGGTGTTTGCAGACACCATTCTTAACCCAAAATAGATTTTTGAGAGATTCCCAGAGTTTGTAAGCGTCAGGAATCTAAGAGATTGTTGCTCGAATTTTGCGATCGATGGAGGTTTGGAGCCATCCTACAATCATAAACTTTGCATCAACTCATATTGTGAGATCATGATTGGTATTCAGTTTCTTAATAGAACCATCAATGAAACCAATTTTTTGCTTTGCTTGTAATGAGTTCCAGAACTCAGTTGTCCAATCGGAATACTTGTCTTCTCGTTGCGTGTCTTCTCGTTGAACAACTGGAGTTATAAGAGAGTATGTATTATCAAAAGGATTAAGAGTGGGAAGCGAACCTGTAAACATAGTAGTCACCTCGCCGTAAATAGAAGAAGACAAAGAAGATGTTGTAGCCATATCAAAGTCTAAGTTTAGAGAGTAGTAGTAGGAATCGTAAATAGTAGAAGAGAAAAAACTGCAAGTTTTCTTGTGAATAAAAGATGCAATGATTAGAGAAGAGATTTAAGACAAAGATCTTTTTGCTTTGACACCATAAAAGATGTAGAAAGTGTTGATTTGTAATTCAACACAATAATATAAATTATATCTCTAACAATCTACTATATATTATTTGCGAAGTCGAATTATTGAAATCGATGATGTGGAAGATTCTTGCCCAATCAAAACTATGATGTCATTGATGACATGACTTTAATTAAATGTTTTGATTGGTCGAGAGTTTTTTCCACATTAAAATAAATCAAAATTCATATAGGAAAGATTATTTTTAAAAAAATCGACAATTAATAAAATACAAATAAATAATATTTCCTAAAAATTCGAATGCACTCTTAAATTTCTCCCTAAATTTTTATTACAATTAATATTTAATACATAATAGATTTACTTATTTTTCAAATTCAAAATAACACCCACCATAAATTTAGCAACTAATAACTATCGATAATAATGAGCAAATCTAAAATTATGGCAAATACAACGAATCATATATGGCATATTAAATTTTAAAATATCTTATAGAAAATTATAATCTTCCAATAGAAGATTTCAAAAACTTAGTCCAACCCTAAATAATTTGATACTTATAAATAGAGTCTCTACCACGCTCATAGAAAATCTACATATCCAGACATTTTTTATATTCTATCGAAACTAACATGGTTCTAATTTTGATTTGTGATTTTGATGAATTTTCAGGTATGTTTCGTACCAACCAAACGAACAGTGCCGTGCCT
Organism: Orychophragmus violaceus; assembly: GCA_030180135.1. Taxonomy (NCBI): domain Eukaryota; kingdom Viridiplantae; phylum Streptophyta; class Magnoliopsida; order Brassicales; family Brassicaceae; genus Orychophragmus; species Orychophragmus violaceus. The sequence continues at coordinate 41,451,616 of CM058236.1, forward strand.
ACATTTTTAGAGGCTTGGGGCTAATTTTTTTAAAAGAACATAACATGGTTTCTCCAAATATTGTTAAGAAATAGGGGGCTTGGGGCTCATGCCCTTTTTCTACAATGGTGAGCACGGCTCTGCAAATGAAAGGTATTTATTTTTTGAGTTGAAGCTAAAAGTTATTTGTTTTTTTAGATGAAAGGTATTTATAAAGGCACTTTTTGGTTTTGTTATTGTTCTATCTTATTTTAGGGCATCTGGATTGTAATCACGTTTTGGATTTGTTTATGTTTTCTCATGTTTAAGTACGTTTTAGGTTTAGAAGAAAAAGAAGAAAGCAAGAAGAATATAGCGAGAGAAGAAGCATCACCATCAAAAGCGTGAGTGGTCTTTTTGTGTGTTTATGACGGTTTGATTTCACGTTTTGGTTTTAAAGAAGTTTGTGTTTACGTATGTCTAGGTTTTGAAGAAGAATAACATCCTCAATAAAATCAAAGGTTTTTTTCCTTTTACAAATAAGAACATAATATAAGAAATTGTGTTTGTGCCTCTATTTTTTATAATGGCTTTTATATGTGTGTGTGTGGTTTTAGGAGAGACTTTTTTTATAGACGATGACTAAGGAATTATTGATCATGAGATGTCTATTGAGATGGAGTTCTAATGATCAGAGGTGGATAGCTTAAAGACTATCAGTCCACATGGATGCTATGAGGAGTAACCGATCTGTCCATGAAGAATCCGTGGATAGTATCCGCGGATGAACAGTAAAAACAGTCTTGTCACTTCAAGATATTTTAGATTAGCTTCTCTTGTAAGCTAGATTAGTCTAAGAGCTATTCTCTATATTGTAATCTCTGATTTTGAAGTTTAAATCTAAGGAGACTTATTCTCATCTCTAATTCTCTCTCTAATCTCTCTCTTGTTCTTATTCACTCAAACTCTCTTTAATCTTCTCTTATGTTTTGTTGATTATACAAATCTCTATCTTTATTCTCTTAAATTCTAATATGGTATCAGAGCAATAGATGTTATTGTTCACTGGTTTTCTTTAATCTCTCAATATTCTCTTCAAAAACTCTTCTTTGTGTTCTTAAACTTCTCAAACCCCAATGGAAGACACTGTCCAAATTAACTCAAGCCTCAAGCCCATGGTCCTCAAGGGATTAAACTACATAACATGGCAGAGAACAACCAAGACCGCAATATGTGGCAGAGGGCTTTGGGAGCACATCCTTGAGGACAAGACACCGCCTGATGAAGAAGACTCAAATGGGAAGAAAGATGAGGCAACAAAGAAGGAGGATGCAAGGTGGTTTCAAGAAGACCATTCAGTCCTTGGATTCCCTTAAAACTCACTGGATCCTTCCATCCTTGAAGCTTACTCTCATTGTGAAACTGCTAAATCACTTTGGGACACTCTTAAGAAAGTGTATGGTGATGTCTCCAACCTCAGCCGTGTGTATGAAGTGAAGAAGACAATCAGTAACCTTCACCAAGAGGATTGTGAGTTCACCAAGTATCTTGGGAAGTTCTCATCTGCTTGGTCTGAGCTTGACATGTTAAGGCCAAGCACCATGGACCCAAAGGTTCTTAATGAAAGGAAGGAGCAAGACAAGATCTTTGGACTCCTTCTCAATTTGAATCCGGTCTACAATGATGTTATCAAGTCCATTCTAAGGGAGAGTACTCTTCCTGACTTTGAAGAAGTGTGCTCAAGGATCCAAAAGGAACAAGGGAGCATTGGGCTGTTTGGAGGAAAGGGGGAGCTTGTCACTGCCAACAAGAGTGTGTTCAAACATGAGGACAGGAAGTACACCTCCTGTGAGCATTGCAAGAAGAAGGGGCACACCAAAGACAAGTGCTGGATCCTCCATCCACATCTCAAGCCATCCAAGTTCAGAGATTCAAAAGCCAACATCTCTCAAGAAGTGACTGAGCAAGCGACTTCATCTACTCAAGGAGGAGAGATTGCCTTGTTCACTAACACTGAGTATGTGAGGAGAAGTGATATGGAGGATCTCATCAAGGCTTATGCCTCTAAAACCTCTGGTATCACACTCTTGTCTCATAAATTGCTTGCACAATATGATCATAAAATGGTAGTAGACTCAGGAGCTTCTCACCATATGATTAGTGATGCTAAGTTGTTAAAAGACATTAAACCGGCTCTAGGTAGAGTAACTATTGCTGATGGTTAAGGTATTCCCATTGTAGGGACAGTAAAGTTAAGACTCTTTAACAAGGATAGTGATGCTTTCTTTGTGCCTAAGTTTAAGTCTAATCTTCTGTCTGTGAAAAGGATTACAAATGATCTGAATTGCAATGTTATATTTGGGTCTAATGAAGTTTACTTTCAGGATATTAAGAATGGCAAGGTACTTGGAAGAGGTGGAACACAAGATGAGCTTTACCTCATTGAAAACACTTCTCCAAGCAATTCAGACTCCTTAGCTCTCAATTCCTGTTTTTCTGTTAATCAAAATGCTTTGTGGCATGCTAGACTTGGTCATCCTCATGAGCGTGCTCTCAGTTTAATGTTGCCTAATGCTAACTTTGATCATTCAACTTGTGAAGCTTGCATTCTTGGTAAACATTGTAGAACTGTCTTTCCTAAATCTGCTACTATCTATGAAAACTGCTTTGATCTAGTGCATTCTGATGTTTGGACTTCACCTTGTCTACTAGAGATAGGAACAAATATTTTGTGACTTTCATAGATGAGAAATCGAAATACACTTGGGTCACTTTGCTCCCATCTAAAGACAGGGTTTATGAAGCTTTCATTCAATTTCAAAATTATATTACTAATCAGTTTAATGCAAAGATCAAAGTGTTTAGATCAGATAATGGAGGAGAGTATACAAGTCAAAGATTCAAAGCCAACTTGAACAAACATGGAATCCTACATCAAACAAGCTGTCCACATACACCCCAGCAAAATGGAGTGGTTGAGAGAAAGAACAGACATCTCATGGAAGTTGCTAGGTCCATGATGTTTCATACCAATGTGCCTAAACGATTTTGGGGAGATGCGGTCTTAGCAGCTTGCTATCTCATCAATAGGACTCCAACAAAAGTTCTCCAAGACATCTCACCATTTGAGGTATTAAACAAAACCCAACCCTTTATTGAACACTTACGTGTGTTTGGGTGTGTGTGTTTTGTCTACAATTCAGGTGATCAAAGAAACAAGCTAGAATCTAAGAGCATCAAGTGCATGTTCCTTGGATATTCAACTACTCAAAAGGGGTACAAATGCTATGATCCAATCAACAACCGCACCTATGTCTCAAAGGATGTCAAGTTCATGGAAGGAAAGAGCTATTTCGAAAAGAGGGACTGGGAAGAATTGAAAGACCTCTCAAGATCACCTTCCGACCTTGCTACAAGTCTGAGGTTTCTCTTGGATCATTTGGGGAATGACTCTCCTAAGTTACCAAGACAAAGGGAAACAGAAACAGGAAGTCATCAAGAAGAGTTGCAAAAAAAAGAACAAGTGGCAGCAAATCAAGAACCCACTCAAACTCAAGAGGAAGTTCTACCTCAGAATCAAGATCAAGTAAATTTGAATATGAATGAGGAGGAGACAATTCATATTGGAGAAGAACAAATGGGTGTTGAGGAAGCTGCTCAACCGGTGCAACAACTCAGAAGAAGCACTAGAGAAAAGAAGGATCCATCAATCTGGATCAACAAGAAGTTCTACTTTAACAATCAGGATGTTGCTCATCCCAACCAATCCATGTGTTCTATTGACTTGTTACCATCAAGTCATTGTGCCTTTCTTGGGAAGATAGAAATGAATCATGTTCCTAAAACCTATGAAGAGGCTAAGGACACTAAGGTGTGGATGGATGCTGTGATTGATGAGAAGGAGGCTATGGAAAGGAATCATACTTGGAATGTAGAACCTTTACCAAAAGTCTAAACTTGAGGGGGAGTATTGATCATGAGATATATATTGAGATGGAGTTCTAATGATCAGTGGTGGATAGCTTAAAGACTATCAGTCCACATGGATGCTATGAGGAGTAACCGATCTGTCCATGAAGAATCCGTGGATAGTATCCGCGGATGAACAGTAAAAACAGTCTTGTCACTTCAAGATATTTTAGATTAGCTTCTCTTGTAAGCTAGATTAGTCTAAGAGCTCTCCTCTATATTGTAACCTCTGATTTTGAATTTTAAATCTAAGGAGACTTATTCTCATCTCTAATTCTCTCTCTAATCTCTCTCTTGTTCTTATTCTCTCAAACTCTCTTTAATCTTCTCTTATGTTTTGTTGATTATACAAATCTCTATCTTTATTCTCTTAAATTATAACAGAAATATCATACATAATGGGACAAGGATATCCAAATAAGCTACTAAAATGAATCGGTTCATATTTTTGGTTTGTTCAGAGCTTATATATGAACATGATACATAATAGGTCATGATATGATTGTGTCATCTAATCTATGAGTTGTTGCTATTGTGAGACTGATCTTAGTGTTTTGATAAGAAGATTTGTGTTATTTTTTGGTAGAAGAAGAAAAGAAGAAAATAAGATTTTGGTTCACGTTTCATGCTCGATTTTATGCTTGCTTACGTTTTATGTTCTGATTTTAGGCTTGAGCGGAAGAAGAAGCATATTCTGATATTGCGATCGTTTAAAGGAGTTCCTTTTATATGGAAATCACTACATTAAAGGATACAATAAGAGATGCATATACATAAATTCGAGAAATGAAAAGAGGTAAAACCATGCTTCATTGTTGAAAGTTAGCATTGCAATTCTCATGAGAAAAAATATGATTCAATACTCACACCATTTTATCCTTTTCCAATCCATATGAAGTTGTTTCTGCACATTTTCACACCCAATGTACATGGAAGAAAAGAAAGGGAAACACTGCGTGAATGTAATGATGGGTCAGATTAGCAATACGATGTAAGAAAGCGTCGCCATCGATATCGCGGTCTCCAGCAAATTATTGCGTGTGAAATAAAGCAGCCATACTACAAGACGGTCTAAGGGAAGGTTGTGTTGGAATTGTGTCCAGTAATCTCGGTACTGTCTCTAGAAAGTAAGAGTATGTCAATGATCAGACATAAGTCATATAATACTGGGGGTCATGATGGCTTGCTAGAGTCCGCTCATGATCTATAAGTCTTGGACTTATTGCCTTTAATATATGATCCCATATGGGTCACACGCCTAAGCTAACAGGAAAGTTATAGGAACGGCTTAGCAGAAGTACGGTAAAAGTGCTAGGCATTTACTGTACTTAGAGAGAATAAAAGGGGTTTTGGCCACGGTGTGTCGATCGATACACAAGGTGTGTCGATCGACACATTGCAGAGGAAACAGGCGAGTTTTATAAATAAAACTCGAGTTTGTTTCTTTCTAATATAACCCTAAAAAAAACGAGCCGTGAGCCTCCTCTCTCTCTCTGCGCCGATTCCCTAGTGGCCTAGCAGCCTCTTCCTGCTCGGTGTGCGTGTGTGAACCTCTGGAGGAGTTATCTCTCGGTGGCTCTCTGATCTCTAACATACCATCCCTTTCCGCTGCACAAACAAGTATAAGGTGAGATCTATCATTGTTTCTATTCAAGAGAACCTAGATCCGCATGTTTAGGATAATCTGAATCAGAGAATTGAATCAGGATTCATCTAAACATTCCTTCAGTGGTATCAGAGCTTTAGGTTCTGGTTTTTCTTGTTTAGATTCAAGTTTAGGATTGTTTTTCTTGTTTAGAAGTGTTTTGAATCAACTACTGATAAGATAAATCACTTAAGTAACAAGAATTGAACCCTAAACATATGAAAAATCGCATGATCAAGCTATATGATTTGATATGCGATCTGATCCGAGAGAATGAGAATCGGCCAGAATCGCATGTATCGATCGATACGATTGCATGGATCGGTCGATACAATCGGCGATCGCATGGATCGATCGATACGATCGCATGGATCGGTCGATACAGTCTATCGGCTAACCCTGTTAACGCGTGAAAGCATCGATCGATGCAGGATCGATGCAGGTTCGATATTGGTGCATCGACCGATGCGGTTGGTACACATCGATCGACACGGTTAGGGTTTTGGCTCGGTTCAGTGCATGCGTGAGAGCATCGATCGATACAGGATCGATGCACGATCGATGCAGGATCGATGCTGAGAGCATCGACCGATGTGGTTGATGGATCGATCGACACGGTTGGTCCATCGATCGACATGGTTGGTTTAAGGCTCGGTTTTAATTTTGATTAAAATTAATTCGTCCTGGTTTAATAAACAGATTTAATAATTTTATTAAGTCTGGTTAAACCGGGACAAGAAATCCAATGTCGAAAGAATTATTGGATTTAGTGCCTAAACCAGGATTTTCTAATTTGATTTGGTTGGACCAAATAAATTGAGAAAATCCGGTTTAGTAAATAACCGGTTGACAATTGTGGTCATCGTAGTAATTAAAATTTGGTTAGGCCAATTTTAATGAACCAGACCGGTTATGTCATTTAATTGGACAATTGGGTCATGTCTTGGACATGGACCAATTCTTGGGCCTCGGGCCAAGAAGTTAAAACAATTGGGTCAATTATTTGAGTCTTTCTTCAGATTAATTTAAAATTTATTTTATAAAATTATAAAGTCGATTTTAAATTAAAGTTTCCGAAATTTTGAAATTAGAAAGTTTCTTAAATTAGAAGTTTCTGGATTTGCGGGTTTTGGATTTTAAAGAAATTTCTAAAGTTAGAAAGTTTCCGTTTTTAGAAAGCTTCCAATTTTAGAAAGTTTCCAAAAATAGTAGGTTTCCAAAAATGGAAAGTTTCCCGAAATAGTAATCTTCTATTTTGGGAATGAGATTTTTAAAAAATAAACCTACGAACCTCAAATAATATCAAGCGTTGGATGTCTTGTCCATGCTATGTCAGCTGTCGAAGCCCATTCAATTGTATTCACGGCCTTACAGTGTGAGGGTGTCTGCTTTTGCGTGGATAAGACGGTTTGTGATTCATAAATGTCATTGGGAGTCCCAGACATTAATGATTACATGACTGTATAGTCTGGTTTTCTTGACTGGGCCATCGGGAGTCCCGGGCCTTGAGACATCAGAGTGAATTGGGCCTCGGGCCCAGATTCATAACCAAGAGTTATATCACGGATATAATTAGCCGAGATAGGGCTTACCGATATAAGCTAAGGTTGGGTGACGGCCAGTGGCCCACTTTGATCTTAGTTATATGTGGATCTTGGAATCATTATATTCTATTGAGGGTAACTTATGTTATTGAATATAATGCGTGATTAATCATGTTAAGTATAATACGAGATTAATCATATTGAACATATTAACTAAAATCCTTTTATCTTAATTTTCAGTTATGACTAGCACAAACAATCAAAACACTTTCTCGATCCGGTCTGTCCTTAAGATGGACAAGCTGAACGGATCAAATTTCTTGACTTGGTCGCGGAACCTGAGGCTAGTCCTCAGACAGGAGAGAAAGGACTATGTCCTTGAGAGAGCTCTCCCCGTGAGAATCGGGTCCAATGCTTCTCATGCAGTATATGATGCTTGGAATAAGCATTATAATGATGCGGTAGATGTGCGTGGTCTGATATTGGCTACCATGGACTCAGACTTGCAGAAGCAATATGAGAACATGGAGTCGCCAATAGAGATGATCAGCAGCCTGAAATTGAAATTTCAGGAGCAGATAAGAGTGGAGAGATACCGGTTGGTTAAGTCTCTCACTAGCTGCAAGCTACCAAATGATAATCTAGTGAGTCCTCATGTCAGTAAAATGATGGGTTTACATTGATAACCTGAGGAAACTGGATTATCCAGTTAGCCAAGAATTGGCAACTGAGATCATTCTGCAGTCACTGCCGTCAAGCTATGATAAGTTCAGAAGGAACTACATCAAGAAAGGCTTAACGAAGACGCTGACTGAACTGCATGATATGCTCAAGACAGTTGGGCCAAACGTGAAGAGTACCCTGTACAATCTCATGAATGAGAAGGGTAGGTTTACTAAACCTAATGCTGACAAGGGTGAAGACAAAGTTGTCCAGATTTTGAATCATGGCAAGCGTGTGTCTTCTGAGCCCGAGTCAGATACCTCTTACGTTGGTAAGTGCTGCTACTGTAAGGAGACAGGGCATTGGAAGAGAAATTGCATTAAATTCATGGAAGATGATGAGGAGTTGAAGTTGATGTATGAGACTACTTCCTCAGGTATTCATGTTATTACTTCAAGTTCTACCTTAAAGGTATTGGATACTGGTTGTGGCACTGATATTTGTCATAATATGCAGAGCCTAAGCAACAGTAGAACGTTCTTAAAGGTATTAGATACTGGTTGTGGCACTGATATTTGTAATAATATGCAGAGCCTAAGCAACAGTAGAACGTTGAAGGAAGGGCAAGTGAAACTACATGTCTGGAAGGAGCTTGGGATGATGCCTCAGCCGTAGGGTTTTTCACTTATAGATCCCTTTGAGGCTTGGTTTTGTATTAAGTAATTGCTACAATGTACCTGCTTTAAGCAGAGTTGTCTTTCATTTTCTTGTAAGAATTTGAATGTTTTTCATTTTGATAAAAGACAAGTTTTGTTCTTTTGATCTTAATGAAATATTAATTGTAGCACCCTATTCATGGAATGGGTTTTATATCTTAAACCAAAGAATGCCTAAATGTAACATAAATACCGAATTGGTTTAAATCTGATGAATTAAACCTGATTTTCTTGGCATAAAAATCTTGGTCACATAGAGTAAGTCGGATTCAGAAATCCCATAGTCATGGACTGTTGGGCTCATTTGATAAGATATCTTATGAGACTTGAATTCGGTTTACTGGACCAAAAGGTAAAGGGCCTATCTTAGCCGAGCTAGAGAAAGGCCCAAAAGCTTATTGGACCTGGAACATACTCATGTATGTGGCCCAATGAGCAGTAATGCCAGAGAAAAATCTCCTGTACTTCATAGTCTCTACTGATTACTTCAGTGAGTGTGACAGTGTTCATTTGATGAGACACAAGTCGGAATTCTTTGACATGGTCGAAAGAGTTCCAGAATGAGGTATAGGATCTGAATGACAAAAGTATTAAGACTCTGGATTAAATCACGAGTAAGAATACTTAAGTCATTGATTGTGTGATCATCTTAATGAGTGTGAAATCGCTTCACAGCTCATTTCTCCTGAAAACCTGAAGGTGTTTCTGTGAGAAAGAATCAGATCTTATTAGAAATGATTAAAGATGAGTCACACGAATCTTCCATGATATTATTTAAGAATAACGCTCTAAATTATCCAAGTTTACGCTGAAATAGTTCCACCAATATCAGTTGAAAGACACCACGTAAATGTGGATTGGAATCGATCCAAATTCGTCTTTACTGAGTATTTGTAGTTGTGCTACTTCGCTGGTCGTCCTAGGGAAACCAAGGCTTGTTACTTTTACGTCCATTCTGTTTTCTAAGAAGGGAAGTTAATTTCCAAGAAGAACAGTGGGAGTAAAAGTATAACTCGAAGAAATTCGAGAAATACAGGAGGCTGCTTAACCTGTTAAGGGAGAGCAGCGGAAGGATTTACAGATTTCTGTAGAATCTACACCTGTGGATTATGGAGTTCGCAGATATGAATGAATCAGTTACTAATCCGAGAGTGATTTCTCGTCATTAGTTGAACCTGATAATCATTGAAATCTGCACCTCTGAAGCCTGAAGTTCGCAGATATGAATGAATCAGTTACTAATCCGAGAGTGATTTCTCGTCATTAGTTGAACCTGATAATCATTGAAATCTGCACCTGTGGAGCCTGAAGTTCGCAGATATGAATGAATCAGTTACTAATCCGAGAGTGATTTCTCGTCATTAGTTGAACCTGATAATCATTGAAAGTTCGCATGATCTGATGATCATTGAAAGCGACGAATCTGCGAAATTCAAAGAAGCGAGAGTGAGCCCGAACTTTCCGAAAAATTACATTTTATGTAAGTTAGCTTCATCGATCCATTCATGGATGGAAGCAAACATATCGGAGTTGGAATCTTCGTTCTGTTGAAGTAGTCAAGGTTTTGACTTGAACAGGAACGAATTGGAACTGTGCGTTTACTAATAGATTGGTGGGAGCGATATTGCATTTCTCATCTTGTATGTCGATGACATACTGATTCTCGGAAAAGACGTCCCAATGCTGCAGTCGGTTAAGGACTGGCTTGGGATTTGGTTCTAATGATTGACATGGGTAAAACCACGTATGTTTTTGGATTTTGGATCTAAAGATAGAGATCCGAAAGAGCTGGTAGGACAAAGTCAGGATTCTTATCCCGACAAAGTCCTACACATTTTCAGCATTCCAAGAAGGGTTTTATGCCAATGTCACATGGCATTACGTTAAGCGAGACACAGTGTCCTACGATAACTGCTGAGCTTAAATGCATGGATAAGATTCCATATGCGTCGGCAATTGGATCTATCATGTATGCCATGAAACGTACTTGTTTGATGTTGCTTTAATGTTAAGCAAGACAAGTAAAGACCAGTCAAATCCAGCAAAGAATCACTGGATTGCCGTAAAGAATGTCCTAAAGTATTTGAGGAATACTAAGGATAAATTCTTAAGTTACGGAGAAAGTAAGGTGCTACAAGTCGGTAGAGTCTGAAAGGCAAGTTTCCAATAGACAAAGATGATTTCCGATCACAGTCCGGTTATATCTTGTGTCTATCTGGCGGTGCAAGGCACTGTTGCTGACTCCATGACTTAAGCTGAACATTTCGCAGCTTGGGAAGTCGCGAAAGAGGTTGTTTGGAAAGAAGAGTTCATCACTGAACTTGATGTGATTCCAGCATAGATGAAACTAGCTGCACATCAGAGGTCCAAACACCTTGAGGATAGGTATAACCTATTCCGTAAGATAAATGACAGAGATGTTAAGTAGATCAGCAAGTTTCAACGAATGAGAACGTTGCTAATCTATTAACGAAGCCACTCCTTAGGCCTAAGCACGAGTCGCGGACTGTTGCTGTAGGATAAGTGAAATTAAGATGTAGTCTTAATTTCAGTGGGAGTTATTAAAGGGCTTTATTTAGTTATTGGATATGTTCTTGAAATAACATTTAAGATGTTTAATGAAATTATTATTTCAAGATTATTTTAACTGTGATGAAATAATCGTTCCAAAATGATATGAATCATTTTATAGGTCATCGAAGTAAATGACTTGATCTTGAGTCATCGAAGTCATTTAGCTTGATCATGAGACCCTATATTTGATAGATGTTTTATATCATCCTGTCCCTAGTCGAAGGTTGTTGAAATTGGAACACCAACAACCGTGTGAGACTGGATTGGTACGTGACTTATGACAAAGTCTCAGTGTGTCATAGATGCGCGGCATCAAAGTCAGTACATAGGTGTATGTTTGGGAACATACGACCGGACAAGACCCGCTTATAAGAACTCTTCAGGATATTTATATCTGTGTCATAAGAGATTCTTACTACGACTATAGAGTATAGTCCTTAGACCTGAGTTCGCATGCATGTGACTGCACATGGACTGATGCACTTTGATCATTGTCTAACGCTATCGTTCTGCGATAGTTATAAGGACCTTGTTTGGGTACATTGTAAAATGAGTAGTTTACAGTGATGGAACAAGACGGGATTTGTCCCTCCAATATAAATGGAGTGAATATCTCTAGGCCAATCGGAGATTTGAATACTGGAAAATGCATGGCCATGCTCAAACGGACTGTCCCGAGTCGTTTGGATTGTCAGTATCGAATCAGAGTCCGATGAACAAGATTAGGCTTTATAAGGATGACACCAATCTTGCCTTATGACTAATCGAGATATTGTGACAAAAGGATTATGAATACAGAGATTCCAGTACAAGTGGGAGATTGTTGGAATTGTGTCCAGTAATCTCGGTACTGTCTCTAGAAAGTAAGAGTTTGTCAATGATCAGACATAAGTCATATAATACTGGGGGTCATGATGGCTTGCTAGAGTCCGCTCATGATCTATAAGTCTTGGACTTATTGCCTTTAATATATGATCCCATATGGGTCACACGCCTAAGCTAACAGGAAAGTTATAGGAACGGCTTAGCAGAAGTACGGTAAAAGTGCTAGGCATTTACTGTACTTAGAGAGAATAAAAGGGGTTTTGGCCACGGTGTGTCGATCGATACACAAGGTGTGTCGATCGACACAGTGCAGAGGAAACAGGCGAGTTTTATAAATAAAACTCGAGTCTGTTTCTTTCTAATATAACCCTAAAAAAAACGAGCCGTGAGCCTCCTCTCTCTCTCTGCGCCGATTCCCTAGTGGCCTAGCAGCCTCTTCCTGCTCGGTGTGCGTGTGTGAACCTCTGGAGGAGTTATCTCTCGGTGGCTCTCTGATCTCTAACATACCATCCCTTTCCGCTGCACAAACAGGTATAAGGTGAGATCTATCATTGTTTCTATTCAAGAGAACCTAGATCCGCATGTTTAGGATAATCTGAATCAGAGAATTGAATCAGGATTCATCTAAACATTCCTTCAGGTTGCACTGTAATCACTAACTTGCTATCACCTGCCATGAAGAAGCATGTGGGGAAGGATCTTGCAATGACCGGACAAGTCACTCTCACCAGTTTAAAAGCAGAGCTCCGGTTCAGCAGAGAATCCGTGTCTTAGGAATGACTTCTTTGTCAAAAATGATGTTAGGGTTTCAAAAACTAATTCTTAACCACAAAATAGCTTATTTGTGCCGTATATTACATTTTCCTCTTTTAATTGATGGTTTGAGTCCGAGGGTTTTGGATTAATATCCATTTGCTCTTTACACAAATATTTATGTCGATTTTTTCAAAGAAAAATTTACATTGGTCTATGATCTTCCACACGTTCTTATGAGAAATAAATGTACTTTTCTCTTAAATCCACATCACCAAAAAATAAAACTAAATTGGCTATAAAAATGGAGATAGTGAAGTCGACTTCAAGTAGTGGTTTTCACTTTTGAAATTTATACGGAGGAGACTTAAGTTGTGGAAGGGTTTGATGAGCTTAAAGATTGAGCACTTAGCTTATCTTCAAGCATTTAAAACTATTAATTCGACCTAAAAATTTATTAAAAAGTGCCACTATTTGATAATGTTTTGATGAATCTTATTCAAATGTCTCATGTGATGATGGTTGGTGGGTAAGAAGCTGACGTGGTGAAGAAGCTACAACATGTGGCCTTCCAAAGATTTGAAAACTTAGTCCAACCCTAAATAATTTGATCCTTATAAATAAATTCTCTACCACATTCATAGAATATCTACATATCCAGACATTTTTTATATTTTATCTAAATTAACATGATTCTAATTTTGATTTGTGATTTTGATAAATTTGCAGGTTTGTTTTATACCACCCCAGCGAAAGGTATTTATTTTTTGAGTTGAATGTGAAGGTTTTTTTTCTTATGTAATTCATCTTAGCTTAGCTTACTCGTGTCCTTAGTTTTGTTTATTGGTATGTAAGGCGATGTTGTTGTTGTATGCTTTACACATCTCTCAGCTTGACGCCTGCTTTTTCAAATGTGATTTGAAAAGCATATAATCATTTGACACCGCCCAAGCTGAGAGATGTGTATACATGGCTTTAATTGAAATATGTCATATATATATATATATATATATATATATATATATATATATATATATATATATATATATATTTCACCGTCCAAAGCAACATGACATATATTTGTATTCCCTACACATTATCTTTGAGAAATTTGGACGCTTATTTTCCAAACCAGCATATTGTCTTCTTTGATGAAGATGAAACCATTGAGACTATGATTAATAAAACGACGGTTATATAATCTATGTTTATTGCTTGGATGATTGTATGTAAAAAATATCCTAATTTTACAAATGACCTCACTTATTCTCATATCCCAACTAAGTTTACATGGATATCAAAAGAGAGGGCATGGAAACCAAGGTAGAGAAAAGAATGACAAATGATTGGTAGGATTGCCCATGTGAGTCTAGCATGCGGTGAGTTGTATTATTTAAGAATACTTTTAAACTATGTTAAAGGACTGGAATGTTATGAGGATATAGAGACATTTGAGGGAATTGTCTATCATACCTTTAGAGATGCATGTGATGCTCAAAGATTGTTAGATGATGACAAATAATGTATTCTAGCAATTGAGAAAACAAGTGAATGAACTAATGAAAATTATCTTTTGGATTATTTGTTCAGATGTTAATTAAAGATAGTATTTCTTATCCTCTGTTTGTTTGGAATGCAACATGAGAATATTAAAAAAAAAAAGACATTATAATTGATGAAGGAGAAATCGTCAGAATCCTGGTATGCTGTCTAAATGTTTACACTTTATTCCTTTATCACCGTATATTATAATTGTTTCTTATATACTATTTTTATTTTAGTAAAATACATCATGAAAATATAATATTCTACAAATTGTTTTACCATGCAAATTTGATTTTTTAAGTGACGATCAAAGGAAAAACATAGGATTGACAAGAATACAAAAAATGTTGGAAAGTTATGGTCGATCACTCACTAGATGGCCTGAGATGCCACTACCACAAGATAATGAAGAGTACAGCGGTAACCGTCTTATAAATGATGAGAGGAATTATAACCGTGAGGATGAACGAAAAGAAGAAGAGAGACTTCTTGCCATGATAACAGACGAGCAAAGAATAGTATATGAAACTATATTCACTACAAGAAAACTGGGCCATAGCTACGGATTATTCCATTAGCTACGGATAGCTACGAACGCTATCCCCGCTTAAACGCTCGTAGCAAATGAGAATCCGTAGCTATCCGCAGCAAGCTTCCTGCGGCATAGCTACGAACAGTTCTGTAGCTATTTGCTACGGATAGCTACGACCCGTATTCATTGCTACACTAACTACGAATATCTGCGAATCAAATCGTAGCTATATATCTATGGATTGCTATAAACCAATTCGTAGCTCTAGCTACGAATTCATACGATATTTGTCGTAGCTAATTTAAAATGAAAATTAAAAAAATATAAATAAAATTATTTAATTAAATTTAATATTTATAATAAAATTAAATAACAATAAATAATTAAATTTTATTTTTATCAAAATTATTAAACTTTACAAAACACAATTAAATAAATAAACTTAAAAAACAAAGAAAAAAGAAAATAAAGCTCGAAGAGAGCTCGGATCGACTCGCCGTCACCGATTGTGGCAGCTCCGGTGACGAGGCCGCCGTCGGCACCACGGTCTTCCTCTTCTCTCTCCCGGCCATCGTCTTCTCTCTATCAGCTTGGTCAGATCGCATCTCTTACGGCACGCCGTGTTCATCCGGCAAGCTACCACCACCGGCTTCGTCTTCACCACCACCGGCTTCGTCACCACCACACTGGCTTCGTCTTCGACTTCTCTCTCTATCTCAACACCTGAAACTCACGACGCAGCCGCCAACACCATCTCCTCTCCCTCCCCTTGGCCGGATAACGTGGAGAAGAACCTTCGCCGATCTTCGATAGCCTTGCCAGATCTTCGTCTTGCACCGAGGATGACACCGTGAGGATGAGGACACGATTGAAGAAGATTGGTGGTGAGGAGCTGAGGAGCTGAGATGGGTGGATGAAGAAACCGATTGAAGAAGATGAAGAAAGAGGTGAAGACACGATTTTCAGATCTGCAAGTTGTTCTCTTTTTTTTTTTTTTAATTCATAATAAAATCTTCATCTAACGGTTGATATTGGATAAGAGACTAAGATCTAACGGCTGTGATATTGATCCTTCTTTACAGCAAGAAGATGTTACAACCGTTGATATTGGTTAAATCAACGGTGGTATTAGTGATCCGGGTGACATGTTTTTTGACCAATAAGAATCATTCTAGATTAATTTAATTTATGTTAACTGATTTTTTTTTTAATAAATAAAAAACATGATTAAAATTAATTTTTAAAATGTTTGAAATTCAAGAATGTAAAAGATAAAATATTTAAAATTTAAAAGTGTTAAATTTTTTACTATGAATATATATATAATAATTAAATTATTGTTCAATACATTTTAGTTTATAATTAGTATTCAAAAGTGTTAAAAATTTTGGTTTACATGATTTAAAATTTTTTAAAAGTGCAAAATTTAGATATGAGTATATTTAGTAATTTTTGTTTAATACTTTAATTTATTATTAGTATTCAAATATTAGTAAATATGCATATATTTAGTAATTAAATTAGTGCTAAATAGTTTATAATTAATTTTTTGTAATATATATATATATATATATATATATATTTACATTTAAATATTATTTTTGTTTATACATAATTAATTTTATATTTAAATTTTATAGATTATGATTAAGAATAAGGTTTAGTGTAAAGTTATAGTTTATGAATTAAGATTTAAAGGAATGTGTTTAGGATTATAAGTTAATGTATCAAAATAATAGATTTGAAATATATTTTTATTTTATAAATGTTGAATCTTAGTTTTGGATATGATATAGTAATTAGAGTTTTGTTTATACTTTAGAGTTTTAGGGTTTGTTTAGGGTTTAGGGTTTTATGTAATAGTTTTAATTTACTAGAGATTTAAAATATTTGTTTTATTTATATCTATAATAAAAATTATATATCGATTTTATAGTTTATGAAATAGTTGGGTTTATAATATAATTATGATTTAGTGTATAGGGTTTAAGGATTGTGTTTAGGGTTATAAGTTAGTGTTTGAAAATATTAGATTTGAGAAAGAAAAAAATTTATAAGTGTTGAATATTAGTTTTGGATATGTTATAGTAATTGAAATGTTATTAATTAGAATTTGAGGGGTTGTTCAGGGTTTAGGGTTTTGATAGCTACGAATAAATTCATAGCTATCCTTAGCTATGTCATAAAGCTAAGTGTTGAATTATGTTTGGATATGTTATAGTAATTGGAATTTTTAATTTTATTTATACTTTAGAGTTTTAGGGTTTGATTAGAGTTTAGGGTTTAGAGTTTTAATTTGTTTTATGTAAACTATATATGTAAATGTTTAAATATTAGTTTTCTGTATATAATGAGTTTTTATATTTTGATTTTATAGTTTATGATTGAGATTGATGTTTAAAGTATTATTATGGTTTAGGTTATATGGTTTTAAGAGTTGGTTTTAAAGATATATATATATATATATAAAAGAATGTTTAAAAATAATAGATTTGAAAAAATGTATAAATGTTGAATATTAGATTTTGATATGTTATAAAAATTGAAATTTTGTTAATTAGAGTTTTATTTATACTTCATATTTTTGTTTAGGGTTTAGGGTTTCAATGGCTACGGATATATTCGTAGCTATCCGTAGCTATTCGTAACTATACAATATAGCTGCGAATAGTTACAAACTTTTTCGTAGCTAATTAGCTACGATAAATGACGTAGCTAATCGTAGCTATTGTTTGCTACGACTTATTCGTAGCTATTCATAGTTCTATAACTACGGATAGCTACGAACCATATCTGTAGCTAAAATAGCTATGAATAGCTACGGATAGCTACGACCTTGCTACGATTTGAATTCGTAGCTAATCCGTAGCAATCCGTAGCTCAAAAAAATAGCTATGGAAAAATCCGTAGCTAATCCGTAGCTAAATACAGTTTTTCTTGTAGTGATTAGATGCAGTTGTGGATGATAAAGGAGGAAAGTTTTTTCTCAATGGTTTTGGAGGTATGGGCAAAACATTCCTTTGTAGTTTATTAAGTGCATATATTCGTTCCAGAGGTCTTATTGTGATCAATACTGTTTCAAGTGGGATTTCTGCTCTATTGCTGAAAGGTGTAAGAATAGCACATTCAAGATTTGCAATTCCAATAAATCCAGACGAATTCAAAAGTTGCAATATGAAGCCAAGATCTGATCTTGATGAATTAATAAAAGTTTCTAATATGTTAGTTTGGGATGAAGCTTCTATGATGAGTAAACATTGTGTTGAAAACTTAGACCGAAGTTTGCGTGATATTATCAGAGCAAAGGAGGACAAGCCATTTAGAGGAAATGTAGTTGTTTTCGGAGGTGATTTTAGACAGATTCTTTTAGTAATTCCCATGGGTGGAAGATCAGAAAAAATCATTGCAACTTTAAACTCTTCGGACCTATGGAAATCATGTAAAGTTCTAAGACTTACCAAAAACATGAGATTGCTTGATGGAATCAGTGATGAAGATGCTGAAGAGTTGAAAACAATTTCAGAATGATTATTGGAAATAGGTGACAACAAAATTAATTCTCCAAATGATGAAGTCGTTGAGATTGACATCCCTGAAGATTTGTTAATAACTTAGTGTGAGAAACTAATCGAGACAATAGTTAATGAAGTCTATGGTCTGGACTTTGTTAACTCAACAAATGGACGAGTATTTAAAGACAGAGATATACTCAGCCCTACCAAGGATAATGTTGATGATATTAATGATTATATGCTTTCCAAATTGGCAGATATATACCCTTCATACTTTTTAGTATATTTTAGCCCTATTCAACTACATTATTTATAATATGGTCTAATCAATTTAGTTTTCCTTTATAGTCAAATAATTAATATATCGAAGCTCCGACAGTAATTTCTATAACTAAAGTATTGATATAATCAATGTGGCCGATATTAGTAAAAACAATTCATTAAATTTATTGTGTCTAAGAAACCCTAATATCGTAGTACTATATATTTTAATATTGTCTTCTGATGTATATCATTGTTATTTTTCATTTATAGTGGAAGCTATAGGTATTTTTTTTGTGAAATCGTTAGCATCGTTTTTTCCATAGTATATACATTTTAATTTTAGTTTAAAACGTTTTTCTGTTTTCATAAACAATTCTATATTTTTTCAGGTAATTCCAGTCCTTTAATTGTTCCTATGGAAATTGTGCCTATTGTTCTTCATTCTTCACAAGTTGTTTTGTGTGGATGATGTCGGTTTAGAATATCAACAAAACGAAGATAAATTTCAGGCATGGATGAAATACAATCAGGTGTATCTTCATGAAAGAAGTCTTCTATATTCAGAAATAACAACTTAATATTTTTGGGATCATAAAATGCATGAATGGAAACCCTGCACAAAAAATAAATCATGTTTATGTGATTTACCGGTATATGCAGAAGAAATTGGAGAATTATATTACTTACGCCTTCTATTGGATGTAATAAGAGGACCATTAGGATATTTAGATTTAATGACAATTAATAATGTTGTTTATGACACATTCCGAGATGCATTGTATGTCTTTGAAGATATTGAAGTTCCCTGATTTATTTTCACTTATTGTAAGAGCTATTTAGGTGTTTATTTTTAATAATATTTCATTTTAATGTTTCTTGATATTTGTTTATTATTCTTATTTTCATTTATTATAAATTCACACTTCAATTCAGATTTGTATGGTTTCTAATATTGATACATGTTTTTTCTTCAAAATAAAATGATATAATCTTCGACAAAATCATTCATCCCATCCCACACAGTATAATGTCCTAATGCTAAAATTAGTTTGTTTTTTCTCCTTTTCAAAAACACATTTTTACCAAATGGAGGAGTAAGTGACCCAAAAAAAAAAAAAAGCAAATGGAGGGAGTAAAGCAAAAAGGAGTTGTTGCGAAGTTAGAAATGGAGTAAAGTTTTGGTGAATCGAGACACGGGAAAATACTTGTTGCGAAGTTAAAGATCACAAAACTCTCGCTCTCTCTCTCTCTCTCGGTGGCGACTCAATGAGTCAGGAATCGTTTATCTACAGCTTCGTCGCCAGAGGCACTATGATTCTGGCCGAGTATACCGAGTTCACCGGTAATTTCCCGTCGATTGCGGCTCAGTGTCTCCAGAAGCTTCCTTCCTCCA
The DNA here is from genome assembly GCA_030180135.1 of Orychophragmus violaceus. Taxonomy (NCBI): domain Eukaryota; kingdom Viridiplantae; phylum Streptophyta; class Magnoliopsida; order Brassicales; family Brassicaceae; genus Orychophragmus; species Orychophragmus violaceus. The sequence goes on from CM058236.1 coordinate 41,471,509, forward strand.
GCAACAACAAGTTCACTTACAACTGCGATCACCATACCTTCAACTTCCTCGTCGAAGATGGCTACGGTTCGATTCCCTTTCACCCTCGGTTTTTAATTTCTCGACAATTGCTACTTTAGTTTTCAAGACAGTAATTTTGATGGATCTAGCTCAGGATTAGCTTCATCCGAGTCTTTTAGGGAATTTCGTAGTCTGGATTCGCCTTATTAGGCGATTCAACAGTGTTTCTCTGGACTTTTCAATAGAATACTTCAGACCTGTTTGTTTTTGTAAGAACCAGTTATGAGTCTGGATAGGAAACTACTCGGGCAATTAGATTAGGTTCCACTCTATAAAAAGTTTCCATCTTTGAGGCAGGATTTTGACTGAGTGGTTATATAGCATTATCAATCACGTAGACTGTACTTGTTGGTCTTTAGAAACTGATAAATGCTCCATGTTGTTATGAGGAGACATAGTTCTTCTAATATGATCTGAATGTTGTCATACTTTAATATAGGTGCATTCCCCTCCTTGAAAATGATACATCTCTGTGTTTTCGTTTTCAGCATATTGTGTTGTGGCGAAAGATGCTCTTAGCAAGCAAATCTCGATCGCATTTCTGGAGCGTGTGAAAGCTGATTTCAAGAAAAGGTATGGGGGTGGAAAAGCAAGTACAGCTATTGCCAAAAGTCTCAACAAGGAGTTCGGGTACTTTACCTACTTAAAACTTTTTGGCCTTTGGGGACTGATGTGAGAGATTTCGTTCTTGATGAAATGGTAACAACAAAATTACAGGCCGGTAATGAAAGAACACATGAAGTATATTGTTGACCATGCAGAAGAGATTGAAAAACTAATAAAGGTCAAGGCTCAAGTTTCAGAAGTCAAAAGTATAATGTTGGAGAATATTGACAGGGTAATGCCAATTTAAACGACCAGTCATCCTCCTGTACATGTCATTATGTTAAATGTTGTTGATCTTTTCGCAGGCAATTGACAGAGGGGAGAATCTAACGGTTCTTTCTGATAAGACCGAGAATCTACGCTCACAGGTAAAAGAAGACAAACTAACACTAAAGTCATGACCGGCCAAGTTTCTTTAATCTATGTTTTATTTTAGGCGCAGGAGTACAAGAAACAAGGGACACAAGTAAGGAGGAAACTGTGGTACCAGAACATGAAGATTAAACTTGTGGTTCTCGGGATCTTGCTCCTACTTGTTCTCATAATCTGGCTTTCGGTTTGTCACGGCTTCAATTGCACAGATTGAACTTACTCAGAATGTGATGTTAGAGCCTTTGGCGGAAATGGTGACTGAAGACAAAAAGTCTTCCTAGAAGGATAGGGGAGAGAGAGAGAGAGGGACAAAATGATATCAAATTGTAAGGTTTTGACTTTCGATGTTGTATGATTAAAAAAAGTTTTATTGCTACGGAGCATTCGCATCTTATAATGTAATAATTTGTACGGTACTATCATCCTTCCCGATGCAACGTCCAATCAAAAGAATAATGAAAAACAAAAGCGCCCACCGTGGGGCTCGAACCCACGACCACAAGGTTAAGAGCCTTGCGCTCTACCAACTGAGCTAGACGGGAATTCTGACTGTAGATACCAAATATAATATATATAACAATATTAACCACAAACCAAAGCCAAAACTTCGGTATTGTTTTTGAGGACGTAAATGAATCTCAGTCCCACTATCTTACAATATTTTCTGGAAGAAACATTCCGGTTTTAACAAATTTCTGGAGCTTCTCTTCTAGTTTGAACAAATCCAAGACGTTTTTTTCGGTTGAGTTTTGCAGAAAAAAAACCGTAAACTGAGATTATCCAATGACTACAATGTAAGGTAAGAACAGCGGCAAAATTTTCCATGGAAGATGCAATTTTTTCTCAATAAAATTTCAGTATTTGGTTCGAACATGGTATACAAAGTAGAAACATCTGTGTTCTACATTACTTGGCAGTATTACAAGTTTTACAGTTTCCAACATGTGAACATTTTGATTTTTTGAAGCTTGCTTCTTGAAATTTATAATCAGAGCAATATCAAGCTGTTTCCAACACAAATTTGAAACAGATTACGGAGTTGAGAATCTCCCATATGTATGTAAGATTTAAGCTTTTGCATACTCAGAGAGTGAACTCACAAGACAGTCACAACACCTCATTCATAAAAAGATCCAACACCAAGTTCCACAAAATTTGAAACCGCTACATATCTTAAACCTCAAAGAACTTAAAACAACAAGTAAAATCGAAGCCAAGAACCCAGAAAGACAAAACATTTTAAATTTTTCAAAGCTCGTCTTCATCCCTCAAATACTCTCCTATATCAGCCTGATGTAGCACAACGATACCATTCGGATCCAATTTCCGACAATCCTGTGTACTCTTCGCCGCAATACCAAACCCTAACGGAACATCAGACATCGAGAACACGACAACTCCATCTCCAGGAACAATACTATCAGTAATCCTTCCTAATCCTCCTTTCAACACATGGTTCCCGTAAAGGAACGACATCTCCGATGTGGGTTTTAGCCATACCTTGTGTTTAGCGTTCGCAGCCAACAGATTGAGGGACATGATCGTCAGGTGAAAGCTTCCGGCGTGAGTGTATTTCCCGATGCAAGTTCCGAGGGAGACTAGGTTTTTCCGGGAGATGTTTGTGGCTCGTTTCACGAGGGACTCGCTGACGTAGTAGACTCTGTTCTTCTGGAGGCGGAAGCAGTAACGGCCGGATTCTGGTTCGGGACCTTCGTGCGAGGGGTTCTCGACGATGTTCTTGAGGTTATTGCCGACGAATTTAAAGATCTTCTCGAAGACGACGGTCGTCTCGTTCTCGTCTAACGGCCGCATCTTTTGGGAGGGGAGTAGAATGATTTTGGACAAGGAAGCTCTCTGCTCTCTGAGATTTGAGTTGTTTTTAGGGTTTTAGTACCAAACCTAATGCGGCCGATGAACTTTTTCTAATTTCCTATTTGGTCCTTTAAAAAGAGGTATTATCATTCCAATCCCTGAATTCTAAACAAAAGTTGAATTATAAAAAGTTAATTGTTAGATAATAGTAATTATCCAACTAATAATAATTTTATATTTTTATAGCTGAACAGTTGTTCCTCAAGACAGACAAGAAAGATATTTCATTGAATTCGCGGTAAGGTTTCTCCTCTCTAACTTTCTTATATTTATTACTTGTATTGTTTTCATAAACACTGTCTTGAAATGTAAAAAATTCATTATTGGGATCCATTAATCTCAGGGACTGTCAAAATGTATTTCAAGAGGATATGTCAACGACGAATGAAAGGGTTGGTATCGACTACGCGGACTTCTCGTAAGCGTCCACCGTGGATAAACTTGATATTGTGAGCAGAGATGACCGCCTACTGGGAGTAAGAAGACGCATAAGCAAAGAGCATTACCACATCTAATGCTCATAAGTCTGAGCGTAAAGGTCTTGGTGTTCACATACACTTGTCTGGCCAGAAGTCCTATGAAAAAATCCAACAGGAAATGGTATGTTCCTTAACTTTAAAATCTGATTTTGTCTGGTTACATTTACATACACTTGTCTGGTTTGAACTCTAAAATCTGTTTTTGTGTAAAATTCCAGGAAGAGGAGTTAGAAAGACATGTAAGTATTGGCGAGGTCTTTATTAAGACCCATAGAAAACTAGATGAGACTTTTGTCGATCTAAAGGCGAAGAGAATCGCTGAAGCTTATGAGAAGAGTTTGGAAGCAAAGAAGACTAAGCTTGAGGCAGCAAATCTAGATTTGGACGGTGATGCACAACCTCGGGAGCTCACCACAGATGACTACAATGACCTATTTCTTTAAGTGAAACTAATTTCTTCACTAGTTGTTATGTGGTTCCATACTTTATCCAATTTACGAACTATTTTTTCTGGGCAGGCCGCAGTCAGGGATGACAGAGCACGTCCTTATGGACTTGGCAGCCTCGAAAACACTATGGTCAATGGCAAGCGTAAGCACGTGGGAAGTGGTTTATCATTTTTGGCTCTACAACAACAACTACAAGAAGCTAAACAACAAATAGCAGAGCAGGTTACTTACAATGTGCATCGTGAGGCAAAGATGGCCAAACTTGCAGCTCAGCAACAAACCAAGATCGATCACTTGCCTTTGGTTGAGAAGTTTCTCCGTGAAACAGATCCAGTCTTCTGCGACTTCATGGATTCTCAAGCAACTTCTTAACCTTAACAGCTAGGTCTTCTAATCTTGTAGTAAATTAGGCTTTAGACTTGCTTTTGGCTTGTAAGCAAACTTAAGATGCATACATGTTTTGGTATTGTATTTGGATATAATTGGTATGTTAATGTAAATTATTTCTAGATGTTTTCAATGTAAGGTTGTATGCAATTGTATGCATGGTGTATTTGGATATAATTGTAGCAAGTTTAGTAATCAGGGAAATGATTTAGAATTACCAAATGTCTGATTTCGTGATAAAAATAGTCACTAAGCAGTCGTTTATTGGTCGTTAATGAGTCGTATATCCATCACATTTTAGTCGTATTATGACCGACAGTCGCTAATTAGTCACACAATATTCACAAAGGTAGTCGTGACTTAGTCGTATTAAATGTAGTTGCAACATAGTCACTACAAATTAACGACTGAACTGCGTATAAACCCAGATGACACAAGGAATAAACGAAATACAGTCGCATATTAGTCATATGTGTTTTGCGACTAATGTGTGATTAATAAACGTAACAAATAGTGCAGTCAGAAGTCAGTCGCATATCAGTTGCAAATATTTTGCGACTGATATGCGACTGATAAACGATACCTTTATGTAAACGCAAATTGGTCGTAAATTAGTCGTAATATTAAGACTAATTTATGATTGGAATAATTTGCGACGCAAGATTTACGTCTACGTATATTAGTCTCAAAATCAGTCGCGGATAGGACGTTAGCGAATGATGTGCGACTCCTTCTCCAGTCGTTATTTAACTGTTTTCTTGTAGTGGAGGGATGCTTACTTCACAAGTAATTGCTTGCGGTGATTGGTGAAGAACATGAACGTTCACCGGGTCTTCCCAAATGATTATGACCATCTATCATCATCTGACAAATGATTAGAGGTGAAGTTCCAATCTTTACAAACCTTATGCATTACTTGCTTTAGATTCTGATTTTTGATGTGAGATTTCAGTACATAACCAAAAATAGGTTGATGGTTAATCAACCATTGTCAAAAGAGTAATTTTTTCTGTATCGTTTAGTCCACATACATTCCTAACAAAAATTATACTCATAGGGAGGTTGCGGGAAGATCTCTAGGAGGAAGAGCTCCATCAAAAGTGGAACATGGTATGGTAGGATGGGAAGAAGTAAAAGACGCATCGAGAGAGACAAAGGAGAATGGGATGGAATTTTTGGGAAGCTTTAAGGATTGGTCAGAGGTTACGGTTTGGATAGAACAACATTTTTTTAAGGATTTCTTCCTTCTGGTTTCAGGCGGAGAAGAGTATGGTGGTTCCTCTGTAGTGTGAACAGAAACATGAGGAGCATAAGGAGCATGAGACAAAGACGAGCTTGTGTTTAGGGAGGAGTGATTGTTATAAAAGTATTCAGAGAGGACATGTGTTTGAGGTTCAATAGGAGGCGAATGGATCACTTCAGAGTTTACATACTAACTTGAGTATCACAAGGAAGAGCAGTCGTAGTTTCAGGGTTCGTTGCTGTGTTTTCAAGTGGAGCAGACTCAGAGGAGGATGCTGCAACTTGAGGATCTGCAATAACTTTGTTCTGTATATAGGCTACTTTTGAGGGTGTTTTTGTTTCATGAGCTGAGAAGACCTTGTTTTTTCTATTTGGAACATTGGCATGTTTGACATTAACCTATGTCGATCGATGCAAGGTGATTGTGTCAACCTTAAAATCGTAATTTGCAACTGTGTCGACCGATGCACAATGTGTGTCGATCGATGCAGTGCGAGTCTGCCTGTTTCTCACGCCTTTGAACACACAAAAATAGAAAATCAAAAACACCAAATCAAAACGAAAAATAAAAACAAAAACGAACCTAATAGTGGGTTGCCTCCCACTCAGAGCTTATTTAAAGTCAATAGCTTGACTATGGAAAGGAGAACGGACTTTTGGGGGATTCAGCAGAGACTTTGAATGTCTCTGTGAATGTCTCTTCAACCAAGGTGGCGTATAAGCTTTCGGATCATGAGATTTCCCAAGAAAAGGGCGAAGAGAATCAGGGTGGCAGCGAAGCGAGGGTGGGATACTGCGTTTGCCTGCATTCACAGCAAATTGATTAGTAGTTTTAAGCTTAGAGGACCGATACCTTTGCTTTGGTGGGAATGAGATGTCTGGAGCTTTCTGCTTAAGAGCAGTTGCAGGTACTGAAGATGTTAGAGCATGTTAAGAACGAACAGCCATCTTCTCTTCTCCAATAGGAATCTCTCGTTCCACTTCAACACTGAAACTCTGTCCATCAATGGTGGATTTGTGCAGCTTATCCATCTTGAACCTCAAAGGATTGTCTCCCAGATGGAGATCAATCAGTCCATGTCTCACATCAATCACTGCTCCAGCAGTAGCTAAGAATGATCTACCAAGTAGTAGAGGATCATCAGGCTCAACACTATATTTCCGCACCACAAAGTCCGTTGGAATCAAGTAGTTCCCAACTCTGATAGGGATATCCTCAAGAACACCTTCTGGATACTTCTTTGATCGATCAACTAGGATAAGAGAGATCCTAGTAGGCTGGAAATTCGTCAGTCCTAATCTCACAGCCACAGAGTATGGCATGAGATTCACAGCAGCTCCTAAATCATATAGAGATTGCTTGAATCTGTCCTTAGAGATGGAACAGTCTAGCACAAAGGCTCATGGGTCTGGTAGCTTCTCTGTAATCTGAATCAACTTCTTTTCCATCACTTTCATGCAATTAGCCACGTCTAGCTCGTGTTTAGATAGTTTAGGAGCCTTAGACTATGAATCAGAGGGCTTATAGACTCGTTCTAGGACTGTTGCGGGTTTCTGATCCCGTCTGCGATCTGTGTCGATCGATGCATAAGATGTTTCGATCGACACAGGCAATTTCGAGCAGTTTCATCAGACGTATCGGGACTGTGTCGATTGATGCACGAGGTGTGTCGATCGATGCTTATCTCAGACAGACAGAATTCATCCAGAAAATCCGAGATTATGCTCTCTTCTTCTTCCAACAAGTCAATTTCATCCCTCATGATCACAACATTGACGGATATGTTCTGTTCAGCTTTCCCAGCTCCATTCTGCCTCTGCACAGCTTGAGCAGTCTGTTGCACTTGGACATCCAGCTTCTTCACATGAGTGCTCAAGGATTCAAACTTCCCATTCAGATATTCATACACAGCATCCAGCTTCTTCTTGAAGTCCACAGTAGTCTTAGTCTGTCCCTCCAGAAACCGCTCCATCATGGCTTCCATCTTGCTCTCATGAGCACTAGCAGCAGGAGGTGTCTGATTGGAGGATGATCCATAAGTCCTTTGATAAGAATTACCTTGCTGATTTCCAAACCTGTTTCCTTGAAATCCAGAGCCACTGATGTAGTTCACATCCTCTTCTTGGTTGTCTTTTTCAGCTTCAAGCACCTCAACATCCTGAGCAAAGTGGACAGCTTTCTTTCCAGTCAACAAACTGTGAACAGTGTCCAGCTTATTCCTGATACCAGTAATCTCCAGATTATCGATCTTTCCACCAGACTCTTTCCTTCTTCTATCAGCATTCTTGGTGCTATTACTGCTCACCAAGTTATCAATCAGTGTCCTAGCCTGTTTAGGAGTCCTTGTATTGAAATTGCCATTGCTGGCATTATCCAATGCAGACTGGTAATGGAGATCAATCCCTCTGAAGAATATGTCTAGCAGCGTCACTTCAGAGAATCCATGATGAGGACAGTCACGTTGGTACTTCTTAAACCTCATCCAAACAGACTTAAGAGGCTCTGTAGGACCTTGGGTGAAGGTGAGAATATCCTGTCTCGACTGATCAGAGCGAGCATCATCATAAAAGTGCCTCAAAAACTCTCTCTTCATAGCATCCCAAGTAGTAAACTTCCCAGTTGGAAGTTATTTCAGCCAAGCTGCAGCCTCTCAGCGAGAGAATAAGGGAAAAGTTTGAGATACAGGTAGTCATAGTTTACCTCATTGTACTTCATTCAAGTGACGAAGTCTTCAAAATCATCAATATAGTCCATGGGTTGCTCATGTGGGAGACCATGGAAAGGATTCTGCCTCAGAAAAGAGTAGCAGACAGTCTTGATCTCAAAGTCATTCCTCTCAAAGCCAGGAGGTACAATTGCTGACCGGTTAGCATAGAACTCATCCGGACGGTTGTAGTCAACAAGAGTCCTCTCAACAGCAGGAGGATTAGTTATCTTCCCTTGACTTTGGGGCTTTTCAGGCGCAGGTTCAGGGATCACACGTCCCTCAGCATCGATCCTTTGCCCCTCATCATTGTACGGGTTGTTCTGTCGGTCTCTCAGAACTCCCTCAGCATCAGGTCTCAAAATCAAAGGCACCTGATTAACGTTCGCCATCTTAGCTGCCTTCTGAGCTTTTCTGTTCTCTCTCTCAAGCTTTGCAAGCTCCTTAAGCTCAAGATTTACGAGCTTCTTATCCGAATTACTTCGCAAGTCGCGATCAATAAACTGTCTCAGTTACGCAGATGTGTCGACTGATACAAGGCGCGAAGATGTGACGATCGACACACAGGACCGTGTCGATCGATGCAGTTCGATTACAGGCGTACCTGAAATGCAAGAAAAAGAAAAATTAGTAACCAAAAACAAAAACGAAAAACCTAGTCTAAACCCTAAGTTCAAATCTATCGAAGACTCAAAAGAGTCCCCGGTAACGGCGCCAAAAACTTGATACGATCAGGTTTTAATCCCTAGATCTACACTGCAAGTGCACAGACGTGAACTAGTAGTATATAGGGTATCGAAATCCACAGAGACTCAAGATCTTGCGATAGATTGTAGAATTTCAGGTTAAGCTAGGTAAAACAGTAGAAAGCAGTAAATCAGAGCAGAAAAGTAAATAAATCGCTTTTTTTAAACACTCAAACAAAGCGTCAGGTCAAGGGAGTTCTCAGAAAATCAGGAATATGAGCTAATCAATCAATCGGGATCTAATTAGGAACTGGTTTAGAACTAGAATCACAGAATTATAATAGACCAACTTTCGTTGCGAATATTATCTATGTCTAACAACCTAGCAAGCCAACTTTCATTGCGAATCCTAGAGTTCTAAACAAGCATTAATCTCAGGTTCTTTCGTTCACAATTCTCCTAAGCCAAATTTCTTTGCGAATAGTCAAATTGCTCATCTAGGTTCTTTCTAGTTAATTAACCAACTGTCATTGCGCAAATCAACCTAACATCATAAATCTGGGTAGCTAATTCAGATCAAGCATTAAGAACAACCCTAGATAAAGAACTCACAGATATGAATCCCTACAGATTGATCAACCTATACTTCCATGAAATCCCCTGTGAAAATCCCTAAACCTAACTGGAGAACTACTCAGACATGGTCAATGAAACAGAAAACATGTTGAATAGAAAACCAAATATCATAAAGGAGAAACAAAGAATATGAGTTCCAAATCTCTCTCTCTGAATAAAAATAAAACTTAAGTCTGAAAGCGTAGCCTAAACAATGGCTTAAAAACCCTAATATAATGATCTAAACTCGGCTGGGGCTTTGTAATTATGAGAAACTTCTGGGCCAAAGTGCAAATTCCAAAACTCTTCATTGACCGCCGAGAATTGTCTGTGTCGACCTTATGTCGATCGATGCACAAGATGTGTCGATTGACACAAGTCTGTGAAATCGATACTGAACTCTTCCTCTCGGGTTAATTCTCCAAAATGCTCCAGAATGCGCCATAATGTCCAAATCTGCTCCAAACGTACCTAGACCTAAAAACACACATAAAAGGACTCCAAAAAACTCTAAAAGACTCAATAAGAAGACATATACCATGGTTAAAAGTCCTAAAAACCATGATATATCAGATCAACATTGGGGGCCGATTTCAGGGTAAGTGACATGAGCCATTCTTTCAAGAGACTTGTCATTTGAGGCCACAGACACTCCACAAATGTATGTTGTTTCTTCACATTGTGTTCACCTTGACATTCACAGGTTTGAGGAGCATGCAACGTAGGAGTTGAGGACTTTTTAGTTTGAGCAGATGGAGGTTAAGACGGACCAACAGTGCTAGAGGTACCACCATCAGGGGATTGAGGTTCAATGAGACCAACAACCACGTGAACATGTAGTAAAGCTGAGCTTTCCTTATTACTGTTACTGACAGCTAGATTGGTTCGAATATGGGAGGATTTCTTTAAATTCCGGACAAGGAAGTTGCCTTGAACAGTAAAAGTATATCTAGGGTATGAACATTAGTTGATTGTCCCTTTTTGTTGAGATAAGCTTGTCTCTAACTGGAGAAAAGGAATCAACTGAAGAAGAAATGGAGAATCTGGAAATGAGTTTGGTAGGCACGAGAGATCTGCAATAAAAGAAGAAGATAGGTTAGCAAGGCACGTGAGAAGCACATGTTAGTTAAATTAGGAATATTAATTTAATCTAGAAGTTTTTCTTAAGTTAAAGAAATTAGGCAATTTACCTTTTACTAATAAGTTAAGTTTTTAGCTATATATATGTAAGCTCATCACAGAGCAATATCACCGTGAGAAATCAGAGCAATAACAGTTCTTAGAATATTCAATTTCAATCTCTTTCTTTTGATAATCCGAGAACAGTTTACGTTTTTGCTCAAACCCATAAACTCCAACATGGTATCAGAGCTAAGGTTTATGCATTAAAGATCCAAGCAACCTAAACATCACAAATCAATCTCACAAGAAACCACAAATATCACAAATCCATCACAAAAATCACAAGAAAATATGCAGCAGCAAATACAACACAGATTATTCATGTGTTCGAAGGACAGAACTTCAGTCTCTTGGTTAAGAGAATGAAAGCAATACTAAAGTCCAGATCTCTCTGAACCATTGTCTCGGAAGGAATATCTCAACCACCAGAAACCAAAACAAAACCGACAGCAGAAGAACTTGCCTCAATAATAGAATGGGAAGAGTTAGAAGTCAAAGACTAGCTTGCTTTGAAACTAATTCACAGTGCCTTGAGTGAAGATATTCTTGGAGGAAGAGTTTCTGATGAAGAATCATCTAAAGCCGCTTGGGATGTCCTGCATACCGAATACAAAGGAGATCCAAAGACACCACAAATTAGACTACAAAGACTAAGAGCAAAATTTTGGAGTGTTAAGCAAACAACAAAAGAAACAGTGAAAGAATTCATGAAAAGAGTTACTGAACTCAATAATGAAATGAAGTCATATGGAGACAATGTCTGAGGATATTTGGTGTCAAAAGTACTATCTTCTTTGACAACCAAATATGATCCGTACGTTGGTGTGATAGAGCAAACCAAAGATTTACAAACATTAACCCTGCAGGAAATGTTAAATGCATTACAAATGCAAGAAAACAGACTCGAAGATAGAGAAGATCACAATTCAAAGGGAGCATTCTACGCAAAGTTTAAGAAACCAGTCCAAACAAGTCAAGGAACCAACCAAAGTTTTGAAAACTCGAAAAAACAATGATGGTGCAGCTACTGTCGAAAGGATAATCACTACGAAGCAAACTGTTATTTCAGAAACAAGAAACCTACCAGTGATCAAAACAGACAACAAAAGTCACAAATACAATGTTTTAACTGTGGAGAAGTTGGGCACATAGCTAGAGAGTGCAAATTGAAGAAAAATCAGCAAGCTTATATGCACCAAGAAGAAACTACAATACAAGAACTATCTTTTGCAGCAAGTCATACACCAACAATTTCAAATACATGGATTGTTGATAGTGGAGCAACAAGTCACATGGTGAAAGAAGAAAAGTTCTTCACAGAATTAGACATATCAGTCCAAACTCCTGTCAAAGTGGCTAGTGGTCAGATACTTGTAAGTGATGGAAGAGGTAGCATCATCGTTGAAACAGAAGTGGATCAAAGAACAATAACTAATGTCCTTTTGGTTCCAAAGATTGACAGAAATCTACTAAGTGTTGGGCAGTTGATAAAAAGTGGATACAAGGTGTTGTTTGAAGAAGAGAAAGATATTATAATGGACAAAGAATACAACAAAATATCAGAAGTGCCTATGATTGGTACTAGATTTCCGCTGAACTGGAGAATCATCGAGAAATCATATACAGTACAAGAAGAAGATCTTTCAGACCTATGGGAAAACAGATATGGGCATGCAGGATATAAGCATTTACAAGTTCTCCAAACAAATGACATGGTGAAAGGATTACCTAAATTTACGGTCACAAAGGAGATATGTGAAGGATGTGTACGAGGAAAACAACATAGAGAAAGCTTTCCAGAAAAATATGAAACAATAGCAGTAGAGAAACTACAACTGATTCACACAGATGTATGTGGTCCTATGCAAACAAAATCAATTAATGGCAGCAAATATATCCTTACTTTCATAGATGATTTTTCAAGGATGCTATGGGTTTACTTTCCAAGATTGAAATCTGAAGTTTTCACAATTTTTAAGAAGTTCAAAGTTTTGGTGGAAACACAATCCGAGAAGAAAATAAAAACAACCAGATCTGACATGGGTAGTAAGTATGCATCACAAGAATTTACACGGTTTTTAGAAGAATCTGGTATACAAAGGCAACTCACAGTGGCTTATACTGTGGGAACTGTTTGGTTGATCCTGATGTAATTCACAGATTCATATCAACCTAAACATACAGATCTAGGTTCTCTTGATTAGAAACATTAGATGATCTCACCTTTTACCTGTTTGTTGCAGCGGAAGGAATAGAACAGGTCAGAGATCAGAAAGATGCACCGAGGGATGAATCCTCCAAAGGTTCACACACGCGATCACAGAAAACGGCTGCTAGACCGAGCTGGTGGGAGGCGCAGGGAGAGAGGAAAATCGGCGCTGGGGCTAGGGTTCTTGGAGAAAAGACTTGGCTTTTAGTTTATAAAAGCCTTCTCTTTCCCTTTTGGGCTTTTGGGCCCAAAATACCAATCTGATTAAATCACATGGATTTAATCAGACCCATTAGTCTCTCTCTTAGTACGACAAATGCCTGGCACTTTTACCGTACTTCTGCTAAGCCGTTCCAACACATTTTCCTGTTAGCTTAGGCGTGTGACCCATATGGGATCATATAATAAAGGCAATAAGTCCAAGACTTATAGATCATGAGCGGACTCTAGCAAGCCATCATGATCCCCAGTATTATATGACTTATGTCTGATCTTTGACATACTCTTACTTTCTAGAGACAGTACCGAGATTACTGGACACAATTCCAACAATCTCCCACTTGTACTGGAATCTCTGTATTCATAATCCTTTTATCACAATATCTCGATTAGTCATAAGGCAAGATTAGTGTCATCCTTATAAAGCCTAATCTTGTTCATCGGACTCTGATTTGATACTGACAATCCAAACGACTCGGGAAAGTCCGTTTGAGCATGGCCATGCATTTTCCAGTATTCAAATCTCCGATTGGCCTAGAGATATTCACTCCATTTATATTGGAGGGACAAATCCCGTCTTGTTCCATCACTGTAAACTACTCATTTCATAATGTACCCAAACAAGGTCCTTATAACTATCGCAGAACGATAGCGTTAGACAATGATCAAAGTACATCAGTCCATGGGCAGTCACATGCATGTGAACTCAGGTCTAAGGACTATACTCTATAGTCGTAGTAAGAATCTCTTATGACACAGATATAAATATCCTGAAGAGTTCTTATAAGCGGGTCTTGTCCGGTCGTATGTTCCCAACATACACCTATGTACTGACTTTGATGCCGCGCATCTATGACACACTGAGACTTTGTCATAAGTCACGTACCAATCCAGTCTCACACGGTTGTTGGTGTTCCAGTTTCAACAACCTTCGACTAGGGACAGGATGATATAAAACATTTATCAAATATAGGGTCTCATGATCAAGCTAAATGACTTTGATGACTCAAGATCAAGTCACTTACTTCGATGACCTATAAAATGCTTCATATCATTTTGGAACGATTATTTCATCACAATTAAAATAATCTTGAAATAATAATTTCATTAAAACATAAAATAATGTTTTACAAGAACATATCAAATAACTAAAATAAAGCTCACAAAACTCCCACTCAAATTTAGATTACATTTCAATGTTTCTAATGCCTACAGCTTCAGTCAGGAACTCGAGCTTAGGCCTTGGGAGTGGCTTTGTCAACGGATCAGCGACATTATCATCTGTCGGAACTCGGCTGATCTTGACTTCCTTTCTATTTACGATGTCACGTATCAAGTGAAATCTTCTTTGAACATGCTTGGATTTCTGGTGTGATCTTGGTTCCTTTGCCTGAGCTATAGCACCATTGTTGTCACAAAACAGTGCCAGAGGCTCAGCCGCATCTGGTATCACACCTAGTTCCATAATGAACTTTCGTATCCAAACAGCTTCCTTCGCTGCTTCTGAAGCGGCGATATATTCAGCTTCTGTAGTGGAATCAGCAACGGTGTCCTGCTTGGAGCTTCTCCAACTTACTGCACCGCCATTCAGACAAAAGACATAACCGGACTGTGACCGGAAATCATCTGTGTCTGTCTGGAAACTTGCGTCCGTGAATCCACTGACTTTAAGCACATCACTTCCACCGTACACCAAGAACTTATCCTTAGTATGTCTTAGATACTTCAAGATATTCTTTACGGCAATCCAATGGTTTTCACCTGGATTTGACTGGTATCTACTCGTCATGCTCAATGCATAAGCAACATCAGGACGAGTACAGATCATGGCATACATGACAGATCCTATTGCAGATGCATAAGGAATATTCTTCATGCGCTCAAGCTCAGCAGCCGACGTAGGGCTCTGCTTCTTGCTTAGCGTTGTGCCATGCACCATTGGCGTGAAGCCCTTCTTGGAATCTTTCATGCTGAATCTTTGTAGGACTTTGTCAATGTATGAGTCTTGACACAAGCCTATCAGCCTCTTAGGTCTATCCCGATAGATCCTAATTCCAAGAACGTATGCGGCTTCACCCATGTCTTTCATGGAAAAACAACTTCCAAGCCAGTCCTTTACAGACTTCAGCATTGGAACGTCGTTTCCGAGAAGCAGTATGTCATCGACATACAGAATAAGAAATACAATCTTGCTCCCACTAGATTTCTTATACACGCATTGTTCTTCTTCGTTTCTGATGAAGTCAAATTGCTTGATCGCTTCATCAAAACGAAGATTCCAGCTCCTCGATGCTTGCTTCAATCCATAAATGGATTTATGAAGCTTGCATACTTTCCCAGCATTCTTCGGATCTATGTAACCGTCAGGTTGTGTCATATACACATCCTCTTCCAGAATACCATTCAGGAAGGCGGTTTTCACGTCCATCTGCCAAATTTCATAATCATGAAAAGCTGCAGTTGCTAGTAGAATCCGAATAGATTTCATCATAGCCACTGGTGAATAGGTTTCATCGTAATCCACACCGTGAACTTTTCTGAAACCTTTTGCCACCAACCTGGCTTTATAAATCTGGACATTTCCATCCACGTCAATCTTCTTCTTGAAGATCCATTTGCACTCGATGGCTTTTACACCAGCAGGCAAGTCAACCAACGAAAATACTTGGTTGACCAACATGGAGTCCATTTCGGAATCAGTGGCTTTACGCCACTTAGAGGAATCTGGGCCCATCATGGCTTGATTGAAGTTCGATGGTTCATCACCATCAATGATCAGAAGATCATGACAGTCAGTCACGAGGAATCCTTGATATCTCTCGGGTTCGTGACGGATCCTCCCGGATCTTCGAACTTCAGGTACCACAGGTTCAGGCTCTACAATTTCTTGTAGGGCCTCCTCCTGCTCTTCCTCATTAGGTTGAGCAGTATCCTGTTCATCTTGAATTTCTTCAAGCAGTACCTTACTCCCACTGTCTTTCTTAGAGAGAAACTCCCTCTCAAGAAAGTTACAATCCCGGGCAACAAAAATCTTGTTCTCGGAACGTAGATAGAAGTAATAAGCCTTGGTTTCCCGTGGATAACCAATGAAATAGCATTTGTCAGATTTTGGTGTAAGCTTGTCTGAGATTAATCTCTTGACATAGGCTTCACAACCCCAAATTCTGAGATAAGACAGCACTGGAGCTTCTCCAGTCCATAATTCATATGGTGTCTTTGCTACTGCTTTTGATGGCGCTCTGTTTAGAGTGAACACTGCTGTTAGCAGAGCATATCCCCAAAGGGATATTGGAAGGTCTGTGTGACTCATCATAGATCGAACCATATCCAATAAGGTCCGATTTCTCCTCTCAGACACACCATTCCATTGAGGTGTTCCAGGAGGAGTGAGTTGGGATACGATCCCACACTCTCTCAGATGATCACTGAATTCCTGGCTTAAGTATTCTCCTCCTCGGTCGGACCGAAGAGCCTTAATGCTTTTGCCAAGTTGGTTCTGTACTTCATTTTGGAATTCTCTGAACTTTTCAAAAGATTCAGACTTATGTTTCATCAAATAAACATATCCATACCTACTGAAATCATCAGTGAAGGTAATGAAGTACTGATAGTTTCCTCTTGCATTTGTGGACATTGGGCCACACACATCAGTGTGTATCAGGCCCAATAAGTCACTGGCCCTCTCGTTAGGTTTATTAAAGGGGGCCCGTGTCATTTTGCCCATCATGCAGGATTCGCATTTCTCACATGACTCAAAGTCAAATGAGCCAAGAAGTCCATTCGAATGGAGCCTCTTGATGCGTTTCTCGCTGATGTGCCCTAAACGACAATGCCATAGAAACGTTCGGTTTTCCTCATTAGGTTTAAACCGTTTTGTATTAATGTTATATATTGGCGCGGATTGATCGAGTATGTAAAGCCCATTCGAAAGAGGGGCAGAACCATAGAACAAATTTTTGCGATTGAAGGAACATAATTTATTCTTAACTGAAAAATCATAACCTTCCAAATCCAACAAAGAAATTGAAATAATATTTCTGCTTATAGCAGGTACAAAATAACAATTATTCAGTTCTAAAATCAATCCCGAAGGTAAAGACAACAAGTATGTGCCTACAGCTAGTGCTGAAACTTTCGCTCCATTCCCAACTCGTAGCTCCACTTGTCCTTGCTTCAGCCTTCTACTGTTGCTGAGTGCCTGCATATTAGTACAAATATGAGCCCCACAACCAGTATCCATGACCCATGAGGTATTATCAGAAGTAGTTGTATTAACTTCTATAACAAAAATACCTGATGAAGAAGTCTCGAAAGTCTTCTTCTTCAATTCCTTTAGACCTTCCTGGAATTTCTTACAATCTCTTCTCCAATGCCCCAGTTCTTTGCAGAACCTGCACATGTCAGTTGGCCCAGCCTTGGACTTGGGCTTGGGCTTTGGCGTGTCCTTGTCCGCGACTTGGACAGCCTTGGCCGCTCCCTTATCCTTAGCAGAGGATTTCTTAAACCCCTTGCCCTTTTGCACCATAAGCACATTGGGGTCCTTGGCGGTTTTCCTCAAGTTGGGCTCTGCAGTCTTGAGCATTCCGTGAAGCTCAGGTAGTGTCTTACTCAAGCCATGCATGTTAAAGTTCAGAATGAACTGATCATAGCTTGCAGGTAAAGACTGCAGAATGATGTCGCAGGCAAGTTCCTGGCTGATTGGGCAGTCGAGTTTCTGAAGATGATCGAGATAACCCATCATCTTCAAGACATGAGGACTCACTGCCGCATTCGCAGCCAACTTACAGTCCAAGAGGTTCTTAACTGTCTGGAACCTCTCAGTCCTAGCCTGCTCCTGAAAAAGCGATTTCAGGCTTGCCATTATCTCGATGGGAGACAATACACTTTCGAACTGTTTTTGCAGCTCAGGAGTCATTGTCACCAACATCAGGCAATAGACATCATTTTCATCTGACGAATGCTTTTCCCAAGCATTGTGCAGAGTCCTGGCAGCATTGGCAAGAGGCCTCTCGGGGAGGGGATCACGAAGGACATAATCCTTCTTCTCCTGCTTGAGGACCAGCCTCAAGTTCCTTGACCATGTCAGGAAGTTCGTTCCAGTCAGCTTCTCCTTCTCGAGAACAGACCGGATCGAGAATGTGTTTTGTGTGCTTGTAGTAGTCATATCTGAAATATATAAATAAAAAGGTTATTAGTTATTATGTTCAAAATGACTAATCTCGTATTAAAAATTAATATGATTAATCACGCATTATATTCAATAACATCAGTTACCCTCAATAGAATATAATGATTCCAAGATCCACATATAACTAAGATTAAAGTGGGCCACTGGCCGTCACCCAACCTTAGCTTATATCGGTAAGCCCTATATCGGCTAATTATATCCATGACATAACTCTTGGTTGTGAATCTGGGCCCGAGGCCCAATTCACTCTGATGTCTCAAGGCCCGGGACTCCCGATGGCCTAGTCAAGAAAACCAGACTATACAGTCATGTAATCATTAATGTCTGGGACTCCCAATGACATTTATGAATCACAAACTGTCTTACCCACGCAAAAACAGACATCCTCACACTGTAAGGCCATGAATGCAATTGAATGGGCTTTGACAGCTGACATAGCCTGGACAAGACATCCAACGCTTGATATTATTTGAGGTTCGTAGGTTTATTAAAATTCATTCCCAAAATAGAAGATTACTATTTCGGGAAACTTTCTATTTCTGGAAACCTACTATTTTTGGAAACTTTCTAAAATTGGAAACTTTCTAAAAACGGAAACTTTCTAACTTTAGAAATTTCTTAAAATCCAAAACCCGCAAATCCAGAAACTTCTATTTTAAGAAACTTTCTAATTTCAAAATTTCGGAAACTTTAATTTAAAATCGACTTTATAATTTCATAAAATAAATTTTAAATTAATCTGAAGAAAGACTCAAATAATTGGCCCAATTGTTTTAACTTCTTGGCCTGAGGCCCAAGAATTGGTCCATGTCCAAGACATGACCCAATTGTCCAATTAAATGACATAACCGGTCTGGTTCATTAAAATTGGTCTAACCAAATTTTAATTACTACGATGACCACAATTGTCAACCGGTTATTTACTAAACCGGAATTTCTCAATTTATTTGGTCCAACCAAATCAAATTAGAAATTCCTGGTTTAGGCACTAAATCCAATATTTCTTTCGACATTGGATTTCTTATCCCGGTTTAACCAGACTTAATAAATTTATTAAATCTGTTTATTAAACCAAAACGAATCAATTTTAATTAAAATTCTAAACCGAGCCTTGAACCGAACCGAATTGGTCACGAACCAAACCGGGTTGGTCGTGACCTAGTTTCTTTCCCAAGAAACTATCGTCCAGCCGCTCAGCCGCACGCGACGATCCGAGATCGAGACGCTCGGTATGCTTGGGACGGACGGACGTTGTCCGGCTCGCGGACGGGTTGCTTGGGTCGGTGGCGGGGCGATTCAGGCCGAGACGCGATCGAGACGATGCTCGGCTCTCGGCAGAACGCGTGTGGCTTCGATCCATGCGGTCATCCTAGCGATCGATCTCGGCCGAGCCATGCGATCGGTTTGCGCCTGCCCCTCACGGTCGAGTGATGCAACCGGCCAACGCGCGATCCATACGAACGGCTTGGCCATCGGTTCATCATCTCGGCCGATCGCAAAAACCCGAGTCATATAGCTCGGTTTGCGATTTCTTTAGTGTGTTTAGGATTCAAATTTGTTTCTTAAGTGATTTATCTTATCAGTAATTGATTCAAAACACTTCTAAACAGATTAAACAACCTAAACATGAATCTAAAACAAGAAATCCTAAGAACCAATGGCTCTGATACCACTGTGGGAACTGTTTGGTTGATCCTGATGTAATTCACAGATTCATATCAACCTAAACATACAGATCTAGGTTCTCTTGATTAGAAACATTAGATGATCTCACCTTTTACCTGTTTGTTGCAGCGGAAGGAATAGAACAGGTCAGAGATCAGAAAGATGCACCGAGGGATGAATCCTCCAAAGGTTCACACACGCGATCACAGAAAACGGCTGCTAGACCGAGCTGGTGGGAGGCGCAGGGAGAGAGGAAAATCGGCGCTGGGGCTAGGGTTCTTGGAGAAAAGACTTGGCTTTTAGTTTATAAAAGCCTTCTCTTTCCCTTTTGGGCTTTTGGGCCCAAAATACCAATCTGATTAAATCCCATGGATTTAATCAGACCCATTAGTCTCTCTCTTAGTACGACAAATGCCTGGCACTTTTACCGTACTTCTGCTAAGCCGTTCCAACACATTTTCCTGTTAGCTTAGGCGTGTGACCCATATGGGATCATATAATAAAGGCAATAAGTCCAAGACTTATAGATCATGAGCGGACTCTAGCAAGCCATCATGATCCCCAGTATTATATGACTTATGTCTGATCTTTGACATACTCTTACTTTCTAGAGACAGTACCGAGATTACTGGACACAATTCCAACATATACACCACAACAGAATGGAGTGGCTGAACGGCGAAATAGAACACTACTAGAGATGGCACGCTCTATACTAAAAGCCCAGAGTATGCCAAATAAGTTTTGGTCTGAAGCTGTTTTTACAGCAGCATATTTGCAGAACAGATTATCTACCAAGTCACTTAACAAAATAACACCACTAGAAATCTAGAGTACTCATAAACCATCAGTAAGTCACTTAAGATTGTTTGGATACATTTGTCACATACTAGATCCAGAAAAAAGAGGAAGAAGTTAGATGACAATTCACGTAAAGGATTTTTTATCGGCTACGACACGTTAAGCAAATGATATATGATCTACATGCTAGATACATTCAAAGAGGAAGTTTCAAGGGATGTAATTTTTGAAGAAACCAAAGTTTGGGATTAGACAAAAAGAGAAAACAACCAAGAATCGTCTAGAATTTCCTTTGAAAACAGTACAAGGAACTCATAATTCATCAAGACTTCATACACAAACAAGTCTAGACACTACACTACACGAGAATATAAGTGATAGTGAAGCTTCTACACCACAAACAGAAGGCACAATATGGACAGAAAGTGAAGAATCACCAGAAGTGATAAGGAAAACTAAAAGCCTCAATGATGTCTACAACGGAACTATAGATCTTGATGAAGAATGCAATCAAGTGATAGAGTTTTGTTGCATGTGTATGGCAGAACCTACTTGTTTTGAAGAAGCTGTCAAGGATAAAGAATGGATACTTGCTATGGACGAAGAAATTATGATGATTAACAAAAACCAAACTTGGTATCTAACAGAGAAACCACAAGAGAAGAAAACTGTGGGAGTCAAATGGATTTACAAGATCAAGACAGATGAAAACGGAGAAATACTAAAGTTAAAAGCAAGATTAGTAGCAAGAGGATTTACCCAATCTTATGGAGAAGAGTACCACAAAACTTTTGCACTTGTCTCAAGACATGAAACTATTCGGACGATACTTGCAGTGGCAGCTCAAAGACAATGGACTTTATATCAACTAGATGTGAAATCAGCTTTCCTAAATGGAGAAATCAAAGAAGAAGTATACATAGATCAACCACAAGGATACATTCAAGAGGGAGCTGAACACAAAGTTTTTAGGCTAAGAAAAGCTTTGTATGGTCTTAAACAAGCACCAAGGGCATGGTACAGCAGGATTGACTCATTTTTCGTCAAAGAAGGATGTTAAAGAAGCAACAGTGCTGCAGCCATGTATATTCAAGAAGCAAAAAGTGAAATAATGGTCATATGCTTAGATGTGGATGATTTAATTATCACAGGGAGTTCAGAAAGTTTGATTCAAGCATTCAAGAACAAGTTGAACTCTGAATTTGAGATGAGTGATTTGGGTAAATTAAAGTATTTTCTGGGATTTGAGATCAAGCAGGAAATAGGAGATATTTTCATAAATCAAAACAAATATGCAAACAATCTATTGAAGAAATTCAGTATGCAAGATAGCAAACCTATCTCTACACCTCTTGCGCCATGCAACAAAGATGACGGCGAGCATGAAGACCTTCGTGATCTAACAAAATATAGAAGTCTAGTAGGAGGACTTTTGTATTTAACATCGACGCGACCAAATATATCGTTCGCAGCGTCTTATCTATCAAGATACATGGAAGCGCCTAAACTACAACATTACAAAGAGGCTAAACGAGTCCTTCGTTATATCAAGGGAACTAGTGAGTATGTGTAAGTTTTCAGAAAGTTGCAGAGGCAATGCTAGTTAGATTTTCGGACTCAGATTGGGCAGGATGCAAGGAGGATATGAAGAGTACAACATGATATTGTTTTAATCTTGGTAGTGCAGTGTTTTCATGGCGAACAGAAAAACAAGGACCAATAGCACAATCAACAGTTGAAGCGGAATACATGGCTCTATGTGCAGCAAGGAATCAAGTAGTATGGGTGAAGAGGTTACTAACCGAGCTAGGATTCGAAAGAAAGGACCTGTACCATTGATTTGTGATAGCACCTCCACAATCCCAATCGGTCGGAATCCAGTACAGCACAAACGGACGAAACACACGAGGAGCCTCTCGAAAGTAACACAACCCATGAGTCTGTGTAAGACGAGTCAAAGGTTGGGTTAATTTACTTTTGGGACCACAAGAGGAGCCTCTTGATATATCATGGTTTTTACTAGTTTTAAACCATGATATAGATGTGTTTTTAGTGTCTTTTATGTTCTTTTAGAGTCTTTTACAGGTATAATCAGGTTTGGAGCTAAATTGGAGATAATGGAGCTTTTTGGAGATTTTTGGAGTGATTGGCCAAGAGATAGAGTTCACTGTCCGAAACAGAGAAAGGTGTCGATCGTTGCACACCTGCAACGGTCGATGCACCAGCGAGATGGGCCAAAAACTCGGCGGTTTAGAAGAATCAAGTTATTGCACTTTGATCCAGAAGTTCCTGATATTTACAAAGAAGCCCATGGCCGAGATTATACCTATATAATCAAGTTTTAGTTGTTTTTATTAGATACGCTTTCATAATTAAGAGCAGAGGATTTTTAGAGCTTTTGGGGCTGATCTGAACCTATTACTTCATCTGTATTTGGAGAAGATTTCGAACCCCTTTTACTCTTATTCTTTTATGCAATTTATTCATCATATGATCATGTTTTCATTATCTATGTCTGAGTAGATTCCTTGTTAGGTTTAGGGTTTCTCACATAGGATTTCATGACTTGCTAGATTTGTTCAAATTCAGTTAAGGATTCAAACTATATCTGTTCTTCAATTTAATTGTGCTTAAAGCTAGTTCTAACCTGATCAATTAGAATCTAGATCTTAGGTTGCTAAATACGTCACAGAAGTGGGGTTTAGGAATCTGAACTATTTAAATTGGGCAATTAAACTTTGCGCAAACGGAAGTTTGGTTTAGGATAATTGTGAACATATCAAACTTGGGATTAATGCTAGTTTAATCTGTTAGTTCTCGCAAACGAAAGTTTGGTTTGCTGCACTTAGACTTAGAGAATTATCGCAAAGAAATTTGGTTAATTCTATATCTGTGTTTTGAGTTCTAGAACTGTGCTTAATTAGATCCTTACTGAATGAACTGTCTGCTTGTCTGATTTCCTGAGAATACCATAGGCTTGACGCTTTTAGTTTATTGCTTTCACAACCGTTAATCTCTGCTACTGATTTACTTTCTCGCACCGCTTTTAGTTCAATCATATTGTTTTCTTTCTAGTATTAGTCTCTACTGTTATGATCTATTGAGACCAAGTGTCCCTGTGGATTCGATAACCCTATATACTACTTTGACATTGCTGTTCACTTGCAGTTTAGAATAGGGATTAATTCTTGACCTATCAAGTTTTTGGCGCCGTTGCCGGGGACTCTTAGAGTCTTCGATAGGACCGAACTTAGGGTTTTTACTAGAAATTTTTCTTTTTGTTTTTGCTTTTTCGTTTTGTTTTTATATTTTGCTAACTTTTTCTCTGTTTCTTTCTGTCGCAGGTACGACTTTCGCCTTGCGTCGATCGTTTCATCCCTTGCGTCGATCGTCACTAGGCGATTCTGAGGTTGAATCGATCGTTGCACTGATAGCATCGATCATTGCTGGACGATTACAGACAGTTTATGCCAACGCAGAAAACTCGAAGTAATCCGAACTCGAGCTTGCTTAATCTCGGACTAGAGGAACTTGGACGTCTAGAAAGGACTATCAGAAGAGAAAAGAGAGAGAGAATGGTACGAGAACGTCTGATCTTGATACCAGATGCTGAAGGTACCCTGAGGGACCAAGATAACAACCCGTACAATGCTGATGGGCATCGGGTTGATGCTGAAGGGAATGTCATCCCTGATCCTCCTGAGCAACATCAACAGGAGCTGAACCAAAACCAGGGTCAAGGACAGGCCCAAGGTAGAGAGATGGTGGTTCATGAGAGGACACTAGCTGACTACAACAGACCTGATGAGTTTCATGCAAACCGAGCAGCTCTAGTGCTTCCTG
Source organism: Orychophragmus violaceus (assembly GCA_030180135.1). Lineage (NCBI taxonomy): Eukaryota > Viridiplantae > Streptophyta > Magnoliopsida > Brassicales > Brassicaceae > Orychophragmus > Orychophragmus violaceus. The sequence continues at coordinate 41,496,089 of CM058236.1, forward strand.
CTTTTGAGAGGAATGATTTTGAGGTAAAGACCATCTACTACCAGCTGATGAGACATATTGCTTTTCATGGTCTTCAAGCAGAGCAGCCTATGGATCACATTGACAAGTTTGAGGACATAGTCACTGGCATGAAGTATGAAGGAGTATGCCCGGACTATCTGTTCCTTAAGCTATTTCCGCACAGTCTTGCTGGAGACGCTAGTGCATGGCTGAGACAACTGGCACCTGGTCAGTATACTACTTGGGCAGCCTTAAAGAGTGAGTTCCTGCGTCACTTTTATGATGATGCGCGCTCAGATCAGTCCAGACAGGACATACTCAATTTTTCCCAAGGAGCTGTGGAGCCCTTGAAGACTGCCTGAATGAGATTTAAGCAGTATCAGCGTGACTGTCCACACCATGGATTCACAGAAGTACAGCTGATTGGTATCTTCTTCAGAGGCATAGATCTCCCTTATCAGACTGCGCTGGATAATTCCAGTAATGCTAATTTCAACACCAGGACTCCTACACAAGCTAAGCAGTTGATTGAGAACCTGATTGGCAGCAACAGTTGCAAGACAATGGATGAAAGGAGGAAGAAATCTGGTGGAACTGTAGAGAATTCTGATATAGCTAATATAAGATCCAGATTGGACACAGTCTACAATCTCCTGACAAGTAAGAAAGCTGTCCACTTTGCCCAAGATGTAGAGGTGATTCAGACTGAGGAGGAAACTCAGGAAGAAGATGTGAATTTCAAAGGAGGTTCTGGTTTCCAAGGTAATAGATTTGGTAATCAACAAGGGAACATATTCTCCAATGGAGGACAGACTGGTGGTTTTCAGAAGACCTATGGACAAGGTACTCAGAGAACCTATGGATCTACATCCTATCAGACTCCTCCTGCACCTACAGCCCATGAGAGCAAAATGGAGGCTATGATGGAACAACTGATTGAGAGTCAGACCAAGATTTCTGTGGACTGCAACAAGAAGTTGGACGCTGTCTATGAAGACCTCAATGGGAAATTTGAGTCTATGAGCACTCACATGAAGCAGTTGGACACTCAGGTGAACCAGATGTCCAGCTCACTGAAGGGAAAAGGAGTGGCAGACACTCATGTTAAGGCCTGGTCTGTGTACATTAATGATGGATCTCACCTAGGTGAAAGATTTGAGCTAAGTACAGCTGAGTTGGTGACAGAACAAGAATTTTTGGATATTTGTGAAAAACTCTCGGGTGAAATCTGCTGCAGTGCGTCGATCGATGCAACATCTGTGCCGATCGATACACCAGTCGGGATGGCAACGATCGACACACCCTTAGTGTCGGTCGTTGCAGGGCGTGAACAGACAGAACTGTCGGATGATAATGGCATAGATGCTGACTTGGAGCTTGATCGCCTATTCAATGGAGCCTCTGAGATTACTCAACAGGAGATCTACGAACAGATTTTTAGACAACACTCCTCAGTGTCTGAAGTGATTAGGCAAGAGATTGAAGAGTTGAAGAAATTAGAAGGTATTGGTGAAGAATTGGAAGAAATTTCAACTTCTGATGATCCACCTTATCATCCATGTGTGCAGAGGTACCTGAACAAGATGTTGCCCCTGGATGATGATCTGAAAGACTGGGTGATAATAGTTCCTCAGCATATTAGTGATGTTCTGCTAACTAAGATCCCGAAGAAGCTGCCTGATCCTGGAGTCTTTGTGCTGGATTGTTCTATCTTTGAGGATAGTTTTAGACGCTCTCTGTGTGATTTAGGAGCTGCTGGAAGCTTGATGCCTTACTCTGTGGCAGAGAAGTTGGGTATGTTGGATTTTACTCCTACTAGGACTTCTTTTGTCCTAGCTGATCAGTCCATACGAGTTCCTGAAGGACTCCTTATGGACATTCCGGTGAGAGTTGGAAACTACTTAGTTCCAATGGACTTCCTTGTGCTGAGATATGACTGTGATCCGGATGAAGCATTATTGCTTGGGAGACCCTTTTTGGCTACAGCAGGGGCGTTGATTGATGTTAGGAACAGCTTGATAGACCTCCATCTGGGAGATGAACCACTGCACTATGAGATGGATAAGCTGCGAAAGCCACTGATAGATGGGCAGACATTCACCATAAGGGACGCAGATTTTGAGCAGCCTGATCATACTATGGTTATAGATCCTGGAGCACATTTCACTCCATATTTTCTTGGACATGAGCATTCCGCAACAGCCTACTCACCACCTTGGATGAGGAGACTTGAACAGAGACAGAAAAAGTCTCTGTCAGGACCTTCTGGTACCTGAAAATTCCCGTCCGTCCGGTCAAGCTATTGACCTTAAACAAGCGCTGAGTGGGAGGCAACCCACCATTAGGTACTGGTGTTTTTCTACTTAATTTTTGGTGTTTTTGTTAGGATTTTACGTTTGTTTTTGTTTCTGGTGAGTTTATGTTTGCAGGTCTCGGACAAAATCGCAATGCAACGATCGACTCACTCCTGTGTCGATCGTCACAGCACGAAAGGAATCGCATTGCAGCGATCGTTGCGCTCTTGAGCAACGATCGACCATACACGAAAATCGCCAAGTAACGGTCGATGCACTTAGTGCAACGATCGATGCCTGAGCGACAGAGGTAACCCGACAGACATAATTTCACCTTTTCAATTTTTATTTTCTTTTTACCGATCCTTCGCTGGACACTACTGGGGACAGTGTGTCTTAAGTGTGGGGGAGGTGCTACTGACTTTTGTTTTCAGTTTTCTTAAGAGTCAGTCCGTTTTTCAAAAAAATTTTGTTTTATTGAGTCAAAATGGTTTAAGTAAGAAACTATGATTTTCTGAGAAGATTTACAAGACTTGTAGGAACTTAAGTAACCATTGGGATTAAGTTGCAGGATCTATCTATGACTATTAGAAAACCCCATCACAGATCAACCTACTGGGAACACCCACATCACTTCAGGTATCAGAGGATCCTTTTACTGACTTCAACCTTAATACTGACTTAGATTTCTCACCTAAGGGCTTGGTATACTTTGTGTCGGATTCCCTTGTTAGTTCTGACACAGCCTGTCAACCTATCCTATTTAGTTCCCTTCTCCCCTTCTATAAAGTAAAAAAAAAATATATATATATATATATATATATATATATATATATATATATAATAAACTGAGGATGAGTTAGTAACTCCGAAGTGGTCATGGGAATAGTAGCAAACACTATTATCTCTCATGTGATCCATGGAATGTGTCCAAAGTACACCCCATAACGGGAAGAACACTGATAAAAAAAAAAAAATGATACCCAGTGGGGAAAAATCAGTTGTTAAAGAAGGGAAAGAGAAGAAAGGGACTAGAGAAAGGTAGTATGGTGGTCTAGAGCTGATAAGGTAAGAATCCATGTGCCCTTTGATCGATACTCCTTAGGTGAGACCGCACTTAAATACTTGCAGAAGTCAGTAGGGAGAATTTGAATGCTTGAATGTGATTGTGGAGTTTACCTAGGACAGTTGCTAAGTGTGGGGGAAGTACATGTTGGTCTTGATATCCTGTGATTGATTCTTTCAGTGGCTTACTAAGGGGAATCTGAGTATTGTAGCTTCTAGGACGAAATGAGTTTCTGAAGAGTTTTCAAACCTCTTCACCATGTTTTAGTTCTCTGTTTTGCTTGAGGGCAAGCAAAGGCTAAGTGTGGGGGAGTTGATATATCATGGTTTTCACTAGTTTTAGACCATGATATAGATGTGTTTTTAGTGTCTTTTGTGTTCTTTTAGAGTCTTTTACAGGTATAATCAGGTTTGGAGCTAAATTGGAGATAATGGAGCTTTTTGGAGATTTTTGGAGTGATTGGCCGAGAGATAGAGTTCACTGTCCGAAACAGAGAAAGGTGTCGATCGTTGCACACCTGCAACGGTCGATGCACCAGCGAGATGGCCCAAAAACTCGGCGGTTTAGAAGAATCAAGTTATTGCACTTTGATCCAGAAGTTCCTGATATTTACAAAGAAGCCCATGGCCGAGATTATACCTATATAATCAAGTTTTAGTTGTTTTTATTAGATACGCTTTCATAATTAAGAGCAGAGGATTTTTAGAGTTTTTGGGGCTGATCTGAACCTATTACTTCATCTGTATTTGGAGAAGATTTTGAACCCCTTTTACTCTTATTCTTTTATGCAATTTATTCATCATGTGATCATGTTTTCATTATCTATGTCTGAGTAGATTCCTTGTTAGGTTTAGGGTTTCTCACATAGGATTTCATGACTTGCTAGATTTGTTCAAATTCAGTTAAGGATTCAAACTATATCTGTTCTTCAATTTAATTGTGCTTAAAGCTAGTTCTAACCTGATCAATTAGAATCTAGATCTTAGGTTGCTAAATACGTCACGGAACTGGGGTTTAGGAATCTGAACTATTTAAATTGGGCAATTAAACTTTGCGCAAACGGAAGTTTGGTTTAGGATAATTGTGAACATATCAAACTTGGGATTAATGCTAGTTTAATCTGTTAGTTCTCGCAAACGAAAGTTTGGTTTGCTGCACTTAGACTTAGAGAATTATCGCAAAGGAATTTGGTTAATTCTATATCTGTGTTTTGAGTTCTAGAACTGTGTTTAATTAGATCCTTACTGAATGAACTGTCTGCTTGTCTGATTTCCTGAGAATACCCTAGGCTTGACGCTTTTAGTTTATTGCTTTCACAACCGTTAATCTCTGCTACTGATTTACTTTCTCGCACCGCTTTTAATTCAATCATATTGTTTTCTTTCTAGTATTAGTCTCTACTGTTCTGATCTATTGAGACCAAGTGTCCCTGTGGATTCGATAACCCTATATACTACTTTGACATTGCTGTTCACTTGCAGTTTAGAATAGGGATTAATTCTTGACCTATCACCTCTCCAATTTGTCTTCTTGTGAGTTAGGTTAGTGGTATCTCCATTATAAAAGGAAGCCCTAGACGTGAGAGAGAAGATGTAGAGCACACATAGAGCTGCACAATGTAGCTAGATGGGTGAGAGAAGCCATTGTTGAAGGCATAAAACTTTATCAATTTTATCTTGTATACATAGAGGGTTACACAGAGAGTGTTCATTAGTGAGTTGATGAGGGAAACACTTGTATTTGTGTATCTAAGTATCTTCTTCTAGTGGATTCCGAGCAGAGAGTTGATATATCATGGTTTTTACTAGTTTTAGACCATGATATAAGTGTGTTTTTAGTGTCTTTTGTGTTCTTTTAGAGTCTTTTACAGGTATAATCAGGTTTGGAGCTAAATTGGAGATAATGGAGCTTTTTGGAGATTTTTGGAGTGTTTGGCCGAGAGATAGAGTTCACTGTCTGAAACAGAGAGGGGTGTCGATCGTTGCACTCTAGCAACGATCGATGCACCAGCGAGATGGGCCGAAACTCGGCGGTTTAGAAGAATCAAGTTATTGCACTTTGATCCAGAAGTTTCTGATATTTACAAAGAAGCCCCTGGCCGAGATTATGCCTATATAATAGAGTTTTTAGTGTTTTTATTAGACACAATATATACTTTTTACAATACGCTTTGATAATTAAGAGCAGAGGATTTTAGAGCTTTTTGGGGCTGATCTGAACCTGTTACATCATCTGTATTTGGAGAAGCTTTCAAACCCCTTTTACTCTTATTCTTTTATGCAATTTATTCATTCTATGATTATGTTTTCATTATCTATGTCTGAGTAGATTCCTAGTTAGGTTTAGGGTTTCTCACATAGGATTTCATGACTTGCTAGACTTGTTCAAATTCAGTTAAGGATTCATAACTATATCTGTTCTTCAATTTAATTGTGCTTAAAGCTAGTTCTAACCTGATCAATTAGAATCTAGATCTTAGGTTGCTAAATACGTCACGGAAGTGGGGTTTAGGAATCTGAACTAATTAAATTGGGCAATTAAACTTTGCGCAAACGGAAGTTTGGTTTAGGATAATTGTGAACATATCAAACTTGGACTTATTGCTAGTTTAATCTGTTAGTTCTCGCAAACGAAAGTTTGGTTTGCTGCACTTAGACTTAGAGAATTATCACAAAGGAATTTGGTTAATTCTATATCTGTGTTTTGAGTTCTAGAACCGTGCTTAATTAGATCCTTGCTGAATGAACTGTCTGCTTGTCTGATTTCCTGAGAATACCCTAGGCTTGACGCTTTTAATTACTTGCTTCACAACCGTTAATCTCTGCTACTGATTTACTTTTTCGCACCGCAATTTATTTCATTCACTATTTGCTTATTTCTAGTATTTATTCCTATAGTTTGATTCTCTTGAGACCAAGTGTCCCTGTGGATTCGATAACCCTATATACTACTTTGACATTGCTGTTCACTTGCAGTTTAGTATAGGGAAAACTTAGAACCTATCAAGTTTTTGGCGCCGTTTCCGGGGACTCTTTGAGTCTTCGATAGGATCGAACTTAGGGTTCTACTAGAAATTTTTCTTTTTGTTTTTGTTCTTTTTCGTTTTTATTTTTGATTTTGCTGAACTTTTTCTCTGTTTCTTTCTGTCGCAGTACGAATTTCTCCTTGCGTCGATCGTTGCATACCTTGCGTCGATCGTCACTAGGCGATTCTGAGAATTGAATCGATCGTTGCACTGATAGCATCGATCGTTGCTGGACGATTACAGACAGTTTATGCCAACGCAGAAAACTCGAAGTAATCCGAACTCGAGCTTGCTTAATATCGGACTAGAGGAACTTGGACGTCTAGAAAGGACTAACAGAAGAGAAAAGAGAGAGAGAATGGTACGAGAACGTTTGATCTTGATACCAGATGCTGAAGGTACCCTGAGGGACCAAGATGACAACCCGTACAATGCTGCTGGGCATCGGGTTGATGCTGAAGGGAATGTTATCCCTGATCCTCCTGAGCAACAGCAACATGAGCTGAACCGAAACCAGGGTCAAGGACAGGCCCAAGGTAGAGAGATGGTGGTTCATGAAAGGACACTAGCTGATTACAACAGACCTGATGAGTTTCATGCAAACAGAGCAGCTCTAGTGCTTCCTACTTTTGAGAGGAATGATTTTGAGGTAAAGACCATCTACTACCAGCTGATGAGACATATTGCTTTTCATGGTCTTCAAACAGAGCAGCCTATGGATCATATTGACAAGTTTGAGGACATAGTCACTGGCATGAAGTATGAAGGAGTATGCCCGGACTATCTGTTCCTTAAGCTATTTCCGCACAGTCTTGCTGGAGACGCTAGTGCATGGCTGAGACAACTGGCACCTGGTCAGTATACTACTTGGGCAGCCTTAAAGAGTGAGTTCCTGCGTCACTTTTATGATGATGCACGCTCGGATCAGTCCAGACAGGACATACTCACCTTTTCCCAAGGAGCTGTGGAGCCCTTGAAGACTGCCTGGATGAGATTTAAGCAGTATCAGCGTGACTGTCCACACCATGGATTCACAGAAGTACAGCTGATTGGTATTTTCTTCAGAGGCATAGATCTCCCTTATCAGACTGCGCTGGATAATTCCAGTAATGCTAATTTCAATACCAGGACTCCTACACAAGCTAAGCAGTTGATTGAGAACCTGATTGGCAGCAACAGTTGCAAGACAATGGATGAAAGGAGGAAGAAATCTGGTGGAACTGTAGAGAATTCTGATATAGCTAATATAAGATCCAGATTGGACACAGTCTACAATCTCCTGACTAGTAAGAAATCTGTCCACTTTGCCCAAGATGTAGAGGTGATTCAGACTGAGGAGGAAACTCAGGAAGAAGATGTGAATTTCATAGGAGGTTCTGGTTTCCAAGGTAATAGATTTGGTAATCAATAGGGGAACAGATTCTCCAATGGTGGACAGACTGGTGGTTTTCAGAAGACCTATGGACAAGGTAATCAGAGAACCTATGGGTCTACATCCTATCAGACTCCTCCTGCACCTACAGCCCATGAGAGCAAAATGGAGGCTATGATGGAACAACTGATAGAGAGTCAAACCAAGCTTTCTGTGGACAACAATAAGAAGCTGGACGCTGTCTATCAAGACCTCAATGGGAAGTTTGAGTCACTGAGCACTCACATGAAGCAGTTGGACACTCAGATGAACCAGATGTCCAGCTCAATGAAGGGAAAAGGAGTTGCAGAGACTCATATTAAGGCCTGGTCTGTACTCATTAATGATGGATCTTATCTAGGGGAGAAATTTGAGCTAAGTACAGCTGAGTTGGTGACTGAGGCAGAATTTTCGGATTTCTGTGAAAAACTCTCGGGTAGAAACTACAGTGATGCAACGATCGACACACAGCTGGCATCGATCGATGCAGGTCGTGAACGAGCAGAAGATCCGTGGGATGAAAGAGAGATTGATGCAGAACTAGCCCGCCTATTCCCTGATGTATCTGAGATCACTCAAGAGGATGTTTATGCACAATCCATTAGGCAATATCCCAAGGTGTCTGAAGTGATTAAACAAGAGATTGAAGAGCTGAAAAAGCTAGAAGAGAGTGGTGAAGACTTGGAAGAAATTTCACCTTCTGATGATCCACCTTATCATCCATGTGTTCAGAGATATTTGAACAAGATGTTGCCTTTAGATGAGGAGCTGAGAGAATGGGTGATAATAGTTCCTCAGCATATCAGTGATGTTCTGCTAACTAAGGTCCCAAAGAAACTGCCTGATCCTGGAGTTTTTGTGCTAGATTGTTCTATCTTTGAGGATAGTTTTAGGCGCTCTCTATGTGATTTAGGAGCTGCTGGAAGCATAATGCCTTACTCTGTGGCAGAGAAGCTGGGAATGTTGGATTTTACTCCTACTAGGACTTCTCTTATCCTAGCTGATCAGTCCATACGAGTTCCTGAAGGACTTATTATGGACATTCCGGTGAGAGTTGGAAACTACTTAGTTCCAACAGACTTCCTTGTGCTGAAATATGACTGTAACCCGGATGAAGCTTTATTGCTTGGGAGACCATTCTTGGCTACAGCAGGAGCTGTGATTGATGTAAGACAGAGTCTAATAGACCTCCACCTGGGAGATGAACCACTGCACTATGAGATGGATAAGCTGCGAAAGCCACTGATAGATGGGCAGACATTCACCATAAGGGACACAGATTTTGAGCAGCCTGATCATACCATGGTTATAGATCCTGGAGCACATCTCACTCCATCTTTTCTTGGACATGAGCATTCTGCAACAGCCTACTCACCACCTTGGATGAGGAGACTTGAACAGAGACAGAAAAAGTCTCTGTCAAGACCTCCTGGTACTTGAAAATTCCAATCCGTCCGGTCAAGCTATTGACCTTAAACAAGCGATGGGTGGGAGGCAACCCACCATTAGGTACTGGTGTTTTTCTACTTAATTTTTGGTGTTTTTGTTAGGATTTTACGCTTGTTTTTGTTTTTGGTGAGCTTATGTTTGCAGGTCTCGGTTAAATCGCAGTGCAGCGATCGACGCACTTCTGTGTCGATCGTCACAACACGAAAGGAATCGCATTGCAGCGATCGTTGCGGTCCTGAGCAACGATCGACTATACACGAAAATCGCCAGGTAACGGTCGATGCACTTAGTGCAACGGTCGATGCTAGGCGACAGAGGTAACCCGACAGACATAATTTCACCTCTCCAATTTTTATTTTCTTTTTACCGATCCTTCGCTGGACACTACTGGGGACAGTGTGTCTTAAGTGTGGGGGAGGTGCTACTGACTTTTGTTTTCTGTTTTCTTAAGAGTCAGTCCGTTTTTCAAAATTTTTTGTTTTATTGAGTCAAAATTGTTTAAGTAAGAAACTATGATTTTCTGAGAAGATTTACAAGACTTGCAGGAACTTAAGTAACCATTGGGATGAAGTTGCAGGATCTATCTATGACTATTAGAAAACCCCATCACAGATCAGCCTACTGGGAACACCCACATCACTTCAGGTATCAGAGGATCCTTCTACTGACTTCAACCTTAATACTGACTTAGATTTCTCACCTAAGGGCTTGGTATACTTTGTGTCGGATTCCCTTGTTAGTTCTGACACAGCCTGTAAACCTGTCCTATTTAGTTCCCTTCTCCCCTTCTGTAAAGTAAAAAAAAATAATAATAATAAACTGAGGATGAGTTAGTAACTCCGAAGTGGTCATGGGAATAGTAGCAAACACTATTATCTCTCATGTGATCCATGGAATGTGTCCAAAGTACACCCCATAACGGGAAGAACACTGATAAAAAAAATAAAATGATACCCAGTGGGGAAAAATCAGTTGTTAAAGAAGGGAAAGAGAAGAAAGGGACTAGAGAAAGATAGTATGGTGGTCTAGAGCTGATAAGGTAAGAATCCATGTGCCCTTTGATCGATAATCCTTAGGTGAGACCGCACTTAAATACTTGCAGAAGTCAGTAGGGAGAATTTGAATGCTTGAATGTGATTGTGGAGTTTACCTAGGACAGTTGCTAAGTGTGGGGGAAGTACATGTTGGTCTTGATATCCTGTGATTGATTCTTTAAGTGGTTTACTAAGGGGAATCTGAGTATTGTAGCTTCGAGGATGAAATGAGTTTCTGAAGAGTTTTCAAACCTCTTCACCATGTTTTAGTTCTCTGTTTTGCTTGAGGGCAAGCAAAGGCTAAGTGTGGGGGAGTTGATATATCATGGTTTTTACTAGTTTTAGACCATGATATAAGTGTGTTTTTAGTGTCTTTTGTGTTCTTTTAGAGTCTTTTACAGGTATAATCAGGTTTGGAGCTAAATTGGAGATAATGGAGCTTTTTGGAGATTTTTGGAGTGTTTGGCCGAGAGATAGAGTTCACTGTCCGAAACAGAGAGGGGTGTCGATCGTTGCACTCTAGCAACGATCGATGCACCAGCGAGATGGGCCGAAACTCGGCGGTTTAGAAGAATCAAGTTATTGCACTTTGATCCAGAAGTTCCTGATATTTACAAAGAAGCCCCTGGCCGAGATTATGCCTATATAATAGAGTTTTTAGTGTTTTTATTAGACACGATATATACTTTTTACAATACGCTTTGATAATTAAGAGCAGAGGATTTTAGAGCTTTTTGGGGCTGATCTGAACCTGTTACATCATCTGTATTTGGAGAAGATTTCGAACCCCTTTTACTCTTATTCTTTTATGCAATTTATTCATTCTATGATTATGTTTTCATTATCTATGTCTGAGTAGATTCCTAGTTAGGTTTAGGGTTTCTCACATAGGATTTCATGACTTGCTAGACTTGTTCAAATTCAGTTAAGGATTCATAACTATATCTGTTCTTCAATTTAATTGTGCTTAAAGCTAGTTCTAACCTGATCAATTAGAATCTAGATCTTAGGTTGCTAAATACGTCACGGAAGTGGGGTTTAGGAATCTGAACTAATTAAATTGGGCAATTAAACTTTGAAAACGGAAGTTTGGTTTAGGATAATTGTGAACATATCAAACTTGGACTTATTGCTAGTTTAATCTGTTAGTTCTCGCAAACGAAAGTTTGGTTTGCTGCACTTAGACTTAGAGAATTATCGCAAAGGAATTTGGTTAATTCTATATCTGTGTTTTGAGTTCTAGAACCGTGCTTAATTAGATCCTTGCTGAATGAACTGTTTGCTTGTCTGATTTCCTGAGAATACCCTAGGCTTGACGCTTTTAATTACTTGCTTCACAACCGTTAATCTCTGCTACTGATTTACTTTCTCGCACCGCAATTTATTTCATTCACTATTTGCTTATTTCTAGTATTTATTCCTATAGTTTGATTCTCTTGAGACCAAGTGTCCCTGTGGATTCGATAACCCTATATACTACTTTGACATTGCTGTTCACTTGCAGTTTAGTATAGGGAAAACTTAGAACCTATCAAGAGTCTCAGGGAGATGTAGCGACCCTCGTTAATGGACGTGAACTCCTTAAACTGTGTGTATGCTCCCTCCTTCTTTCGTTCTTCTGTTTATGTTTTCTGCAACTTTCGGTTTTACACAGATTGACGCACTGTGTTACTCTGTTTCTGGTTTTGACATCAAACTACTTCTATCTTGGGTGTGGAGAGTCATGATCTTGGTTAAAGGTGACGCCTTTAAAGCCTCTGATTTCTCTACAAGTGGTATCAGAGCGTTGGTTCTTTGGTCAGTGGTTCTCTCAAGTCAAGAACCATGTTTTATCAAGAAAGGAAGTGGAAGGTTTGAAGGTCATGGAGCTGTTTTAGGAAAGCAAAATATGATGGCTTATGAGGAGTTTGTAGGCCTGGGAGAAGCTTTGAGGATGGTTGAGATTTCGGTAAAGAAAGTCTCAGATCCAGGAGAAACAGAGAAGAAAGTGAGAAAGAAGAATCAGATCTAAAAGAAACTAGATCTAGATGAAGAAGGAGAGTGAAGAGAAGTGAAAAGGTTGGATCTTTGTGCATCCAAGTTCTTCTCTTTGGCGAGCTGGTTGTGGAGAGACAAGTTTATGTCTTAGGAGAAGCAACAAGGCAGTAGCTCGTGGTCAATGGTGCATAAGAGAGGAAGAAGCCATAAGACTCTTTCTTGGTTAGCATCATGGTGATTCTCGGTTTTGAGGATGGAGACAAGAGTGTCTCAGGCTGAAAGATAGGTGTATGTCTTGGTAATCAGCACGAATTTGAGGAGAAGGAGTTATAAGAATCGTTCTGGTGTCTCAGGAAGCATCTCATTCACAACATCTCAAAGGTTAAGAAGAACCAAGAAGCTTCAGGTGTTCTGTTGCACGTGCATGATGTATGTGCAACTACATGGTTTCTGGGAAAGTTGCAGGTTTAGTGACACAGCAGGTTTTTCAGTGCAGCAACAAGGAAGCTTTGGTAAGATGTTATTTCAGCTTGGTAGAAGATCGGGTAAGATCTTAGGTGGAATAACAGAAGGTTCTTGAGAAGCTTAAGTAGTTGAGAATGTGGTTAGCTCATGTTATGGTTAGTAGCTGAGTGTGATAGGGAGATGCGATCAAGGTGTACCTTCAAGAATTATTCATGGTAGAAGAGTGGATCAAGTGAGGTGATTTCATGGGTCATGAGATCAGGTTACCTCTGAGGTACATGATTGTGAAACATTGTGAGAAGGTAGATCACTCACAGGTTGAAGTTGTGCAAGCACAAGACGAAATCAGAGATAGAAGCATGAGGCATATGATTGAAGATGGATTTTCTTGATCAGTGCTAAGAAGCCGGTTAAAGGTTGGTGTAGGCTGAAGGTCTTTCATAAGAATCAGCTGGGTGTGATTCTGTAACACAAGAGTTCGGGGTTTGTGACTCACGGGTGTTCATCAGAATCAGAACATCAACTTCAAGACTCAAGTTCAGGGAGACTTTTAAATCTGATTCCGCTGCAGTCAAAAGGGGTTTGTGATACTCTAAAGGGAAGTCTCAAGATTGCTCAAGTTCTGCATTGGATTGGAATTGGAAGCTGGTTGTAACACCAAGGTTCTGTGCAGGTTTTGCAAAGGATTTGGCCGGGATTCTGTGTTGGGTTTTCTCAGGTTACACAGAGGTTAAATCAGTGTCAAGACAGCTGCAGGTGGTGTTCAAGCTTTGTTGTTTTCTAGCCCGGTGTCTCACAGAAATTCAGGGAGCTAGGGGACGCCTTAAAGCCTTGGTTTTGGTGGGTAGTTTACGACTGTTAGAGTATCAGTAAGGGTATTCTGGGTTCAGTCTAAAGGGTGGTTGCAGAACGGTTACGGAGCAAGTCAGAGTTTCTGTTTGGTCAAGGATAGAAACGGGTTTGATGATTTGAGTGACTTCGGGGAGTCTTGGAAGGGGTTTCTGCTGCAGGTTCTATCTCAGGGTTTGTTCATGTGGGTAGTTGGTAGTTCTTGGTAACATGAGAGTCAGGAGGTGGCTTGTCATCAGAGTACGTGAAGCTACAAGGTTGTTTCAGATGGATGCAATGAGGGTGTTTTGTTGCAGTCTAAAATGTTCTTCTGTGTAAGCAGAAGGGGAACACTCAACTTCATTGCTTTAATCAGAGGGAATGCAATGAAGATTATGCTCTTGTGAGCTAGAGTGTTTGAGTATTGTTAAGAAGTATAAGCTCTTGGCAAGATGACAGTAGCAAAGATTCAAGTTTCGCACAGGTTTGTGTTGTGTGCAACACATGAAGATTGTGCAGGTTTTGAATCTTAAAGAACTGTGAGTTCTTGTCTCAGGTGGAGCAATGTTTTCTCAGGGGATATCTTGTATTGGTTCAGATCTTCTCACAAGGAAGCATCTGATGGTCTAGTAGCTGAAGGCATTGGAGACATCATTGGAGGGTTATTCATGATGTCATTATGCACAGGGATATACTACAATCTGGTATAGTTAGGCGGCGTGTCCTGTTGATAAACAGCGGTACCGGAAAAGGATTGGATGTATGTTAGCTACAAAAGGGTACAAGAATTATGGTTTATGGGATGAAGGCGTGGTTTGATGGTGTATCAGCCTAAGTTGTGCATTATCAAAACATGAAGAATGCTCTAAGTAAGGAGATGGTGATACTGGGAAGAAGAAGTGTTTTTGGTGGTTTTCTGGAATTGCAAATGGATCAGTTGAGGTGGTTGCACAGAGAAAGGGGTTGTGTTACAGATTTTTTGACACACTTTCTAAAGCAGGAAGCCATGGTTACTCAATCTAATTTATAAGAATGTGGAAGTGAATCAGGACACAGTGGAGATAGTTTTGACTCTGAAAGGTGAAGCTGAGGTTACAGAGGTGATAGGTGTCTAGTTTTACCCTATACTAACTGCAAGTGCACAGTAAAGCAATCGAAGTACTTAGGGATCGAATCCACGAGGACTCTAGGCAACGATAGAACTAAGAACTTAAAGAGATTAAAACTAGGAGAAAACAAGAAGCAAATTGTATCTAAAAGCAAGCAGGAAAGTAAATCAGTAGCAGGTTGATTATTTGAAATCAATAAACTAAAAGCGCTAAGTCTAGGGCGTTCTCAGGAAATCAGAAAAGCAGATAAATCAATCAGTCAGGATCTAATTAAACTCAGTTCTAGAACTCAAAACACAGATATATAATTAACCAAATTCCTTTGCGAGAATTCTCTAAGTCTAAGTGCAGTAATCCAAATTCCTTTGCAATTACTAACAGATTAAACTAGCTTTAAATTCGAGTTTGATATGTTCACAATCTAATTAAACCAAATTCCTTTGCGAGTAATTAAATTGCTCAACCTAAATAGTTCAGATTCTAAACCACACTGTCGTGTCGTATTTAGCAACCTAAGATCTAGATTCTAATTGATCAGGTCAGAACTAGCATTAAACACAATTTAGTTTGAAGAACATCTATTGATGTGAATCCTTAACTGATTTAATTATATCTAGCAAGTCATGAAATTCCTATGAGAAACCCTAAACCTAACTATGGAACTACTCAGACATGGATGATGTAAACATAATCAATGAATAAATAGCAATCATAAAAAAGATTAAAATAACAAAGGGGTTCAAAAACTTCTCCAAAACGAATGTAGTACAGGATCAGATCAGCCCCAAAAGCTCTAAAACCTCTCTGCTCTAAGTTATGATAGCGTCTGTAAAACAGAAGTTAAAATCCTAATTAAATATCTAAAACACGACTTGGGGCTTCTGTGTAAATATCTGGAACTTCTGGGCTTTTCTGCAATATTGGCATTCTTCATTAAACCGCCGAGTCTGGCCCATTCGCGCAGTGCATCGACCGATGCAGGTGTGCAACGATCTATGCAGATCCCAAAACTTGACAGTGAGTACAAGTTCTCGGGTCAACTCTCCAAAATGCTCCAATAAGCTCCATAATCACCACTTTAGCTCCAAATGTGCGTGTACCTAATAAAACCTGTAAAAGACTCTAAAGAAACACAAATAGACTCTAAAACACACTTATATCATGGTCTAAAACTAGTAAAAACCATGATATATCATCAACCTAGCAAACCAACTTTCGTTGCGAGTTCCAGAGATCCTAAACATGCATTAATCTCAGGTTTGTTCGTTCACAATTTCTCTAAGCCAGATTTCTATGCGAATAGATCAATTTCTCATCTAGGTTATGTCTAGCTAATTAACCAACTGTCGTTGCTGAAATCAATCTAACATCATAAATCTGGGTAGCTAATTCAGATTAAGCTTTAAGAACATTCCTAGATGAAAAACTAGAAAGTATGAATCCCTATAGTTTGATTAACCTAATATTCCATGAAATCCCTAATGAGAATCCCTAAACCTAACTGGAGAACTACTCAGACATGGCAATCATAACAATAAACATGATGAATAGAAATCCAAATAACATAAATGGGATAGAAAAACAGGGGTTCGAAATCTCTTCTCTGTCGAGTACAAGACCAGCCCCAAAATCTCTCAATCTCTGATAAGTAAAGCGTAGCCTAAACAATGGCTTAAAAACCCCTAATATAATAGTCTAAACACGTTTTGGGCTTCTTTGTAATTATGAGAAACTTCTTGGACAAGCTGCAATTTTCATAAATCTTCATTAACTCAGCGAGAAACTCTGATCCACATCTGTGTCAATCGATGCACAGTAGTGTCGATCGACACTGAGCTCTGCTTCGCCAATGATTTCTTCTCTCTTGCACAAGTGCTCCAAATAGCTACAGAATGCGCCATAATGTCCAAATATTCTCCAAACGTAGCTAAACCTGTAAAACACCTGAAAAGGCTCCAAAACACACTAAAATACTCGATAATAAAGACATATACCATGGTCAAAAGCCCTAAAAACCATTATATATCAACTCCCCCACACCTAGCCTTTGCTTGCCCTCAAGCAAACAGAAAACCAAGATCAGGAGAAGAGTTTGAAAACTTCAGAAACTCATTTCATCGTAGGAGCACCACACTCAGATTCCCCTTAGTAATCCACATGAAAATGAACCTGCAGACATCAAGACCAACATGTACTTCCCCCACACTTAGCAGCTGTCCTAAGTAAATTCCACAATCACATTCAGAGCATTCAAATTCACCATACTGACTTCTATAAGCTAATAAGTGCGGTCTCACCTAGGGAGTATCGAAAAAAGAACATATGGACTCTTACTCTGTTAGCATTTGACCACCATAATATCATTTTCTTGTTCTTTTCTTCTCCTTTTCCTTCTTTAGCACTGATTTTTCCCCACTGGGTATCATTTTATTTTTTCTATCAGTGTTCTTCCTCCATTGGGGTGTACTTTGGACACATTCTATGAATACACAAGAAGTAATAGGGGTCTCTACCACTCCCGTGATCACTTCAGAGCTACTAGCTCATCCACATTTTATCTCTCTCTTTTTTCTTAAGAAAGGGGAGAAGGGAACCATACTTGGACAGGTTTACAACTTGTGTCAAGACTAACAGAGGAATTCGACTCAAAGCATACCAAACCCATAGGTAAGAAAATTAAGTCAAGTTAAAGGTGAAGTCAGTAATGGATTCTCTGAATACCTAAAGTGATGTGGGTATCCTCAGTAGGCTGATCTATGTGGTTTTCTAATAGTCATAGATCATCTGCAAGCTCATCCAATGGTCACTTAAGTTCCTGTAAGTGTAGTGATCTCCTCAATAAGTCCTTGTTTCTTATTCAAATTTGACTCGATAAAACAACTCGACTGACTCTAAGAAAAACAGAAAACGGTGTGTTAGTAGCTACCTCCCCCACACTTAAACAACATTGTCCACAGTGTTGTAGAAGCTTGGGCTCGGTGAGAACAAGAATCATAATGAAAAGATTCGGAAAAGGCAGAGCACTTACCTGTCGCGGGATTGTGTCGATCGATGCTCAGGATCGCATCGATCGACACATCTCGTGTATGCTCGCGGTTTGGAAATAACCGCTGCCTGAACCGCAATCAACACGGTAAAAATCGATAATCGCCCGCGAGTGACCTCTGCGTCGACCGACCCACATGACCATGTCGATCGACGCAGGGCGATAATGACCTGTTCTCACGCCCGAACACACCAAAACAAGAAAAATCAAAGTAACCAAAACCCAAACGAAAAACAAAGAAAGAACAGACCTACTAGTGGGTTGCCTCCCACTCAGCGCTTGTTTTTAGTCATTAGCTTGACTATGGTAAGGAGATCAGACTTATGGTGGATTCAACAGAGGCTTGGAGTGCCTCTGTGAATGTCTCCTCATCCAAGGTAGTGTATAAGCAGTTGGATCATGAGATTTACCAAGGAATGAAAGAATGGAACCAGGGTGGGAGCGAAGTGTGGGTGGGATACTGTGTTTCCCTGCATTTATAGCAATGTGGTTAGGAGGTTTAAGTCTAGAGGAATCATACCTTTGCTTGGGAGGAGCAGAGATGTCTGGAGCTTTCTATTTAGTAACAGTTGCAGGCTCTGAAGATGTTAGAGTAGGTTCAGGATGAACCGCGATCTTCTCTTCTCCAATCTGAATCTCAGGCTGCCCTTCAACATTGAAGCTCTCTCCATCAATGGTGGATCTTTGCAACGTATCCATCTTGAATTGCAAGGGCTTATCTCCCAGGTGGAGATCAATAAGACCGTGTCTCACATCAATTACTGCTCCAGCAGTAGCTAAGAAGGATCTACCAAGGAGCAGATGATCATCTGGTTCAATCTCATATTTTAGCACCACAAAGTCTGTTGGAATCAAGTAGTTTCCAACTCTGGTAGAAATGTCTTCTAAGACTCCTTCTGGAAACCTCTTCGATCGGCCAGCTAGGATAAGAGAGATCCTAGTAGGCTGGAAATGTACTAGTCCCAATCTCTTAGCCACAGAGTATGGCATGAGATTCACACCAGATCCTAAATCACACAGAGAACGCTTGAAGCTGTCCTTAAAGATGGAACAGTTAGCACAAAGACTCTTGGGTCTAGAATCCTCTGGAATCTGGTTTTGTAGCACTGCATTGACATGGTTAGACAGTATCAACACCTCTTCTTTCAAATCTCCATCTACAGAGATCATCTTCTTCGCATATCTCTTCGGAGAAGGGTGTTTCTTCAGAGCATCAACTCGTGAGATCTTAATCAGCTTCTTATCCATCACAGCCTTACAATTAGCTTCGTCTAGATCCTGTTTGGACCTCTTAGGAGCCTTAGGATAGGGTACATGAGGCTTATAGACTCGCTCAGGGACTGTTGCAGGTTTTTGGACTCGTCTACAATCAGATTCGATCGATTCAAAATTAGTGTCGATCGACGCTTGCCTCTCCAAAGCTTTTTCATCATTCGTGTCGGGTGTGTGTCGATTGACCACAAGGGTGTGTCGATCGATGCTCTTTGCAGACAAAGACAATTCGTGTAGAAAATCAGCTATGATGTCTTCTTCCTCGTTCATCAGATCAATCTCATCCTCTACAATAACAACATTGACGTACTGCTTATGATCAGTTCTTCCAGATCCATTTTGCCTTTGCGCTGCTCCAGCAGTCTATTGAACCTGAACATCTAGCTTCTTCATGTGAGTGCTCAGAGACTCAATATTCCCATTCAAATTCAGGTACATATCCATTAAAGTCCATTGTACTCTTCTGCTGACCTTCCAAGAGCTGTTCCAACAGACCCATCATCTTATCAGGCTGCTCATTTTTTGGAGGAGGAGTCTGATAAGAAGAAGAACCATAATCTCTGGAGAATGAGCTGTTCTGCTGAAAGGGTCTCTGAAATGCAGACTTAGGTGTGTAACCAGAAGTCTGTCCCTGCTGATTTCCATATCTTTGACCTTGATAACCAGCTCCAGCTATGTAATTGACGTCCTCAGTCTCATTAACATCCGCAGCAAAATGGACTTGCTTCTTCCCCAGTTAGATGCTATGAACATAATCAATCTTGTTCTTCATATCAGTTATCTGCGAGCTATCAGCTTTCCCACCAGATTTCTGCCTTTCTAGATCAGAGTTCTTAGAGCTATTGCTGCACACCAAATTCTCAATCAGCTTTGTGGCTTGCTCTGGAGATTTAGTGTTGAAGTTCCCATTGCTTGCAGCATCCAAAGCCATATGATACCACAAATCAACTCCTCTGAAGAAAATGCCCAGCAGCTGAACCTCAGAGAAACCATGATGAGGGTAATCTCTCTGGTACATCTTAAACCTCACCCAAGCTGCTTTAAAGGCCTCAGTAGGTCCCTGTTTGAATGTCAAAAGTTCTTGTCTAAGCTGATCAGATCTAGCATCATCATAAAAGTGCCTTAGAAACTTCCTCTTAACTGCATCCCAAGTAGTCAGAGTCCCAGGTGGAATCTGCTTCAGCCAGTTTGCAGCTTCTCCTCCAACAGAGTGCGGAGTGAAGGAAGTCATAGCTCACTCCATTATGCTTCATTCCAGTGACTAAAGACTCAAAGTTCTCTATGTGATCCATAGGTTGCTTATGTGGGAGTCCATGAAAGATGTGCTGTCCCACAAGCGTATAGTAAGAAGTCTTCAGCTCAAAGTCATTCCGTGGAAAAGCAGGAGATACAGTCACAGACCTGTTAGCATAGAACACAGCAGGACTGTTGTAATCAGCAAGTGTCCTCCCAGTTGGGGGATCGGGTGCTCTAGGTGGCTCTTCAACTCGTGGATTCTCCTGTCCACCTTGAGCTTCTCCATCAGGTTCAGGCTGAACAATCTCCTGAACAATCACATTCCCATCAGCATCAAGTCTTTGACCATGCTCATTGCAGACATGATTCTCTCTATCCCTCATAACACCATGTTTGTCCTGAATTAGGATCATAGCATTCGGATTTGTCATCTTAACCGGTTTCTGAGCTTTCATGTTTGTCCTTTCTAACCCTGCAAGCTCCTCAAGTCCGATATTCATGAGCTCCTTGTCTGGATTACTACTTACTCTACGATTGGGCATGAACTGTCTAGTTCATGCATAGTGTGTCGACCGACGCTAGCAGAGCGTCGATCGATGCAGATCGCAAGCTTGTCGATCGATACCAAGTGGGTGTCGATCGACGCAGATGTTCGTCGTCGAACCTGCACGCAAGAAAAAAACAAAACAGAATAAAAATTAGTAAAATAAAAATGAAAAGCCTAGTCTAAATCCTAAACTCAAATCTATCGAAGACTCAAAAGAGTCCCCGATAACGGCGCCAAAAACGTGATATGCTCGAGTTTTAATCCATAGAGCTACACTGCAAGTGCACAGACGTGACTAGTAGTATATAGGGGTCGAATCCACAGAGACTCAAGAATCTTACGATAGACTATACAGCTTCGAATTAAGATAAGCAAAAGTAGAGAATAAGCAGTAAATAATGCAAGAAAGTAAATCAAACGGTTTGTAATAAATCAAGCGAAGCGTCAGGTCAAGGGAGTTCTCAAGAAATCAAGAAAACATGCAAATCAATCAATTGTGATCTAATTAAGAACTGTTCTTGAACTGGAATCACAGAAGCATAAGAAACCAACTTTCATTCCGAGCATTATCTATGTGTAGCAACCTAGCAAACCAACTTTCGTTGCAAGTTCTAGAGATCCTAAACATGCATTAATCTCAGGTTCGTTCGTTCACAATTTCCCTAAGCCAAATTTCTTTGCGAATAGATCAATTGCTCATCTAGGTTGTGTCTAGCTAATTAACCAACTGTCGTTGCGGAAATCAACCTAACATCATAAATCTGGGTAGCTAATTCAGATTAAGTATTAAGAACAACCCTCGATGAAAAACTAGAAAGTATGAATCCCTATAGATTGATTAACCTAATATTCCATGAAATCCCTAATGAGAATCCCTAAACCTAACTGGAGAACTACTCAGACATGGCAATCATAACAATAAACATGATGAATAGAAATCCAAATAACATAAAAGAAATAGAAGAACAAGGGTTCGAAATCTCTTCCCTGTCGAGTACAAGACCAGCCCCAAAATCTCTCAATCTCTGATAAGCGTAGCCTAAACAATGGTTTAAAAACCCTAATATAATAGTCTAAACACATTTTAAGCTTCTTTGTAATTATGAGAAACTTCTGGGCCAAGCTGCAATTTTCATAAATCTTCATTAACTTGGCGAGAAACTCTGATCCGCATCTGTGTCGATCGATGCACAGTAGTGTCGATCGACACTAAGCTCTGCTTCGCCAATGATTTCTTCTCTCTCGCACAAGTGCTCCAAATAGCTCCAGAATGCGCCATAATGTCAAAATATGCTCCAAACGTAGCTAAACCTGTAAAACACCTAAAAGGACTCCAAAACACACTAAAAGACTCGATAGTAAAGACATATACAATGGTCAAAAGCGCTAAAAACCATGACATATCACATCTAGGAAGGGAAGCTCGTCTAGGTGGACTAGTCCACTTTTAATGGATGTACCCATTTGAAAGATATAACTTTTACTGTAGAAGTTGTTTGTTTGTTTTAAAGTCAATTGTTTTCTTTCTAATCTATCAGTTATCACACTTTTCGGGTACATGAAAGTTCTGAAAGATTTTGTGATAAACCCTGCAAGATTAGATGGATGTATTTCTAAGTCGTATTTTGCTGAAGAATGCATCCAATTTTGTAGTGATTTTTTTGAAGCAGATTATAGGTCTAGTTTTATCCCTATTCTATTGCAAGTGCACAGTTATGCTACTGTAGTATAAAGGGTATCAAATCCCACAGAGACTCTAGTTTCACACGATAGATTATGAGTAATCAATTTAAGCTAAGCGAATATATTGAAAAGCAGTAAACAAAATAGCAAGTAAACAAGTGAGGTGAAGCGAGTGCAAGCAATATAGCGAAGGCGTCAGACTTAAGAATTTCTCGGGAGTTATGCTATACCAAATACTTAACTAACAGGATTCAGACTAAGCGCGGTTCAAGAACTAGAAACACAATGCTAAATAACCCAACTCTCGCTGTGATTATTTCTATATCTAGCAACCTAGTGATCCAAATCTCTTTGTAATCCTAGAGTTCTAAACAAGCATTAGGAACAGGTTCTATCGGTTCACAATTCTCCTAAACCAAATCTCTTTGTATCTAGTCAAATTGCTCACACTAAGTTCGTTCAGATTATAACTCACACTCTCGTGCTATTGTCAATTATCTCAGATTATGACTCACACTCTCGTGCTATTGTCAATTAAGCACAACTTTGGTGATGAACGATAAGGTAGTGAATCCTAATCAACCAGTTACCAGACAAGCATAAAACCTTTATGAGAATCCCTAAATCTAACTAGGTTACTACTCAGACATGGCAATCATGATAAAAGACATAATCAAAGTAATAATCATATAAAACCAAAGGAGTAAGAACATGGGTTCAAAATCAAGTCTCTCTCGAGCATAAGACCAGCCCCAAATCTCCTAATCTCTCTAAAACAAAGTTAGAATAAAACTTAGAATGAATCTCCAAAATAGTGGCTGTAAAACCTAATTAAAAGCTAAAACACGAATTGGGCTTTTTTAAATATGGTAATATTCTGGGCCTTATTGCAATTCCTCAAAAGTCTTCATTAATCGGCAGAAACTCTCTGCTCGCGAACTGTGTCGACTGACACCAACGTCTGATATCAGCAATCCCAAGTAAACTCCACAATCAAGTTAGGACATCCAAATTCACCACACCAGTCTCTGTATACAATTAGGTGCGGTCTCACAGAGGGATTATCGAATCAAAGGACACATGGACTCAACCTATTCAGTATCTGACCACCAAACTGTCGGTTTCTGGTTTCTTTCTTTTATCTTTCTCCCTTAGCACTGATTTTTCCCCACTGAGTATCATTTTATTTTTTCTATCAGTGCTCTTCCCTTTTTATTGGGGTTTAACTTTGGATCTTTCCATGGATACACAGGAGGTAATAGGGGTCTCTACCACTCCCGCGACCACTTCGAAGCTATTAGTTGGTTCTTTTCCATAGATACACATGAGGTAATAGGGGTCTCTACCACTCCCGTGACTACTTCGAAGATCCTAGCTTATCCTCAGTTTTTATAACTCTTTTATTATTATTTTTTTTTTTAATTCTCATGGAAGGAAAAAATCAGAAACCATACTTTGGAATAGGATCATAGGCTGTGCCAAACACATCAAAGGAATCCGACCCAAAGATTACCAAGCCCCTAAGCGAGAAATTAAAGTCAAGATTAAAGTGAGACTCGTGATGGATCCTCTGAATACCTGGTTAGATATGGGTGTCCTTGGTAGGTTGATCTGTTTGGGGTTTTCTAACAGTCATAGAGGCTCTGCAAGTCTGTCCAATGGTCACTTAGTTCATGTTCCAGCGAAAATTTTCCTCGAAAATTCATAGTTTCATACACATTTCGACTCAATAAAACAGTTTTGAAATTAACTAATGACTCTAAGAAAAGGGAAAACAATGTAAGTAACCACCTCCCCCATACTTGAATAACACTGTCCCCAGTGTTACCGAGTATAGAGGAAGCAAAATATGGGTGAAAACAGTGTGGAAACTGGGAAAAACTGTGTTCTTACCTTCTGTCGTTAAGGGTATCGACCGACACACAACTTGAATGGATCGATTCAAAGCTTAGGTCGACCCAAATTTTGGCGTGTACCAGATCGATCGCCACAGAATTCGTTTCGTGTCGACCGACATGAAGACTGAATCGGTCGACACGCTGCGCATTTTTCAGTACCAACGCCACGGACTTGAACAGGATCCGAGCAAGTTGTGTTTAATCACACCATTTCCTCAATGTCAGCACTGTCAGATCACTCAGAAACAAGTCAAAAGCAACAAGATAGATATAAAAGAGTTCCACAAAGTTCAACCCAAAAGAAACATGACAAACTGACTCAAATAAAATCAAAGATTACTCAAGAAAAGTGAAAAGGAAAAGAAAAGCAAACTCAGGGAAATGCTAGGATCGTGGAGAAACTAAAAATCAGAATCGTCGTCGTGTCCTCTTGGTGGTGTAGGTGATCTCTGACGTCTGCGACCGTGTGAAGGACAAGTGAAGGTGCAGTTGGAAGCTCTAGCAATGCCACCCCAAAGTGATCGAACTGTGTCTGTCAGGAACTTCATGTGTGGATCCGCATCATAACCAGTAAGTGGTGGAGGAGCATCCAATGGAAGAATCCAATGCGGATGTGGGTGAGGATCCCCTTCAGGATCAGGAATAGGCTCATCCTCTGTAGGAGTAGGAGCAGCCTGGGAAGAAGCTCCTCTGCGGGAACGAGCAGCAGGTGCCCGCCTCTCAATCCTCGGATCAGGTCTGAAACGTAAGTCATCCTGCGTGTCTATCGATAGCGGTGCATGTCGTATGTCAAATGTGAGCTCCCTCATACCATCTCTGTAGCACCAAACCAAATTTGGCTTCAGCCAGCCTGCGCTCAGCAAATATGACTCATCGATCTCAGCGAACGACTGCTCGCATGTATACTCGTGCAGCGGTATCCTGAAATGCTGGAATATAGGTGTCAGAAGACTGCCCACTGACTCTGTCTTGGTCTTCCCAGAACCTCTGAATGGCTTCGCTTGTAGCGTGACCAAATGCTCTGCAAACACCGCACCCATGTTAGTCCTGTCGTAGGGACCCTCGTGCTCATACTCATGGGAACACAGATGTCCCACTGCTGGATGAAGTAGTACCAGCTCCCGCATCCTCATCTTGTTCGGCTCCATCTTGCACATGAGAGTGTTAGCCAGGACGCGTACGACGTATCTAAGAACCGGATGTCGTAGATCCTTCATCTTCGTATCACTGGCGAAATAAGGCGTAGAACCAAAGTTACCCCAAAACTTCTCAAGGTCAGGAAACTCTGGGAGCGTAGCTCGTGTGTAGCCCTTCTTGAACCCATAGATAGCACAGAGGTCTCGCATTGGCAGTCTGTATCTCCTGCCATGTACCATGAAGCACAAATGACGTTCCTGCGCATTCTTGGCGTTCCAGTCCATGTACGTGACTCGCACTATGGCCATAAACTGATGCACCAACTCCGAATACAGAGCATACCGGACATAAGACATGGTACCTAAACCCATCATCCTCAAGCACAGCACAACCTGGTCTCTCATACCAGTCATCCTCAGAAAATCAGGGCTTACAAGCTTCGTAGGCTCAATCTCAACATCGCACCACCCATTGTATAACAGGGTGTCATACTCATCCCAGGTGTCTGATATATCATGGTTTTTATAGGTTTTCAACCATGATATATGTGTATGTATTGAGTCTTTAACCTTGTATTTGGAGTCTTTAAAGTCTTTTACAGGTTTAGGTACGTTTGGAGCTTATCTGGAGATTCTGGGAGCTTTTGGAGTGATTTGGCAGCTTACATGGATGTCACAGAGTTTACTGGGTTCGTCTGCACTCTGTGTCGGTCGACATACAAAGTGCATCGGTCGACACCACTACAGGACGGAATTCCTGCGCCAAAAAATCTGCATTTTGGAGAAATTACAGTTTTTACCCAGAAACTTCCCAGATTTGCAAAAAGGCCCCAGACGTGTTTTAGACTATATATTAGAGTTATTAGCCACCTGTTTAGGCTACACTTTACTTACTTTATTTTATTTTCAGAGAGAGTTATGGGCTGATCATGTTCTTGAAAGAGACTTAATTTTGAACCCCTGTTCTTATTCCTTTGATTATTTATGATATCTATTTTGACTATGTTTTCTGTTATGATTGCTATGTCTGAGTAGATCTCTTGTTAGGTTAGGGATTCTCATTAGGGATTTGACGGAATGATAGATTAACTGATTTATTTAGATTCTTCATCTAGTTCTTCATCTAATTTGTTCTTAATGCTTAATCTGAACTGGCCATTTAGATTATTGATTTTAGGTTGATTTACACAACGACAGTTGGTTTATTTAACCAGATCTGATTTAGGTGAGCAATTTATCTATTCGCAAAGGAATTTGGTTTAGAGAAATTGTGAACGAACGAACTCGGAATTAATGCATGTTTAGAACTCTAGGATTCGCAACGAAAGTTGGCTTGCTAGGTTGTTAGACATAGATAATTATCGCAGCGACAACTGGTTAGTTTTACCTTCGTGATTCCAGTTCAAGAACGCTATAGATTGAATTTGATTGATTGCTTATCTGATTTCCTGATATCCTGAGAAACTCCTGAAACCTAACGCCTTCGTTTGATTGCTTACATCCACCTCGCTAGATCGTTTACTTGCTATTTTGTTTACTGCTTTACAAATCTGCTTCGCTTAGTTTAATTCGAACTACTGATAATCTATTGTGTGACCGGAGACCTTGTGGGTTCGATACCCTAAATACTACATTGATATTACTGTGCACTTGCAGTTAGTATAGGGATTAATTCTTGACGTATCAAGTTTTTGGCGCCGTTGTCGGGGACTCTTTGAGTCTTCGATAGATTTGAAATTAGGGTTTAGACTAGGTATTTCGTTTTTGCTTTTAGTTACTATTTTTTTTTTCTTTTTCTTGCGTTTCAGGTACGCCTGTAATCGCACTGCATCGATCGACACGGTCCTGTGTGTCGATCGTCACATCTTCGCACTTGCATCGATCGACACTCCTTTGCATCGATCGACACAGAGCGTAAGATGATGGGAATGATGGAACAGTTGTTGGAAAATCAGTAGAATAACTCATTTTGCAGAGACTATGGTTAATATTCATTCGCCAGAGATTATGAATCTCCATCATATCCGCGTGCTCCTCCTCAAAATACGCAACCTGATAAGCTGATAAGTATGATGGAGCAGTTATTGGAAAAGCAGGAAAAAGATTTGAACTACATCAGTGGCTCTGGATTCCAAGGAAACATGTTTGGTAATCAGCAAGCTAACAAGTTCTTTAATGGTGGACAGAAGAGTGCTTTCACAAGCAATCAGAACTCTTCTGTATATGGACAGACTGTTGGTTATCAGAAGCCTTATCAGCAAGGTAATTCTTATCAGAGAACCTATGGATCATCTTCTTATCAGACACCTCCTGCTGCTAATGCTTATGAGAGTAAGATGGAAGCCATGATGGAGCAGTTGCTAGAGGATCAGACTAACACTGCTGTAGACTTCAACATGAAGTTGGATGCTATGCATGAAAATCTGAATGGGAAGTTTGAATCTTTAAGCACACATGTGAAGAAGCTAGATGTCCAAGTTCAACAAACAGCTGGAGCAATACAAAGGCAAAATGAAGCTGGGAAAGCTGAACAGAACAGATCCGTCAATGCTGTGACCGTAAGAGATGGGATTGAGTTGCTAGGAGAAGAAGAGAGCATAATCTCGGATTTTTTTGGAAGAATTATGTCTGTCTGAGACATGCATCGATCGACACACACTTGATGTCGATCGATGCAAGCCCGATGCGTCTGATGAATATATTCAAAATCGCATTGTGTCGATCGACACACCCACTGCATCGATCGACACAGAACACAGACGTGAGCAGAGCCTTGTAACGATCCCAGAACGAGTGTATAAGCCCCCTGTGCCATATCCTATGGTTCTTAAACTGTCTAAACAGGAGCTAGAAGTGGCTAATTGCATGAAAGAGATGGAGAAGAATCTGATTCAAGTTACAGAGAAGCTTCCAAATCCAGGAGCATTTGTGCTAGACTGTTTTATCTCTAAGGACAGATTCAAGCGTTCTCTATGTGACTTAGGATCTTGTGTGAATCTAATGCCGTACTCAGTAGCTGTGAGATTAGGGAAGATGGAATTCCAGCCTACTAGGATCTCTTTTATCCTAGCTAATCGTTCAAAGCGATATTCGGAAGGAGTTCTTAAGGATATTCCTGTCAGAGTTGGAAACTACTTAATTCCAACGGACTTTGTAGTGCTAAAGTATGAGATTGAGCCTGACGATCCTATTATGCTTGGAAGATAATTCTTAGCTACTGCTAGAGCAGTGATTGATGTGAGACGTGGTCTGATTGATCTCCAACTGGGAGATAAGCCATTGCAGTTCAAGATGGATAAGCTCCAGAAAGCCACCATTGATGGACAGAGCTTCAGTGTTGAGGTAGAACCAAAGAGTCCTATAGGAGAGGAGAAGATGGCAGTTCATTCTGAACTTGCTCTAACATCTTTAGATCCTGCAACTGCTCTTAAGCAGAAAGCTCAGACATCTCATTTCCACCAAAGGTAAGGCATAAATCATCTAAGTTTAAACCTCCTAATCCATCAACTTTGAATGCAGGAAAACGCAATATCCTACCCAAGCTTCGCTCCCGCCCTGGTTCTACTCCTTCGTTCCTTGGCAAACCTCATGATCTGAACGCCTATACACCTCCTTGGATGAAGAGACATTCACAGAGACATTCAAAGTCTCTGTTGAAACCGCCATGAGTCTGATCTCCATCCCATAGTCAAGCTAATGACTAAAAACAAGCGCTGAGTGGGAGGCAACCCACTGTTAGGTTCGTTTTTGTTTTCATTTTTCGTTTTGGTTTTGATATTTTGATTTTTCTGTTTAAGTGTGTTCAGAGCCGAGAGAAACAAGCAGAATCGCACTGCATCGATCGACACACATAGTGCATCGGTCGACGCGTATGCGATATACGGTTAGCCGAATCAATTGCGGTCAAGACATCGGTTATTTACATAACCGCGAGCAAAATTCACCTTGCATCGATCGACACACATTGTGCATCGATCGACGCAGGGCGACGACATGTAAGTATTCTGCAACTTTCGGATTTTCAGATTTGATTTATTTTCTCGCCGATCCTGAGCTTGACACTACTGGGGACAGTGTGTTTTAAGTGTGGGGGAGGAGCTACTGACGCACGCTTTTGTTTTCTTAGAGTCAGTCCAAAAATTGTTTTATTGAGTCAAAATTTGTATGAAACTATGATTTTTGAGGAAAATTTTCGCTTGAACAGGAACTAAGTGACCATTGGACAGACTTGCAGAGCCTCTATGACTGTTAGAAAACCCCAAACAGATCAACCTACCAAGGACACCCATATCTAACCAGGTATTCAGAGGATCCATCACTAGTCTCACTTTAATCTTGACTTTAATTTCTCGCTTAGGTGCTTGGTAATCTTTGGGTCGGATTCCTTTGATGTGTTTGGCACAGCCTATGATCCTATTCCAAAGTATGGTTTCTGATTTTTCCCTTCCTTGAGAATTAAAAAAAAACAAAAATAATAAAAGAGTTATAAAAACTGAGGATAATCTAGGATCTTTGAAGTAGTCACGGGAGTGGTAGAGACCCCTATCACCTCATGTGTATCTATGGAAAAGAACCAACTAATAGCTTCGAAGTGGTCGCGGGAGTGGTAGAGACCCCTATTACCTCCTGTGTATCCATGGAAAGATCCAAAGTTAAACCCCAATAAAAAGGGAAGAGCACTGATAGAAAAAATAAAATGATACCCAGTGGGGAAAAATCAGTGCTAAGGGAGAAAGGGAAAAGAAAGAAACCAGAAACCGACAGTTTGGTGGTCAGATACTGAATAGGTTGAGTCCATGTGTCCTTTGATTCGATAATCCCTCTGTGAGACCGCACCTAATTGTATACAGAGACTGGTGTGGTGAATTTGGATGTCCTAACTTGATTGTGGAGTTTACTTGGGATAGTTGCTATGTGTGGGGGAAGTACATTGTGGTTTTGAGTTTTGTATGAAAGTTTTCAGTGGCTTACTAAGTGAATGTGAATGCGAAAGTTCCTAGGACGAAATGAGTTTCTGTGTTTTCAAACCTCTTCTCTTATACTTTGGTTCTTTACTTGCTTGAGGGCAAGTAAGAGCTAAGTGTGAGGGAGTTGATAAATCATGGTTTTTATAGGTTTTCAACAATGATATATATGTATATATTTAGTCTTTAACCTTATATTTGGAGTCTTTAGAATCTTTTACAGGTTTAGGTACGTTTGGAGCTTATCTGGAGATTCTGGGAGCTTTTGGAGTGATTTGGCAGCTTACATGGATGTCACAGAGTTTACTGGGTTCGTCTGCACTCTGTGCCGGTCGACACACAGAGTGCATCGGTCGACACCACTACAGAACAAAATTCCTGCGCCCAAAAATCTGCATTTTGGAGAAATTACAATTTTTGCCCAGAAACTTCCCAGATTTGCAAAAGGTCCCAGACGTGTTTTAGACTATATATTAGAGTTTTTAGCCACTTGTTTAGGCTACGCTTTACTTACTTTATTTTATTTTCAGAGAGAGTTAGGGGCTGATCCTGTTCTCGAAAGAGACTTAATTTCGAACCCATGTTCTTATTCCTTTGATTATTTATGATATCTATTTTGACTATGTTTTCTGTTATGATTGCTATGTCTGAGTAGATCTCTTGTTAGGTTAGGGATTCTCATTAGGGATTTGACGGAATGATAGATTAACTGATTTATTTAGATTCATCATCTAGTTCTTCATCTAATCTGTTCTTAATGCTTAATCTGAACTGGCCATTTAGATTGTTGATTTTAGGTTGTTTTACACAACGACAGTTGGTTTATTTAACTAGATCTGATTTAGATAAGCAATTTATCTATTCGCAAAGGAATTTGATTTAGAGAAATTGTGAACGAACGAACTCGGAATTAATGCATGTTTAGAACTCTAGGATTCGAACGAAAGTTGGCTTTCTAGGTTGTTAGACATAGATAATTATCGCAGCGACAACTGGTTAGTTTTACCTTCGTGATTCTAGTTCAAGAACGCTATAGATTGAATCTGATTGATTGCTTATCTGATATCCTGATGTCCTAAGAAACTCTCGAAACCTAACGCCTTCGTTTGATTGCTTACATCCACCTCGTTAGATCGTTTACTTGCTATTTTGTTTACTGCTTTACAAATCTGCTTCGCTTAGTTTAATTCGAACTACTGATAATCTATTGTGTGACCGGAGTCCTTGTGGATTCGATACCCTAAATACTACATTGATATTACTGTGCACTTGCAGTTAGTATAGGGATTAATTCTTGACCTATCAGGATCCAACACCTCTTTGTGCATACAGTCATTACTGATCACGACCAGCCTGGCTGGCTTATCCCACACCTTCTCTGTATATATTTTCACTCTTTCATCTCTGGGCCATGGGTGTGTAGGAAACTCTGCTGGTAGCTGTGGAGAACCCGGAGGAGACTGAGGAGTCATTGGTAGAGGTGGCTCTGCTGGTGTTGACCCAGATGAACTCGCCCCATCTGTCCGGTTCTTCTTCCTTGGAGGCATCTGTGAGCAAAAATCAGAACAAAAACTGATATTAATTGAAAAATCAGAACCAGACCCATCAAAACCTCAACAACAACATATGCAGCATCGAACAGAGCGGTAGATACAGTTCATTCACGTTTTTATTTCTGCATTTTCGCACAAAATCACAAGTTTCATCCCAAAACCAAAATTTTTCATAAACTTGCAAAATCAATCATGAAAACTACCTAGGCATCACTATTCCACTACCAAACAACCTAAATCAGTGCTATCTCATCACAGGATTAAGAAATGAAAGCCAAAAACGAACTTTTACCTTTGGAACCGAATCTGAAAAGTTGATATTAAGAGCTCATACCTTGTTTTTGACACAAATGGAGTATATATATGGATAGAGGGGGAAAATCTGCTCAGGTTAGGCTTTTGAATCGTCGGATTTGGTTAAAAAACGAGGGAGAACGAGTTTTTGAGAAAGCTCTCGGCTATGTAGGTTTTCGAGTGATATGAAGAACAATCGCGAGAAAGAAAAGAAATACTTACCTCGGGACGCTTTGTGTCGATCGATCCATCATAACTGTGTCGATCGACAATGATTTTGAATTTTGAACCGGTCAGACTGGTCTAACCGAGGTCAAACCTCGATTTTGCGAAAAAGTGGATTGATCGACTCAAAGTGCTGGATCGACCCTTATGTTCTGCGTGTCGATCGATTCATTTCTTGCGTCGATCGACACAATGCATTACTGTCGCTAGTTTCCCTGCAAAGACTCAAGAAAAGCAAAAACGAAAAATTAGTCCTAAAACTTATATGTACAGACTCACCAGTGGGTTGCCTCCCACTCAGCACTTGTTTTAAGTCATTAGCTTGACTGTGGCACGTGGTCAGTTGTCAGGTGGTTTCGCCAAAGGCAGAGCATGCCTTTGCGAAATTCTCTTCATCCATGGTGGCATATACGCATTGTGTGCGTGAGACTGACCGAGGAACTTGGGAATCACAGAAAGGTCAGGTGAAACATTTCGTTTTCTGACTCTATTCCCTGCAAAATCAGCATCAGAGTTAGCATACTTAAGGTCAGAAGATGCATACCTTGGCTTGATCAGGTGTGGCTTAGATGTGATGTTTGGAGCTTTCTGCTTAAGAGCATGTATAGGCTTTGAAGATGTTAGAGCAGGCTCAGCATGAACCACCATCTTCTCCTCTCCAATCTCAGTCTCTGGTTCTATCTCAACACTGAAACTCTGTCCATCAATGGTGGATCTCTGCAACCTATCCATCTTGAACTGCAAAGGCTTATCTCCCAGGTGGAGATCAATCAGACCATGTCGCACATCAATCACAGCCCCAGCAGTGGCTAAAAAGGATCTACCAAGTAGTAGAGGATCATCAGGCTCAATCGCATACTTTAGCACCACAAAGTCCGTTGGAATAGAGTAATTTCCAACTCTGAGAGGGATGTTCTCAAGGACTCCCTATGGATGCCTCTTCGATCGATCCGCTAGGAGAAGAGAGATACTAGTGGGCTGGAAGTTCAACAGTCCTAATCGCATAGCCACAGAGTATGGCATGAGATTCACACTTGAGCCAAGATCACACAATGACCTCTTAAATCTGTCTTTGTATATAGAACAGTCTATCATGAAGCTTACTGGATCCTTTAGTTTCTCAGGAATCCTACCATGAATAATAGCATCGCACACTTCAGAGACCATCAAGACACCTTCTTCTTCAGTCATGTTACTAGAAATTATGTCTTTAACACATCTCCTCACCATAGGAATATTCTTAACAGCATCAATCAATGTGGCTTCAGTTAGCTTATCTCGCATCATCTTCCTGTACTTTCTAACTGAATCTCCTGCTTAGACTGCCTGGGGAAAGGAATTTTCGGTTTGTAGACTCTTTCCTCAATGACATGCGGCTCCTCTGGACAAACTGGCTGCTCACGACCATGGTGTCGATCGACACTAAAGGGGTTTCGATCGACACTGAATTTATTCGAATCGACCTTGGTGTCAGGCTTGGTCGATTTCGGTCTGTCACGAAAACTCGAAAGTGGTGTCGACCGACACGGATGTGTGTCGATCGACACAGAACCTGCAGCTCGAGAATCACTCGAATTTTTCAGCTGTGAAACCTTTACTTCATCTTTCTGATCAGCTTCGTCCTCTACCAAAACTGCTTTATCATTTCCTTTCTGAGATTGAGTCATCCTTTCTTTAATACCGTCCTCTGCTTGTGTCACCCTAGCATCCAGATTATCAACTCTGCTTGTCAAAGTCTCCAATTTCCCACTCAGATCTTGATACATGGAATCCATCTTTCTATTCAGATCTTGTGTCATCTTATTCTGCCCAAGAAGCAGCTGCTCAAGCTTGGACTCAATCTTTGTCTGCTCATTAGTGAGAGGAGCTTGGTGATATGAATGACCATCATCTCTCGACCTCGAGGCATATCTATAAGTTTGTCTCTGTCCATGATAATCAGCCTCATCTATATAGTTCACCTCTGCAAACTCTTTAGCTTCTGCATCAGATCAGATTTGCCTCTTCCTAAGTAGGGTACTGTGGAGAGAATCAATCTTGTCCCTTATCTCAGCTATCTGCAAGCTATCATATTTGCCACCATTCATCTGTCTCCCAAGTTCAGCATTCTTGACACTATTGCTAGTTATCAAGTTCTCAATAAGTTCTTTAGCTTCTCCTGGAGTCTTGGTATAGAAATTCTCATTGCTTGCTGCGTCCATAGCCCTCTGATACCAAAAGTCCAAACCTCTAAAAAATACGCTCAGCAGCTGAACCTCAGAGAAACCATGATGTGGACAATCTCTCTGGTACATCTTGAATCTCACCCAAGCAGTCTTAAAAGGCTCTGTAGGTCCTTGCTTGAATGTCAAAAGATCCTGTCTAAGCTGGTCGGATCTAGCATCATCATAAAAGTGTCTAAGGAACTCTCTCTTAACCGCATCCCAAGTAGTTAAAGATCCTGGTGTTAGCTGTTTTAACCAGTAGGCTGCTTCTCCATTAAGAGAAAATGGGAAGAGCTTGCAGAAAAGATAATCGAATGAGACTCCTTCAGCCTTAATACTGCTAGCCAATTCCTCGAAAGTCTCTATATGATCCATAGGATGCTCGCTAGAGAGACCATGAAACTGATGCTGCCCAACCAATGCATAGTACTCTGGTTTCAGCCTGAACTCAGCTCTGGTAAATGGAGGTGGTCGAATCGCAGACCGATTATCATAGAATTTATCCGGTCTGTTGTAATCAACAAGTATCTTCTCGTGGATGTTCCGCGCCCACGGAAACATCTGGTATGATGGGGTTTCCTTCCTGATCTTGTTTCTGACCCTTTGCGTTGCATATATTACCCTCTCGGTCTCGTAAAATGCCGTCCTCACCGCGAATCAGAATCATAGGTTCCATGGACAGAATCCTGCAAAAACGTCCAAGTGCTCAGTATCACTGGTCGCGCTTAGTGTCAATCGATGCTTAGATGGTGTCGGTCGACACAGTGCGATTCCTGCAACACCAAAGAAACAAGAACGTGAGTAAACTAGAAAAATAACAAAAAAAATTTTAGTCTAAATTCTAATACTGAATCTATCGGCGAACTCAAAGAGTCCCCGGAAACGGCGCCAAAAACTTGATAGGTCTAGTTTTATCCCTATTCTACTGCAAGTGCACAGTTATGCTACTGTAGTATAAAGGGTATCGAATCCCACAAAGACTCTAGTTTCACACGATAGATTATGATTAATCGAATTAAGCTAAGCGAATAGATTGAAAAGCATTAAACAGAATAGCAAGTAAACAAGTGAGGTGAAGCGAGTGCAAGAAATATAGCGAAGGCGTCAGACTTAAGAATTTCTCGGGAGTTATGCTATGCCAAATACTTAACTAACATGATTCAGATTAAGCGCGGTTCAAGAACTAGAAACACAATGCTAAATAACCCAACTCTCGCTGTGATTATTTCTATATCTAGCAACCTAGTGATCCAAATCTCTTTGTAATCCTAGAGTTCTAAACGAGCATTAAGAACAGGTTCTATCGGTTCACAATTCTCCTAAACCAAATATCTTTGTATCTAGTTAAATTGCTCACAGTAAGTTCGTTCAGATTATAACTCACACTCTCGTGCTATTGTCAATTATCTCAGATTATGACTCACACTCTCTTGCTATTGTCAATTAAGTACAACTTAAGTGATGAACGATAAGGTAGTGAATCCTAATCAACCAGTTACCAGACAAGCATAAAACCTTTATGAGAATCCCTAAATCTAACTAGGTTACTACTCAGACATGGCAATCATGATAAAAGACATAATCAAAGTAATAATCATATAAAACCAAAGGAATAAGAACAGGGGTTCGAAATCAAGTCTCTCTCGAGCACAAGACCAGCCCCAAATCTCCTAATCTCTCTAAAACAAAGTTAGAATAAAACTTAGAATGAATCTCCAAAATAGTGGCTGTAAAACCTAATTAAAAGCTAAAACACGAATTGGGCTTTTTTAAATATGGCAATCTTCTGGACCTTATTGCAATTACTCAAAAGTCTTCATTAATCGGCAGAAACTCTCAGCTCGCGAACTGTTTCGACCAACACCTAAGTGGTGTCAATCGACACCAACGTCTGATATCGGCAGTGACTTTTCTTCTCGGGAAAATACTCCAAAATGCTCCAGAATGCGCCATAACGTCCAAATATGCTCCAAACGTGCTAAAACCTGTAGAGTACCTGAAAAGACTCGAAAGACTCTATAGAAGACTCGATTATGTACATATATTATGGCCCAAAACACCTAAAAATGATGATATATCAGCAGACTACAAGTATACATGAAAAACTAGTTAGAAACATTGAGTATGAGAACAACTCTATCCTAGAGGGTTATTCAATATCCGCAAGCACTTCAATTACACTTACTGAAATGGAGAAGAAGATAGCCCATTTAGCTGTCATCCAAAATATGATTGTCGTGAATCCTTATGTGGAGTAAGTTCCATAGTTTTCTACTCCATTATTCATTGTACTAATATACCATATTAGGCTGACTATTTCTTACTTTTACAATATCATACAAGTGAGCACCTGCAGTATTTACAAAATTTGAATGTACGATGTAGACGTGATGCATTAACGTTATGGAGAATACATACTCAGAATTTTCCAGATTGGCTAAAAAACAGGCAAGTTATATCTCCTTAGAATTTTATTTGTTATGGTATATTAGTAAGTGTCTAAGTTATTTTTTATTTCATAGATTCCTATTAACCCAAATGGACATGGAGAAATACTTAATTGGTTGGCATATGGTTCACATAGTAGTGCACAATTCTATACATGTTATGTAGTGAATGGGCAACGCTTTCACACAATTTCAGTTGATAGGAAAAGCCATAATAGTGGGGTTTTTTATGGGGTTACGACAATCTGCAGATCTAACGCAAAAAGGCACTTCACAAGTGGTTGATTTGGTATCATACTATGGCAGAGTAGCTAACATTATCTTGTTGGATTATAATGTGTTTTATGTTCCTCTATTCCAGTGTCAATGGGCAGTAATGGGAAATAGAGTAGATAGAAGATGGTTTCACACTTGTTACCTTGAATCATAGTCAAGTCTCATTTTTAAAGGATCTATTCATATTAGCCTCTCAAGCAAAGCAAGTGTCCTACTCAAGGGAAGATGAGTCATCAAGTTGTTATGTTGTTATGTGAGGTCCTTCAAGAAGATATAGTAAGGAAGATTTTCAAGATGGACATACAGAAATTGGGCCACTGCCTTCATATGTTGACATGGATATTGACGTGGATGTTGACATGGATGAAGATGAAAATGTTCTAACTAATTGTGAAGGCATATATGTCTGAAATGTAGCTTCTTGGTCATTTTCTTTCCTTGTTATCTTTTCTACATATGCTAGTTTTTGTTTCCTTGGGTCATTCTATGTTTGCTATTTATTAGTTGTTTTGATGGCTTGAGTCATTGTGTGTTTCCTAGTTGTTTTGTTGTTATTTTTCTATGTTTGCCTTGAGGCATTGTGTTATTATAACTTTTTATTGTGTCATTTGTTGCAGGTGAATTAAAATGGGACGTCCAAAGAAACATGGAAGCAGAAAATCAAAAAAAGAAAGATGATGAGGTAAAATTTGTATGTACAGTGGAACCCCCAGCCTGTAGAACAAGAGGTCGAGTTACAAGATGTGAATCCTTTGGAAGAACAAAATCATTTAGAAGATCAGATTCAACCTCGAACAGAACCATACCAATTGGCAGAAACAGAGAATGTAAGGACATCAACAGATGAAGTGTCCGATAAAGAACTAGATGATGAAGAGCCTGAATGTGAGATCGAATTATCTGAAGATCATGACCGTGTAGATGAACCTACATGTAAGAAACAACGAGGTCCAACCAAGATGAAAGACATTGCTAAGAATCCAAACACTAGAGAACGAGTGGATTTCACTTTCATGCTAGAACCTTATGGTCCTAGGTCAGTTAATTTGTCCTCATACTTAGGTCAATTGGCCTGGGAAAACGTTCCTGTCACACTTGATGGTTGGAAACATTTTGGTGAAGAGGTCAAGACAGTTCTGCGGAAATCTGTCCATGTGATAGTTTCTTTAAATTTCCATCTAATAGATTCATTTAAACAGTTTGTATTATAATTTTACTGCTTTATTAATGAAACTTTGTGCATGGAAGGTTTGACTTGATGAAGAGTACCAAAAGACGGTAGTGATAAAGAAATGGGTTGTTTGTGGAGGTAATCCAAGTCACGCCTAGTTAGCCAGATTAATGATCATAAGAATAACAAACAAAGAATGAATTTGCGACCTAATAATGTCAATCCAATTGATTGGCGTAAATTTATGAAGCTCAAAACTAGCCAAACATTTAAGTATTCATTTGGAATTAAGTAAGATATTTTATTAGATATTAGATTACATAATACTTTCATATGATAGTCTTTGAGTGATATAAGGAAAGAAGGAGCAAACAAATTCCTCACACTTGTAGTCGCAAAAGAATGGTTAGACTAGCAGAGGAGATGTTAAGGATACTACAAGTGTATTGTTTTATGTGTTTAGCCTACTATAACGTACTTGTTCTATCTGATGCTATTTTTTTATTTGTTATAGAAACATGAAAGTGCAAACTCGTCTGAAGTGACAAAGCTACAATTCTTGGTCAAGTTGCATACCAAAAACGATGGCAGCCCATTGAAGACGAATGCGGCTGAGAAGTTTGTAAGTTCTAAAAATTTCTTGTAATGATTGTTGTTTTAGTTTGTTTATTACATATTAACATTTGAATATGTATCTTATGATCTGCAGAAAAGAGCAACTGAGCTTGTTGATAGTGATACTCGGAAAAATGCCACAATTAAAGGCTAAATTAGGACCGGATAATCCTGGTCGAATCAGGGGAATGGATAGAAACATTATTAAGACTAAATTAGCTTGTTTCGAAGTTAAGCACAAGTGTATGGCTAAAATGCAAGAGAACCAAGTTTAGTTAGAGAAAAAGGTCAATGAGTTGCAATTGCCAAAATGAGGAACCAGGTTAGACACTTCTCTGTTTTGAAATGTTAACATGATCAGCTATTACATACGATTTTGACTGTGTTATTCTATGATACAAAGACAAGGGCCTAAAGTTGGTGAAAACAACACAAATGCAACATATCAAGAAATTTGCATCTATTGGTCAATTATCATGAGGGAAATCACACGGTGTTACAAGTTCTAAAACTCCAACTAAGACATCTCCAGTAGCAGGTACGAAAAATGCAGCAAAAATTTTCAAAATCTCCTGCGGAGAAGCTTCCAGCAACATGTCCAAAATCTCCTCTAATGAAAACTCAACTAGCTTCACAATCTCCTCCTCGAAGATTTCCGGTAATTGTTTCAGATATGTTATTAAGTTGCTTCTGGTTATTTTTCTCTCTGTGTTAAATGGTTTTGTCATTCACATGGCAGCGTAAAAATGGAGCTAAAGTTACCAAGGAAAATCAGAAGTGCAAGGATGGATATTGGCAGAAGGAAGCGGGTTTTTGCTGAATAGCATGTGCATTCGATTGATCCGGAGAAAAAGGTCCACTTTGTTCTCTTGGGGAATAATGCATCTAGAGTTTGGGTAGATATTTTTACGGTAGATGATGCAACAATTTGGGGACCATCAGATGAAATCGAGTCTATGAAAGAT
This sequence comes from Orychophragmus violaceus, assembly GCA_030180135.1. NCBI lineage: Eukaryota > Viridiplantae > Streptophyta > Magnoliopsida > Brassicales > Brassicaceae > Orychophragmus > Orychophragmus violaceus. The sequence goes on from CM058236.1 coordinate 41,536,279, forward strand.
GCACATGGCTCATATGTTGCGTGGCCAATGGATAAAGTGGTCATATTTTGATTCAACAAACTGAGGTAAGTGTTATAATTAGTGTGATGCTTATGCTTTGGTTATTACATCTGCTTATAGTTATGTATTACTGATGTAAGATATTGTTGATTGTTGCAGGGAATGAAGAAAATATGGTCCATGTTAGCTAATTTTTATTAGTTTAAGACTAGACTAATGAATTTATAACTTATCTTATGTATTTTGGTTTCAGACTTGTGTTATTTATGTTGAATGAAAGCGTAGACTTATGTATGTTGTATTAGATTTAGAAGTGTGCTACGTATTTTGTTGAATGAATTTGTAGACTTGTGTAATGCATGTTGGATTGGATTCAACTTGATGTTCTGAATGATTAATTTCTACATAACATGGTTTAATAATGTAGTAGATAACAAGTCAAAATAGATATAATAACAACAAAACAAACCATAAATCCAATATATCAACAATAAAATATCAAAATTAGTGTTCTACAACATATTTCAACGCTATCACTAAAATAAGTATAGCAATTCTCAAAAGTTATTGTAGAAGCAGATATTATAGCATGGACCATTACTTGTAAGTTACTTTAATTTATGTATCAAGTAAGGTAACACAACATATATAAACGTTGTAACAGAATATATTAAAGCAAAAAGGTGTTGTTGTAGAAAGACCAATCATAGCACGAAATATAAATTCTCATATTTTTTTCAAAAATTGAATAAGCTATAAAAATATAAAAAGCGTTAGGATATTGCAATCGTAACTAACCTGTCGCAGAATACGAAAACATGTTATCATATGGGCAGAACCTACCATATGTGCGGATGACATACTAATCTGAAAACGCTATGTATGATGTATGGTAACATAATTTTCACGCTAACAATGTACATATTTGCTGTAGTGGAAAATCAAGATCCGGTCATGTTATTGGAGCAGAGTTTGAGGACATGAGTTGTGGCATTTTCCCAAATTAGCTCTAACACAAGAGTGTTGTTAGCCTTGATGTTGTTTGTCTTGAGGAATTCTCATTCATCACCAATTTGACAGACCACTCCACTCCACCCACATTCACCATAGATATGATCTCATCATCAGCCTTATCTAAATCATTTGCGTTGGTGAACGAGTGGAGAAGAAACTCCAAAAACATAATATGGACCGTGTTACATCATACAAAAATCAAAAATCATCAATAATCAAACACAATTTATAAAATTTCAAAAACATAAGCGAAATAAAGTTTATCATAATTCTGCTATGTTTGATACTTTCTTCTGTGATGGTTAATGTTACAAATTTCTCTTCAATTCCTGAAACAAAAAAGATAAATATTAGATAGTACTATCTTAAAAAATAACTAATATTCCTGGAAGACAACATATTATAGCTTACTCATGTTCTTTTCTTCATCATCTATTGGAGTCTGAATCAATTTGAGCTCACATCAACTGGGTCATAAAGTATGTAAGATGAGACCATCACACCATCAACTAGATCATAAAAAAATTGATGCCAAGAGTATATGAGAAGCACATGGAGACCATCAAACTGAATGAAAAACAAACTCATCTACCAAGACACTATGGAGAACACATTTATCAAGTTAAACACCCCCATGAACAAGACAACAGTGAAGATGCCAAAAAGGTTGCCAACCCAGACCGCTTGCCACTGGCTAAGGCTTATCTGCCTTGTAATGAATTTTATAGACCAGTCCACGTATGTACCAACCCGAGAGAGTTAGGGATAGCATTATTGGGCCTTTTAAGGATCCAAAACAATGAAGACCTCATTATAAACCAGCCAGAACCACATTATGCCTTAAAAACACTTAAACTGGTTCTTCCTTGTCCAAAGAAAAGCACTCAGTTCCTTTTGATGTGAAGCCTAGTTACGACCAAGAAGAAACATTTGACCATCATGAAGGTATACTTTCATCCACATACATCCAAGAAATTAAAAAGAAAGAAATGTGAAACACCCAATCCCGGCTTCTAAGCTTAAGGAGGTTGTTTATGTTCGGTCACTAAGTCACCCGAACCATTCAATCCATTTTAAAGGTCTTATACGTTTACTTAATCAAATTCAAAGTGATATGTTCCATTTGCATGTAATAACGACAATAAGCATAAACAATCTAGGCAATAGATCTGGCATTCCATTGATAAAAACAGGATATCAATACAATCATAAGTTTTCTCAATAGGCTAGTGTATTGTCCAATTCTAACCAGTCTATTCCACCACATGTCCGCATACGTCTTTGTCCCGCGCGGCTAAGCCCGGTCATTACTTCGATTAACCTCAGGCCGTGCATACATAAATACGTAAGTAGTCTAATTAGACCTAAACATATAAACCAGCATCCTAACATTGTTTTATATGCTTCTTTATTCCCCAACCTAAACCGCTAAATTCCCTAGACCGAACCAAGTCCATCGACTGGTCGGAAACAAGATCCGGTCATAAGCACGATCCGTGTCATGAACCGCGAACTATCGCTAACCATCGATGGTTGTACCAAGACCGACCGCGCGTACGATCGTGGTCGGTTGCCAATCCTACCGAGTCCAACCGCCGATACAGCCTTTCGAGCCTATCAGTTGGCTCGTACGCGACCGGTCCCATGCGACCATCCCGCCCACAGTCACGACCCGATCACACAACCATCCCGCCTTCGACCGGGTCTCGCCCTTGACCGCCGATCAAGTAGTGACCTGATCGACCATGCGGTCATGAGACTTGATCCGCTATGGTTTGTGAACCGAATAACTAGGTAACAAGACTACAATATGTTTAGAGAGAGAGAGATAATTTTGACCCAACACCAACCGACCGTCGGACCACACGGTCAAATCATGGGTTGCGGTTCGATCAAGGCAGCCGGTACTCACTTTGGGTGTTTTGGTTGCCTTGTTAGAATCCTTGGCCGTTGAGGAATCCATGTTTGATCCTTCTAACGGCCCTTTAGCCCTTTGTCCTTAACCGCACCTGAACTCTCCTTAAACCGCCGATGATCTCCCTTGAAGAATCCGGCCAACACCCTTCTCTTCCTTCAAACCCTTACGATTTCTATTTTGTATTTCTGAGATTCTTCCCTTGTGTGCAGTACTGTACCCAAAATCGCCAAGGCCATGAATATATATAGGCTATTTACCAAAACCGTCTATTAAGCGGCGAGTGGTTAGGCGAATGGTTGCCTCTTTCCCTTGTGCCCCTTGCCTTGCAACCGTCCACCACTCATATAGTTTCTCTAGCTAACCTAGACAACTAGCTGACTCAAATATCCAACACTCCTCTCGGCTGAGTTGAGCTAACCGAAAACTTACCCAACTGATCCAGCTCAGCCATTCAGCTCATTTCGTCTTGATACTTCCCTTCCAGCTCGGCTAAGCTCCTTTCTCACCGATCTTAGCTGTCCTCCAACCATGTACCACTCCATGTTGATATCCTTAGAATGATTGCCTTTTTTTCCGGTCCCATGGCCTGTCTCACCGATCCTAGCGAGGATCGGGGATGTTACAAGTCTCCTCCTTGAAAGGGATTTGTACCCGAATCCAAGTCAAGGTGTTCACTTCGTTCAAACTCTAAAAACCACTCCGGATAATCAGCCCACATCTTTCTCTCTATTTTCCAAGTGATTTACTTGACCCCTTTACAATTCCATACTACTTTGACCATTTGTATCACCTTCTTCCATGTTTCTTTTCCGACATATCGATGATCCATACCGTTCAGGATTCGATGGTAATATTCTCCTTGAGATCCCCACACAACTCCGGTACAATCAAATCATGATATGTCAAACACTTCTGAAGCTAAGATACATGGAACACATTGTGAAATGTGTCCATCTTATTTGGCAAGTCAAGCTTATATGCAACAATTCCCACCCTTTCTAGGATCTTGAACGGTCCTAAATATCTCAGATCCAGCTTCCCTCGTTTAGAAATTCTTGCTCTCCCTTTAAAAGTTATCATCTTTATATAGACCCGGTCACCTTCTGCAAATTTTGTCTTTCCGACACTTGTCTGCATAACTTTTTTGTCGGTCTTGTGCTTCCTTGATTCTTATTCTCAGGAACCGAATCCGTTATGTGTTTTCTTCAAATGTTTGGTCCAATCATGCTTGACTCCCCAACTTGCGTCCAACAAAGAGGGGTCTGGCAAGGCCGTCCATACAAGGCCTCATATGGTGACATTCTTATACTTGCTTGAAAATTGTTATTGTAAGCAAACTCGGTCAAGGGTAAGTACATCTCCCAAGAGTCACTCCAATCTAAGACGCATGCCCGCAACATATCCTCTAAGGTCTTTATGGTCTATTCTGACTGGCCATCGGTCTACCGATGATATGCTCTATTCATGTTCCTAGTCTCCAAGGACTTTTGGAAAGCCTGCCTGAAGTAGTATGTGAACCGCACATCCCAATTTGAGACTATGCTTGCGGGAATCCCGTGCAACCTCACTATATCGTCGATGTACTTCCCAGCAAGGTTACTAACTCCATCCAACTTCTTAATAGCCAGGAAGTATGCGGACTTGGTCAACCTGTCCACCACTACCCAAATTGTATCCCTCTTCATCCTGGTGATTGGCAACCCGGTCACAAAATCCATTGTGATATGGTCTAGTTTACACTCTAGAATCGTCCGACTTTGTAGTATGCCTCTTGAAACCTGATGTTCAGCCTTAACATTTGGCAGGTCGGGTACTTGGCCACCCACTCAGCCACGTTCCGCTTCATCCCGACCCATTGATAATACCTTTTGAGGTCGTGGTAAATCATGGACTTCTTGGGATGAATTGAGAACTAAGACTGATATGTTTCTCTTAGGATCTCATCCTTCAACTCCTTAACGTCCCGTTGTTGTAGAATTAGTATCCAGTGTGGTTGTTATTGGCGGCCTTGTTCAAATCCTCGTCCTGCTCCTGAACCATTCAAACTCTAGTCAACAAATCCGCTTGGTCCGCTGCTCCCAATCCCAATGGCTCCTCACCCGCGGAAATGGCATTGAGATGCAAATCCCCGATCATACCAACCAGAACTTCGGCGTCTCTTTCTGCCGTAACCTCGGTCTGCCTTCTCCTCAGGGAATCATCGACCAAGTTTGCTTTCCAGGGATGGTAATTAATGTCCAAATCGTAGTCGGCCACAAACTCCATCCACCTTCGTTGCCTCAAGTTTAGTTCTGGCTGAGTGAAGATGTACTTCAAGCTCTTGTGGACGGTGAATATTTTCACCTTGAAACCGTAAAGGTAAGATCGTCAGATCTTTAATGCAAACACCACCGCAGCCATCTCCAAATCATGAGTCGGATAGTTACCCTCATGCTTCTGAAAATACCTCCGTATAAACCGCATAGAGGACCGCTGCTTTTGTTAGCATGCCCTTTAACTTTGAGAAACTCTTCTCAGCATTTTCCGTCCACTCAAACTTCACGTTTTTATCGGTTAGCCGAGTCATGGCATGTGCCTTGCTCGCGAACCCATTGACAAACCTATGGTAATAACATGCCAGCCTAAGGAAACTCCGTAGGTTCGTGGCGTTCCTCGTTCTCGGTCACTCTTTTATCAATTTTATCTTTTTGGGATCAACCAATACTCTTTACTCCGACACAATGTGTCCTAAGAACCAGATGCTCTTCTTCCAGAAACTGCACTTGCTTAGCTTTGTGTAGAGATTTTGCTCCCTTAATCGTTCCATAAATATCCTTATATGATCCTGGTGCGTCTCCCGGTCTTTTGAGTAAACGAGAATGTCACTAGAAGAAAACATCGTTTTTGCGACTGGACCTTGCGACTATACTTGTAGTCTTAACATTTGGCCACTATTAGGGGACAATAATGCTACTATTTTGCGACAACGGATATATGGACGTGTATTAGTCGCTTATATACGACCAAAACTTATTGTCGCCAATTTAGTCGTCGATTTACGAGAAATTAACGACCATTATCGAGACCGGAACCAATAGTCGCAAGCTAGTCGGTGATATGGCGACTATTTTTGTGTATGATGCTAAGAGTCGTAGAACAATCTCGAATTGGTCAGTACATGGACGACTAATTCGCTACTTCGGGTATAGTAGTAGCCAAGTCGTTTATTTGTTGCTATTGATACGACTAGTATTCAACTCATTATTCGTGTCGCAAAGTAGTCGGGTATGGGTCGTATCATATAGTATTTTTGGATTTAGTAATAATAATATGAGATAGTTTGGTCTTCTGGAGTCCATGCATACGATGTGTTATTGAATGAAAACTTTATATGTGCAAAATACTTTTATTGTCGTATCACAAATGAAATATATACTTTGATATTGAATTTAACAATAACCAAATTGATCAGGGTTAGATTCTATATGCTATTTAAATATTGTAATAAAAAGAGATTATGATATATAGTGGACATAAATGTAAATATTAACGACAAATGTATTTTTAAAAGAAACATAAAGACGATCAACAGATCATCTAACCCAAAAAATAACAAAGTTTAATAAGGTCTTCTACCCGGATTTTTGGTTTGATCTTACTTAATTGTTGACATCCCTTCTTCTCCTTTGAGCCAAGTTACACCTCATTAAATAAATTTTAAACGTACACCATTAACATTTTAAACAATATAGAAATAAAAGTATCATCAATCCTAAACCCAGACATGTAATAGACCATGAGATTATTCTAAAAAAAACTAAATTGAATTTCTAATCATACCCATTTCGTGCTTTCTTTAGAAGCACTGGAGAATCACAAAGAGATATCTATCAGCATCCTTCCAAAACCTTTTTATTAGTTCCTTAGCATCTTCCCCGATAAATAAACACCGAAGACTCTGGAGGCTAGAAAAAATGTATTTTCAATTTCTATTATGAGAGACAAACAACAAAACATATGTGAGGAAGATAATAGGCATTTGTTTAACTAACCTTAGGTCGCGAATTGTAAACTGCAACTTTGGTCCTGTCCAATAAGGTTGAAGGTTTCCAACACGTGTAACAACACCAAGGACATCTATAATAGAAAATATAGATCATTTCGAAAACTATACCTTAATCTATTTAGTTAAAAATATAATGTCTACCACACATGCAAATAACATGATTAATATAATCCGATAAAGGAAGCAAATGTATAGACTAAAAGTTACCTATAGGGTATTCATCACAGACTATCCCATCTAATATATCCGGAAACGATTCAAATTGCATAAAATGACTTTCCGGAATATTATCATAAGTGAGGTAGAAAGATGTGTTTAACCCGAATATGAGCTTGAAATCGTCATTACTGAAATATGTACATTATTGGCACGGAAAATGCTATAATATGTCATTGATAGCATTTTCATAAACGCTAAGACATCCCAAGCTATCGTAGATTCCACGTATACACTAGCACATTTTTGGTATGTTATAATAGGTGCTTATACAATAGCAATATCCATATGCTATAATTTAATTTATCTATATTAGCTTTTTTAGCCAAGCCGAGCCAAACCATATTAATATATTTTCCTGTTTTGAATTTATACAAAAAGAAATAGATTTGAAATTTAAAATTTAATTAATAACTCAAAAATGTCTTACAAAAACATTACAAGATTAAAACAAAGGCAAAACAACATTACAAAAGCTCCTCTTTGCCTCCTACTGCAACTAAGACCTCTGAAGTATCAAATGTCACTGACCACAACATCTTTACTTCCCATCAACAATTCATTACATGATTTTGCACTTGGTCATTTAGCAGATGTTGTAGGAGTGAAGCAGAGATCTTTGACATGTTGAATATGTGGTATCTTTTTGGAGGACATAACACACTTCTTTTAGTCTTGTCTTGATTTATTAGGCGTATCCTTGCTCTGTAATCAGTCTTTCCATCTGCAGAAATTAAATTACTATTCAGAAAAGATGCACAAAAGGGCATATATATCAGCAGGAAACAAATCTAAGAATACATACCTCTCTTTCTCCTGAATTAATGAGACTGACATGATAACTCCATATCAATGTAAAGGTAAAAAAACATGTTACATAGAAGAGTAGAAAGTTACCACATAATCATCTCCATTGAAAAAGAAGAAGCACCACTTTCCTGCACAAGAACAATAAAAAATAAAAGTAAAACAAATTTAACATGTGACAAGCACGTCATTGAATGATGTTATGAAGATGGTTTGAGGTCAAATAGGGATGCACATATGTAAATGCTAACCTGATGAACAGTGGAGTTTTAATTTATTTTCTTGAAGGACCAGTGAGCTTAACTTCACTTTTGGGTTTCAAGTCACCTGAAAAAGAAGGTAAAGCAAACCTGCAACAACTTATTCATTTAGTTGAGGAATACCTAGCTAATGAAACTCAAACAGTAGAGATCCTTACCAGCCATTCTCCTGGGAATAGCTAATATGAACAACAGTGAAAAGAAACGAGACAAGTTAATGAGCTATATACCTGTCAAAAGCAGTAATCTCTTGAGTTTGCGCTCCTGTTCAATAACCGAATTATGTGAGCAAAAACAAAGATTTAAAAAAGAGTAGAGGATATTTGTATAAAAACCAGTGATTCATGTTCTTGTTTGTGTTGCCTTGTTTCATATCTTGAAAGAGATACGAAGAAATCGTCAAGTTTTAGGTTAAACTGATGATTATGTCCCAGCGGAGAATCATGAATCAACAGACCAAAACTTAGAACCGCTAGAGGATATCTTTAGATTATCTCAAGTTCAGATTCTGAGTTCCAACTGCCCAGTAATAAAGAAACTGCAGAATAGACATTCCTGCACTACCTTAATAGAGTTGGATCATATGCCTCATCTTCCGCTGAGCCTACATAGATAAGTTTCCATTCCAAATCTGTACCAAAACCAAAGCTCGGGTCTAAGTTTAAAGAAACGTTTTTCTTTATCTTTCTTAGAAGAAGATGATCAAAACTTTATTAAGGTAGATGGCTAGCTTCTATAACGTTATTGCAGAAAGATATGTAACAGAAAGATATCTTATCAAGTTATAATATAATCCAGGAAATCCAAGATCCATGAATGCTAAAAAGCTAATGTATCTATCTCTTTTTATCATAACGTATAGAGCCTCTGAGATTATAACCATATGAAACCACTAATCTAGGTAAAACATGTACCCTGAGAACAACTATTGGGGAAAAACAGTAGCCCCAAAAGAAAAGCTCACTATGTTAATCAAGAACGTCTGCATAGTTCTCGAATCTTACAAACTAACAAGACAACAAGACTCGATGTGAAAATCCAGTTTCAAAAACCAGCTCTACGATAACAAACATAGACAAGACACATATGAAAAGGAGAGAAAACTCACTTTCTTCTGCATCGGCATGTGATGGTTTGTTCATCTTCTTTTGCTATCGTCTCCGACGGCGAGGATGAAAGAGAGGGCAAACAAAGTGAGATTTTGATTTATTTTAGAGATTTCGAAAAAGAAAAAAGAGATCAGAGAAACGAGAAGCTAAATTCGAATTGGGGTTGTGATGCTACACATGGATCTGACACCGGTTCTATAGAGACTAGAGGAGAAAAGAAGATTTTTTTCATTCTAAAAAACCCTACACGAGAGGAGGAAGAGAAAAAAACAGATATGAGATGGAGAGAGGGTAATGAATTTCTTTGTGTCCTGGAAAAGAGAGTAAAATTTTTTTGCCAAAACTAAAAAATCCCGCTAAATGGTGGCGGCTATGACAAAAATTTAGCTGTGAAAATCACTTTTCGCTCTTATTTAGTGATTTTTCAGCGTAACATTTTATAAATGCTATAACAGAGTACCATAACCCAGGAAATCATCAATAATAGCAGTTACGGAAATTGTGCTATTGCAATGTGCTATCAATACCTGTTTTTTTGTAGTGCGTGAAGGGTCAACGACGCATATTCCGGTGCTTGTACAACTCGAGCATTCGCAAGTTTAAACCAAATACCCTCACACCATGTAGAATTTCTCAATAAAAGAGGCAGGAACAATTGTCTCTTTTTCATACCATAAATTAGTAAATGAATACCTTAATAAAACATGCAATAACCCAATAAATAAAACAGATTATAGAGTAGAAGAAAGGTTACCTCCTCATCGACCAAAATCATTTCGATTTTTGGTTCTCCAATGGATGTAACACACATCCAAACATGCAAAAGAAGAACTTTTAGGTCCAAAAAGCAAGGAACGAAGTTGTTGATTTGAGAAATTTTTCTGAAAGTCTGTGGAGCCATGGTTGAGAATCGGAGAAATTTTCGCAGAAATTAGCTTAAAAAAGTTTTTTTTTCTTTCAGTAAGCGGTAAGAAAATGAAGCGTCTAGGGTTTTAAAATTAAATAGTTCCCCAAATTGGTGAGTAAAAGGTGTGAAGCACTAAAAGAAAACCTTTGAATTAATAATAGTAAAATGTGTAAAATTAGAACTCACAGCCCTTGGTTTAGAAAACAATTTGGGCCACAACCGCTAATGATATTTTTTTAATATTGACAATTTGGTTTATATAAATTTGGTTTCAAATCACACTTATCCACGTCAATAATGACGATTCAAAAATTCATTTTCTCGATAAACTTCTTAATACACTGGTTTGTCTTTTCTCTGGTGTAGCCCATGAGCCCTTGAACCGTATACTGGTGTAGCCCTTGAGTCCTTGAACCATATACTGGTTTTGTCCGACTGAATTTGCATAATCTCCTTCCTACTTCTTCTCCGTCTAAGAAACAAGATTTGGAGTTTTCTTCTTAATCTTGTTCATCTCGTGGTTGTCTCTTTAGCTTGATATTTGGGGTTTGTACGGAATTTTGGGTTTACTATTTTTTTCCCATTTCGTTTGTGGAGACCAAATTTTTGCAGCCAAATCTCAAAATGGAAGGATATGGGTATTTGGTGCTCTCCGAGATCCCCCGTTTAAGGGTTTTATCTTTTCACAGAGATCCAAATCATGGTGCATTCGTCTTCTCCACTCTAAAATATCTGAATCTTCTTTTTCTCTGATTACATTTTCCAATTTTCACATATATGAGGTAGTTCGCCTTGTTTATCTTTTTTTTTGCCATGGCTTCTTATGCAGTGGATCAATACAGGTGATATAGACAAAATGGGTCTTAAATGAAAGGTAGAAAACAGGATAATATTAAGATAGAAAGCTGGAGAAACCAGTGTTCATTAAACAAAGAAATCTCGCACACCTTGATCCAAAATCAAGAAGAGAAAGATCTTGAACTCGAAAATGTCACAATACCAGTATTTTTGGAGAGAGAACAGTTTAGGCAACAGCCAAAAAACATAGAGAAGAAAGAGCTGCACAGGCGCATATATATGCCTAATTTTTGTTTGTCGAGACCTGCTGAGCTGGAAGGTGAGCTGGCTCATATACCCCTTATTTACGTAGATATACCCTTATGGAATTAGTAAGAGCATGATGGTCTAGAGTAACACTTACCTTAGAGTTTGGTGTTGGAACAATCCCTTGTTCTGTTTTTGGTTTCCAGTTGTTGATTGGCTTTGGATTGTACTAATGGTCTGGTCCTTCTCTAGAAACTCTCATGATGTAAAGCTCTGATTTGGATTGTAGGACTTTGGGTTGGATTCTGATTCAACTTGTTGCACATGTTATGCCTCTTAATTTCAATAAGCATATAATCGATTGTTTCTCTTCCTGCATCATGAGTAAGCAGATTAGTTTCATTAGTTAGAACTGGGCCTAGACACATACCTTGTACATTGCTACTCATGTTGGATTGTATGTATGTCTCTGTTTTGTCTCCTTGGGAAACATGGAAGGCACTTCATCTTGAGCGTTCTTCTGGTCCACCACAAGATTTACTGCAGTTGGTTCTTCTCCTTTTGATGTATGCTCCTTAGTCAAATCTGTTTCAATACCTTTTGACAAAGACAAGTGCATCATACTAGTGATAGATGAATTATGGACCAATTTGTTCAAAGTAGAACTTATCTTAGATTTTGTTGAAACAATTTCTTATTCTGGTTTTGCCTTTGGTTTGCACAATGTATATTTTCTGAGAATGTTATTCTTCTCCAGGGCCTTTGGGACGTCACTCTTCTAGTCTAGACAGTAGGTAGGCATGTGCTTCTGCTTTGGCTGAAATTCTTCTTGTTGGAACAAGTCTAAAGGACTTTCTGGTGGCACTACTCTTCTTGTCTCTTTGGGATTACGGTTTGAGAATCTTATTGGGTACTGAGATATGGTTTCTTTTAAGTGAAGTGTAGAAACATACTTCATGATCATGACCCATTTCAGATTTTCCTAAGTGGTGATGGCTCCTTCTTAATATTTCCACATCTTCCACCAAGAATATGCAGTTCTGATGAGTTGTTTAATGGCATATGCTAGCTTTTCTTCCTTCGGAATGTTATGGTATAAAAACTAGTCATCCATATCTCTCTCTCATTCAAGATAGTCTTTTGGAAAAGTACTTCCTGCAAATGTATATATTTGTGGTACAAGATGATATGGTATTTTGATTGTTGTTGTTGCAGACATGGTTTATGTCTCCTAGTTATCTTTGAATTGTCTGATAATTTAGGCTCAACATATTTAGTTCCTGGTGCATCTCTAAATCTATTTTCTTCTTTTTATTGTGTAAGCTGGGACTGTTCCACTATAGGAAATTAGTGAATTCTTAGCACCCAAAAAAACGCTCTATCATCACCAGCGATAATAGATCGGGCACTTTAGATAATGTTTTTTGTGCATGCTATTGTTTGTATATATAAAATAGCGCATTTTTGTTTGCAATAGATTAAAATACAATAGCAATTTTTTGATGTTATTATTTTGTATATTTACCCAATTGTTATATATATATTAACAGATTTTGTAATTTCTGAATAATAATTTTTTTTAAACTTCAATTTATTTTTAAATATAAAGACAAATTACATAATAACACATTCAAGTTTTCAAAGTTCCAGTCATAATCAAACTTCACCACAAAGAGAATCCAATATTCCTAGAAAGTATGTGTAAAGTATGAAACTCTCTTCCAATGGCATTTTCCTTAGCTTCTCTCCACTCTTCTCTGATGGAGTCATCATTAGGCGTATATATAACTGCAAAAAAATATATCCAATCATCATGAGTAAATGTTGTAGCCACCGCTATGGACAAAAACGCATAATATTTACAAAAAGAAAGAGATCGATGCGATAAACCCAAATAAAAACAGAATACAATTGTTGCTCCAGTGATTACCTGTCAAATGTTTCCTACAAGAGCAAGTTTTTTTTAACAATTCCATAAGTAACATCTTCAGTATAGTTAAGTTTCTTCTCTAATTCAGGTCCAGTTCCAAAAGCCAATTATATCCACAGATCTGAGAGATGGTTTCTTTGACTCAGACTTATACATCCTATCCTCAATTAGACCAAGCATTGTGCCTGTCCCAAGTAAATAACAACAATTGAGTTAAACCTGTATCAAATCTCTCTTCCTAGTAGATATGGTTACTCTAGCTGATTTCTCGCCAGTTGTATTAGTTTTTCCCTTCTTGACATGTAAAGGAAAATATATATATTAGGGACACAAATTATTGGATAAACACACTTGAGGAGAACAGATTTACCAAAGTCATTCTCTTCTTCTTGTCTGCAATTCTAGATCTCTTCCTCTAAAGAGTCAATGGAGTCACGACCCTCTGGATCTTAGGTGATTTGCTCACTTCCTTGCATGTTTAAGAAGATGAAACAAATTTCAATGAGCATTAACTCTCTCAAGTTTTGTTTGAGTTTGATTTTCTGGGTTTCTCTCTCACGTTTCTTGTTTGTGAACTTGTGGCGGTAAGTTTCACTTTCTCTTGGATTTTCCAAGCAACAAGCACTTCCTACAAGTAAAAGCATATCACACTAAGAAGCTACTAAGTAAGCAACAACTAAATACTTTTGAGAGGGGAGGCTGTGAAAGCTGTGAAAAATGTGCACATCTGTAGTAGAATATTTCTTTCTACAAATATTCTCCAACTCACGAAATATAAGCCTCGAAATCTCAGCATGTCGGTTTGGACAGTGATGCCCTCAATCTTCAAAGCAAGGAATCTGACATGTTGATACAGTATAAGGGTATATCTAGGTAAATAAGGGGTATATGAGCCAGATCACCTTCCAGCTCAGCAGCTCTCGACAAACAAACAATAGGCATATATCTGCGCCTGTGCAGCTCTTTCTTCTTAATGTTATTTGGTTGTTTCCTAAACTGTTCTCTCTCTAAAAATACTGGTATTGTGAATTTTCGAGTTCAAGATCTTTCTCTTCCTGATTTTGGATCGAGGTGTGCGAGATTTCTTTGGTTAATGAACACTGATTTCTCCAGCTTTCTATCTTAATATTATCCTGTTTTCGACCTTTCATTTAAGACCCATTTTGTCTATATCAAATGTATCAGAGACCAGACGTTTCTCGGATTCATCAATGGCAGAAAAAACAAAACTCGGAACCATCAATGAGGAGACAAACGCAGATAATATCGCATCCCTGCAAAAGGAAATGGAGGCTAACCGTGCTGAGATACATGAAACCCTTAAATCCTCTCTCGCCGCGATGTTTGAATCGTTCTCATCGGCGAAATCCGACAGCTCCGGTGGCTCCACACCTCAATACGCCAAGCTCACTCGTCTGGCGAAGATGGATTTTCCCAGATTCCACGGCGATAAACTAAAAGACTGGTTGTTCAAAGTTGAACAGTTTTTTGAAATCGATAAAACACCCGACAACCTTAAGGTGGGTCTTGCATCTATGCACTTGGAGGATAACGCGGCCACTTGGCATCGCGCGTTGGCTGAATCACCTCAAGGACTGACATGGACATCATCGTGGGTCACTTACAGAACCTTGTTAGTCGAGTGATTTGACGACCCATTTGACGACCCAGTAGCTGAGTTGAAGAGGCTACACGAGATTGAGGGTATTGTCATCAACCACAACGAGTTCGAGAATATCCGAGCCTGTGTCCAATAAACCTCAGTGTTTTCATAAGAATTCATGGTCTGCACATATTTGGAAGGTCTCCGTCTCGACACTTAGATGTCGGTCAAGATGTTCAACCCTCAAACGATACGTCACTGTTTTGTTCTGGCTCGATTATATGAGACGGCCCATCCCGTAGCTCATCCGACCTCTTTCAAAACGTCATCTGCTGTCCCTTGGAGTTCTAAGCACTAAAAAAATTGAAATATGAGACACATGGAGGTAAGAACAATACCTTTACCAAGAGAGAATTTGAGTATAGACCTGAAAGACAACCACTCTTGGATAAGCCTAAGGAAGGACAGCCTAGGAAATTTCTTTCCAAAGCACAAATGGCAGAACGTCGAGAGAAGGGTTTATGCTATTTTGTACTGAAAATTACACTCCTGGTCAATATTTAACCAATAAGAAGACACAACTGTTTTCAATGAAAGTAGAAGAGGAGGATGGTGCAAAAGAGGTACTGATTGCTACACCAGAAACAGAAATGGTTCATGCAGATATTGCAAAGATTTCCATGAACGCACTCTCGGGCCAAACGGATTATAACACAATGAGGGTCAAAGGGATGACAGGACAGATGACGTTGTATATCCTCATCGACTCTGGCTCTACTCACAACTTCATCAATCCAGAGGCAGCCAATAGATTGGGTCTCAAAGTTACTTCTGTTGGAATAGCTACAATTGCAGTGGCTGATGGTAGTCACCTGACAATACAAGGGAAAGTCGACAAGCTTGAATGGAGGTTTCAGAACACAGATTTCATTGCTGATTTTATGGTCTTACCTCTCGGTGGTTGTGACATGGTTCTAGGCATACAATGGCTACATACAATAAGCCCAATCACCTGGGATTTTTTGAAACTAGAGATGGAGTTTAAAGTCGGCCAACAGAAAGTGGTGTTACAAGGGATTAAACCTGATTCAGTGCGAGCAGTGAAAGCAGCAAAGCTGGACAAGTACACCAGTGATCAAATACGCTTATCAATATTATATGTTTCTCTGCCCACTTCGAACGGAATTGATTCAGAAACTATTGTTCCCATAACTCCGGTTTTTCAGCTAAACTCCATTGAGAAAATTCACACGCCTGAGCTTGCCACCATCCTTAAGAAGTTTGCTGATGTCTTTGAGCCGCCAACATCTTTACCACCATTCAGACCATCGTTTGATCATCATATTCCACTCCTGGAGGGATCAAATCCGATATATAAGCTTGTGAAGGAAATGCTCGATGCAGGGACAATTCAACAAAGCTGTAGCCCTTACGCTTCACCTGTCGTGTTGGTTCGAAAGAAGGACGGAAATTGGCGTCTGTATGTGGATTACAGAGGGGTAAACAACCAGACTATAAAAGACAGATTTCCAATTCCATTAATTGAAGACTTGTTGTATGAGCTAGGAGGTTCTCAGGTTTATTCTAAGATTGACCTCAGAGCTGGTTATCACCAGGTTCGCATGGCCAAAGATGATGTGCACAAAACGGCATTCAAGACTCACAATGGACACTTTGAGTACCTTGTCATGCCATTTGGTCTTACAACTGCGCCGGCGACCTTCCAAAGTTTGATGAACATCATTTTCAACAGTTATCTGCAGAAGATTGTGCTAATCATCTTTGACGACATCTTGATTTTCAGCGATTCAATGTTCAGCCATTACAACGATTTAGAAGCTGTATTTACAACTATGAGAACCAACAGCTTGTATGCCAAACTCAGTAAGTGCGCCTTCACTACTAAGAAGGTAGCGTATTTGGGGCATTCATCCAGGCTGAGGGTGTCTCTACTGACCTTGTGAAGGTGAAGTCTGTAGCGAAATGGCCAATCCCAACAACTCTTAAACAACTCAGGGGGTTCTTGGGTCTCGCCGGGTATTATAGGCGCTTTGTTAGAAATTTTGGCACCATCGCACGCCCTCTCACAGATTTAACAAAGAAAGATTGCTTCTTATGGTATGAAGAGGCACGACTTGCTTTTGATAATCTGAAACAAGCTCTCTGCTCTGCTGATATATCATGGTTTTTACCGGTTTTATACCATGATATAAGTGAGTTTTAGAGTCTTTTAGTGTTGCTTTAAAGTCTTTTACAGGTATAAGCACTTTTGGAGCTGAATTGGAGATTATGGAGATTATGGAGCATTTTAGAGCACTTGGCCGAGAGAAAGAAGTCACTGCCCATATTTGACGGTTGTGTCAATCGACACACACTTGGCATCGATCGATGCATAGCGTGACCAGACATTCTCGCGAGAGTTAATGAAGAATCCTGATATTGCATTTTAGCCCAGAAGTTTCCAAGAATTACAAAGAAGCCCCAAGTCATGATTAGGCCTTTTTAATTAGTTTTTTATATCAGTTTTTAGATACGCACGCTTTTACATACGTTTGAGACTTTGAGCTGAGAGTTTTTAGAGCTTTTTGGGGCTGATCTGAACCTGTACTGCTTCCTGCTTTTGGAGAAGATTTCGAACCCCTTTATCTTTTACTCTTTTATGCAATCTATTAATTCATTGATTATGTTTTCATTATCTATGTCTGAGTAGATTCATAGTTAGGTTTAGGGATTCTCATTAGGGATTTCATGACTTGCTAGATTTAATTAATTCAGTTAAGGATTCATATCATATTTGTTCTTCGATCTAAATTATGCTTAACACTAGTTTCTAACCTGATCACTTAGAATCTAGACTCTAGGTTGTTAAATTGACACGAAAGTGTGGTTTAGAATCTGAACTATTTAGGTTGAGCAATTAAATTACTCGCAAAGAAATTTGGTTTAATTGAATTGTGAACATATTGAACCTGAACTTAAAGCTAGTTTAATCTGTTAGGAATTACAAAGACATTTGGATTTCTGCTATTAGACTAAGAGAATTCTCACAACGAAAGTTGGTTAGTTCTATATCTGTATTTGAGTTCTAGAACCGTACTTAATTTGATCATGACTGATTATTTGATCTGCTTGTCTGATT
The DNA here is from genome assembly GCA_030180135.1 of Orychophragmus violaceus. Taxonomy (NCBI): domain Eukaryota; kingdom Viridiplantae; phylum Streptophyta; class Magnoliopsida; order Brassicales; family Brassicaceae; genus Orychophragmus; species Orychophragmus violaceus. The sequence goes on from CM058236.1 coordinate 41,554,271, forward strand.
TCCTGAGAACTCCCTAGACTTAGCGCTTTTAGTTAATTGCCTTCAAAACCAATCCTTCTACTTGATTTACTTTTCTGCTTTGCTTTTAGTTTCTCATTACTTTCTCCTAGTTTAACTTGATCGTTCTAAATCTATCGTGGCCGAGAGTCTCTGTGGGATTCGATACCCTATATACTATAATTGCATTACTTGTGCACTTGCAGTAGAATAGGATTAAAACTTGACCCTATCATCTGCTTCGGTTCTTACCTTACCATTATTCAACAAACCTTTCTTGGTGGAAACAGATGCTTCCGGTCTGGGAATAGGTGCATTCCTCATACAGGATAATCATCCTATCGCCTATATCAGCAGACACATACAAGGAAAACAGCTCTTACTTTCCATCTATGAAAAGGATCTCTTAGCTGTTGTGCTCTCTATCCAGAAGTGGCGGCATTATCTCCTCACGGGGCATTTTATCATCAAAACAGACCAACGCAGCCTTAAATACCTCTTGGAACAGCGACTTAACACTCCTATACAGCAATAGTGGCTTCCCAAACTTCTGGAGTTTGATTACGAGATCCAATACAAGGCGGGCAAAGAAAACTTAGTCGCCGATGCTTTGTCTCGCAAAGATGGCTCAGAAATACTGCACATGGCCTTGACTGTCCAGGATTGTGATATAATGCTAAAGATTAAGGCAGCCTATGCGACAGACCCCGTCTGTAAAGCTTTAATTGACGAGCTTCAACTTAACTCTAATGCTCGTCAGTTTTATCTTAGTCATAGGGAATTCTGAGGCGTAAAGTAAAATCGTGGTGCCTAATGATTCCACAATCCGACATTTCATCTTGGAATGGATGCACAACTCTAGCAGTGGAGGACACTCAGGTCGTGACGCGACACAATAACGGGTCAAAGGTCTATTCTATTGGAAGGGGTTAACTAAAGACATCCAGGCTTTTATCCGTGGCTGTGAAATCTGTCAAAGGTCTAAGTACGACACTTCTGCTTCACCAGGTATGCTACAACCGCTACCAATTCCTGCTGCTATTTGGACAGATATATCTCTTGACTTCATTGATGGCCTACCAATGTAATTTGGTAAGAGTGTTATACTGGTGGTGGTTGATCGCTTAACCAAGGCAGCACACTTTGTAGCTCTTTCTCATCCATACTCTGCAGCTTCAGTGGCATAGGTATATTTGGATAACATCTACAAACACCATGGCTTACCAAACACCATGGTCAATGATAGAGACTGGATATTTCTCAGCGATTTCTGGAGAGAAATATTTTTACTCCAAGGTGTTTCTCTGGATTATTCGACACCGTATCACCCACAGAGTGACGGCCAAACTGAGGTGGTTAACAGGTGTGTTGAAACTTACTTGCATTTCATGTGTTGTGACAGACCAAGCTTGTGGAGAAAATGGTTGCCCCTGGCTGAATACTGGTATAACACCACCTTTCACTCTTCTACGCAAGTCACTCCATACAAAGCAATGTATGGCCAGCAACATCATATCCATTTGCCTTACCTTCCAAGGGAATCTAAGGTCGCAACCGTTTCTAAGAGCCTACAAGACCGTGAGAACATGCTCCTCTTACTCCAATTTCATCTCCTCCGTGCTCAACACCGAATGACTCAAGCTGCTAACCGCAACCGTTCTGAGCGTAGCTTCGAAATTGGGAATTGGGTTTATGTCAAGCTCCAGCCTTACCGTCAACAGTATTGGCTCCCAAGTACTATGGTCCCTATAAAGTTATTGACAAACATGGCAAGTTTGAATACAAGCTAGCATTACCACCTACATCTCAGATTCATCCAGTATTTCACGTTAGCCAACTCAAACTTCGAGTGGGCCAACACTCTGTCTCGACTGATCTTCCAACAGTAGCTTCTGATGTTTTGACCAAGGCACCTGAGTGCATACTGGAACGCAAGATGGTGCAGCATCAAGGTAAGGCCGTCACAAAAGTGTTGGTTAAGTGGATGAATGAACCATACGAGGACGCTACATGGGAGTTCTTCTATGACCTGCTGAACCGCTACCAAGATTTTAAACCTTGAGGACAAGGTCTTCAGAACAGGGGAGATCTGATTCAGTATAAGAGAATGTAAATCAGGTCTAAGAATCAAAGGAGAACACACTTCCCAAAAGGAATAAACATCAACAATGGTGGTCTTAGTTTTAGACCATATACAAGACCAATGGGGTTCTGAAGCCTTGCAATTCGAAACCACATACAACAAGGTAAGTTTCTCTGATGATAAAATGTCTCTACCCTTTGATTATACATATATAATGGACTTGTCTTTGTCAAGGATGCCAAAACAAGATTATGGATTATGTTTGGAGAAAACTGAAACAAGTGAAGATAAAGCAGGAGATAACTAAGCTAAACCAATTAACCTGGAGCAGAAGCATTTCCCTAAGATACACATGTCATACATATCAGAAAAACAAAACACACTCCAACAGCTTTGGAAAAGAACTCAAAGATGAGCCTAAGTCCTTTGTGTGAGTTTCATGGAAACAAAGAACAAGCGATTGTTCACATTACAACTGACTTAAAGGTCAATTCTACTCTTTTTTCATCTGCTTATAAGTTTTTCACACTGGTATAACACACTTGGCTTTGTCAAAAAGTTTTGGAACAGGTCTGGGTACAAAAGAGAAACAAGTAGACAAAGGAGAAAAAGCTACTTTAGTTTCAGACCAGAAGCTCAACCATGGAGAATATTCGACAACCCATGGGCCTAGAAGAAGTGTCTTTGTATCCATACTGATCAAAGAAGTCCCACCAGATGCACAATACAAATCAAAGCCGAGCCAAGACAAACATGGAGGTATATCTCTAAACCATTTTGGTTATACTCAAACTAACTTGATTTATCTCTGTGCAGATGTACAAGTTTCGAGGTCGGAATATTTTCAAGGGGAATGTATGATGAGTTCATCAAACCATCAACTAGATCAGTTAAACAATTGATGCAAAGACTAGATGAGAAGTGATAGGTCAGGTTTTATTCCCTATACTAACTGTAAGTGCACATCAATATCAATGTAGTATATAGGGTTATCGAATCCACAGGGACACTGGTCTCGATAGATCAGAACAGTAGAGATTAATAATAGGAATAAAAGCAGGTAGTGAATTAAATAAAAGCAAGGCGAGAAAGTAAATCAGTAGCAGGAGTTGGTTGTGAAAGCAATAAACTAAAAGCGCTAAGTCTAGGGAATTCTCAGGAAATCAGACAAGCAGACAAGTCAATCAGTCAGGATCAAATTAAACTCAGTTCTAGAACTCAAATCACGGAATTAGGATTAACCAAATCTCTTTGCGAAAATCCTCTAAGTCTAAGTGCAGTAATCCAAATCTCTTTGCAATTACTAACAGATTAAACCATCATTAATTTCAAGTTCGATATGTTCACAATTAAACTAAACCAAATCTCTTTGCGAATAATTTAATTGCTCAACCTAAATAGTTCAGATTCTAAACCACACTCTCGTGTCGTATTTAGCAACCTAAGATCTAGATTCTAATTGATCAGGTTAGAACTAGCATTAAGCATAATTTAGATCGAAGAACATTCTAATCATGTGAATCCTTAACTGAATTAAACAAGTCTAGCAAGTCATAAAATCCTTAATGAGAAACCCTAAACTTAACTATGAATCTACTCAGACATGATTAATGAAACAGAAATCATAGAATTAATATATTGCATATAAGAAATTAAATAGATAAAGGGGTTCGAAATCTTCTCCAAAATAGATGAAGTACAGGATTAGATCAGCCCCAAAAGCTCTAAAAATATCTTAGCTCTAAGTATGAAAGCGTATCTAAAATAAAAGCCAAAACTCTAAATATATAGGCATAATCTCGGCTGGGGCTTCTGTGTAAATACTGGAACTATTCTAGGCTTCTATGCAAATCTTCATAACTTTGTTAAACCGCCGCGTACGGCCCATCTCGCTAGTGTGTCGATCGACACCAAAGGTGTGTCGATCGATGCATGATCATCAAATCGTGCAGTGAGTTAAACTCTCGGCCAAAATGCTCCAAAAATCCCAAAATACTCCAATTATCTCCAATTAGCTCCAAACCTGATTAAACCTGTAAAAGACTCTAAAATAACACAAAAGACACTAAAAACACATCTATATCATGGCATAAAATGGGTAAAAACCATGATATATCAACTCCCCCACACTTATCCTTTGCTTGCCCTCAAGCAAAACAGAGAACTAAAATGCAGTGAAGAGGTTTGAAAACTCTTCAGAAACTCTTTTCATCCTAGAAGCAGCAACACTCAGATTCCCCTTAGTAAACCACATGAAAGAATCAACCTGCAGACATCAAGACCAACATATACTCCCCCCACACTTAGCAACTGTCCTAAGTAAACTCCACAATCACATTCAAGCATTCAAATTCTCCCTACTGACTTCTGCAAGTATTTAAGTGCGGTCTCACCTAAGGAGTATCGATCAAAGGCACATGGATTCTTACCTTATCAGCTCTAGACCACCATACTATCTTTCTCTAGTCCCTTTCTTCTCTTTTCCCTTCCTTAGCATTCTGATTTTTCCCCTTTGGGTATCATTTTTTTTTTTATCAGTGCTCTTCCCGTTAAGGGGTGTACCTTGGACACATTCCATGGATGCATAGGATATGAGAGTTTTAGCTACCATTCCCATGACCACTTCGGAGTTACTAACTCATCCTCAGTTTATTATCTTCTTTTTTTATTTGGAAGGGGAGAAGGGAACTAAATAGGACATGTTTACAGGCTGTGTCAGAACTAACAAGGAAATCCGACACAAAGTATACCAAGCCCTTAGGTGAGAAATTCTAAGTCAGTATTAGGGTGAAGTCAGTAAAAGGATCCTCTGATACCTGAAGTGATGTGGGTGTCCTTAGTAGGTTGATCCGTGTCTGGGTTTTCTAATAGTCAGAGATAATCTGCAGCTTCATCCCAATGGTTACTTAAGTTCCTGCAAGTGCTGCTAATCTTCTCAAAAAATCATTGTTTCTTACTTAAACAAATTTTGACTCAATAAAACAAAAATTTTGAAAAATTTAACTGACTCTAAGAAAACAAAAGAAAGAAGTTAGTAGAACCTCCCCCACACTTAAGACACACTGTCCCCAGTAGTATCAAGCGAAGGATTGGCAAAAGAAAATAAAAATTTGTTTAAGGATGGTTAAGTTCTCTCGGGTTTTTACCTCTGTCGCAGTCCGGCATCGATCGTTGCACTAAGTGCATCGACCGTTGCTAGGCGATTTTTCGTGTATAATCGATCGTTGCTCAGGACCGCAACGATCTCTGCAATGCGATTTCTGTCGTATTGTGACGATCGACACAATGGTGTGTCGATCGACGCACTGCGTACATCGGATCAGTCAGCAAGTTAGCAGGTTAGTCCGTCGGGTTATGTCATTTTCAAAACCTGCAAGCTGAAAACACTAGAAACAGAGTAAAACCGAAGCAACAAATGTATCTAATCAAGTAGAACCATCCAAACATAGTATCAAAATAAAAGAAAAAGTGCAAGAAAAGATGAAAAGAAAATCAGAGTACAGAACCGATAATCAAGAGATGACAGCTACGCTCACTCGCTATCATCAATCCCTACATAGCGCTCAGTATCACTGACGTCCGTAGGAGAACGCTGTCTACGTCGTGAAGCAGGGACGGGCTGATGAACTGGTGGTTGTCTCCTGCAAGTGCAGCCACGCATCCACTCCCAAACGGTCCTCCAGATCCCATCACTACGCTCTCTCCACTTAGCCTCAGACATATCACCGTAGGGTACTGTGATCTCAGGATAAGGGCCAATATCAACCGGGGCAGCAGCAGGCGCAGGCGCAGGGGCAGCAGAGGTCGAAGCTCGTGTGGAAGGCTCTCCCAGCGGGTAAGCCATAGTAGGAATCCCACGCTGCTCAGTCTCTGGAGGCTGAAATCTCAGAGCCTCCAATGTATCAATCCGTGTCCACCTAGCAGCAGGAAGCTCTATACCACACATCCCAGTGGTCGGGTCCTGATAAACCCAAATACGCCCCTCCTTGAGCCAGGTAGCGCTCTGCAAATGACTGAAGTCTAGGAACTCTTGGGCTCTATCACGCTTTGTGCCATGTAGAGGAATCCCGCAATGCATAAAAATGGGAGTAAGCAAGCTCCCTACCGTCTCAGTACTGACTCCATCAAAAGGCTTCGTCTGCAGATCACACAAATGCAAAGCGAAAACAGCTCCCAAGTTGAGACCCGTAGTAGGATCTCTCACGCCAGAACCTCTAAACTGTCGCAGCCCCATAAACAGCATCTCCATCTCATACTTGCGCATCTTGTTGGACTCATACTTGCATAGCAAGCTCCAACACAAGATACGCGAGACATATCTCAGCACAGGATGCCTCATCATCTTCACCGGTGTTGTCCTGGAGTTGTATCGACCACTGCCAATACACTCCCAGAATACTCGAGCCTCATCTGGATCCCACTCAAGTGGCATAGCAATGCGCCTCGGCTCAGTACTGAACCCGTAGATCCTGCAGATATCTAAGAGAGGAATCCGATACCTGACTCCCCAACTCATGAAGGTAAAGATACCTCCTGTAGCGCTCCTGCTATCGGGATCTGAGTAAACCACTCTGCAAGTGGCTAGCAACTGCCTGACCAGCCCAGGATAGAGATCGTAAGGGCGCATTGGCATTGTCCCTAGACCAATGCCTCTGCACACAGCAAGTACCTGCTCATCGATCCCCAGAATCTTGCAGGCAGAGTAGTCAGCGAACTTGGTTGGCTTGATGGTCATACCACACCAACCACTGTAGAGAAGCGAATCATACTCATCCCACTAGTTAAGCAGTGGTCGCTCTGTGAAGTCTGCAGTCCAGAGGAACGTGCGAATGTTATCTGGCCACTGTCTGGCTGTAGGGATCTCCGTCATATCTGCTCGGGGCCAAGGCAGTGCTACTGCTGGGCCCACTCTAACATATGGCTCAGGTGGCTGAGAGTGTCTGTGAAACCACTCTGGTGGTGGAAGGTACTGTCTCGTGGCTGTTGATGTTGTTGCTTGCTTCTTGCGGGGCTGTCTGCGAGATGCCATCTGTAAAAGAAACAAAATTCAAACAATATAAGTCTCGGCAACTCTCTGTGAAATCGCAAAGCAACGACCGTTGCATATAAGGCATCGATTGTTGCAAGGCGATTTCATTTATCGAACATTTCCCAAAATCGCAAAGCAACGACCGTTGCAAGGCGATTTCGCCGCAAACAATCAACCAAAATTCAGTCCAAATTCGTGCCACATTATCGCAAATCAGCTCAAAATCATAACCTATCACCCTAAATCGGTCTAATTACGCATTCCTCATCAAATTTCAGTTCAAAAATCTCAAACCCTAAAACCCTAAAAATTGAATCCGAAAATCGAAAAAAAATTATGTGCATTACCTTGGATTCTTGAGATATGAGTTAAAGAAACGGATTTAGAGTGTGAAATAAGAAGTATTAGCGATTGAATCGAAGTAAAATGATGAGAAATCGAGATTTTTAGGTGTGGAGGTTCGGTGTACGGACGGCGAAATGAGGAAGAAAAGAGAAGAGAAGGGTTTAAGGCCACTTACCTCGGTCGTGTGTGCAACGATCGTTGCTTAAGGGCAACGACCGATGCTGGTCAAATCGAAATCGATTCCCGGTTTAGCGCGTACCTTAATTTTGCAATTAAACCAATTGCAACGACCGTTGCGTATGAGCAACGATCGTCACAATGCGATTACCCCTTTTCGTCAAATCTCCTTGCAACGACCGGTGCACAAGTGCATCGATCGTTACATATCTCCAGACTCGAGTTCTGTATCTGAAACTTAAAAACCAATAAAAACGTGAAATCCTAAGAAAAACACCAAAAATGAAAAGGAAAAACAACTAAACCTAACAGTGGGTTGCCTCCCACTCAGCGCTTGTTTAAGGTCATTAGCTTGACGGGACGAACAAGCTCTTTCAGGCACCAAGAGATCTTGACAGAGACTTTTTCTGTCTCCGTTAAAGTCTCCTCATCCAGGGTGGTGAGTAGGCTGTCGTAGAATGCTCGTGTCCAAGAAAAGATGGAGTAAAATGCGCTCCAGGATCTATAATCACAGTGTCATCCGGCTGCTCATCATCTGCTTCCATGATGGTGAATGTCTGCCCATCTATCAGTGGTCTTCGCAGCTTATCCATCTCAAAACGCAGCGGTTCATCTCCCAGATGGAGGTCTATCAGGCTGTTCCTAACATCAATTACCGCTCCCACTGTAGCCAAAAATGGTCTTCCAAGTAGTAACGCTTCATCCGGGTCACAGTCATATTTCAGCACTAGGAAGTCCGTTGGAACTAAGTAGTTTCCAACTCTCACCGGGATGTCCTCAAGGAGTCCTTCCGGAACTCTTATAGACTGATCAGCTAGGACAAGAGAGGTCCTAGTAGGCTTAAAATCCAGCATTCCCAGCTTCTCTGCCACAGAGTATGGCATAAGACTTCCAGCAGCTCCTAAATCACAAAGAGAGCGCCTAAAACTATCTTCGAAGATAGAACAGTTAAGCACAAAGACACCAGGGTCTGGCAGCTTCTTCGGGATCTTAGTCAGCAGAACATCACTAATATGTTGAGGAACTATAATCACCCAGTCTCTCAGCTCCTCATCTAAAGGCAGCATCTTGTTCAAATACCTCTGCACACATGGGTGATATGGTGGATCATCAGATATTGGAATTTCTTCCAACTCTTCACCAATCTCCTCTAGCTTCTCAAGCTCTTCAATTTCCTGCTTAATTACTTCAGACACTGAGGAGTGTTGTCTAACGATTTGCGCATAGATTTCCTGTTGAGAAATCTCAGAGACTCCAGAGAATAAACTATCAAGGTTCAAATCTGCATCAATACCATCATCATTCGGCAAGTCTGTGTGTTCACGACTTGCATCGACCGACACTAGATGTGTGTCGATCGATGCAACACTGTATTTTTCACCCGAGAGATTTTCTCCAAAATCCGAGATTTCTTCTTCTTTCACCAATTCAGCTGTACTTAGCTCAAATTTTTTACCTAGGTGAGATCCACCATTAATGTACACAGACCAGGCTTTAATATGAGTGTCTGCTACTCCTTTTCCCTTCATAGAGCTGGAAATTTGATTCACCTGAGTGTCCAACTGCTTCATGTGAGTGTTCATAGACTCGATCTTTCCATTGAGATCCTCGTAGACAGCATCTAACTTCTTGTTGCTCTCCACAGTACTCTTGGTCTGACTCTCCATAAGTTGTTCCATCATTGCTTCTAATCTACTCTCATGAGCTGTAGGTGCAGGAGGAGTCTGATAAGATGAAGATCCATAGGTTCTCTGAGTACCTTGTCCAAAAGGCTTCTGAAAACCACTTGTCTGTCCAAAACCAGCTGAGCTCTGATTGCCTGCGAAGGCACTCTTCTGTCCTCCATTGAAGAATATGTTTCCCTGCTGATTACTAAATCTGTTACCTTGGAAACCAGATCCTCCAATGTAATTCACATCTTCTTCCTGAGTGTCCTCCTCAGTCTGAATTACTTCTACATCTTGTGCAAAGTGGACAGCCTTTTCACCAGTCAGGAGATTGCAGATTGTGTCCATTCTAGATCTCAATTCAGCCATCTCTGTATTCTCTACACTTCCACCAGATTTCTTCCTCCTATCATCCATAGTCTTGCAACTGTTGCTGCTCACTAGGTTCTCAATCAACTGCTTAGCTTGTGCAGGAGTTCTGGTGTTGAAGTTTGCATTACTGGAGTTATCCAGCGCAGACTGATATGGCAGATCTATGCCTCTGAAGAAGATACCTAGCAATGTGACCTCAGTGAATCCATGGTGTGGACAGTCACGTTGGTATTTCCTAAATCTCATCCAAGCAGTCTTAAGTGGCTCAGTAGGACCTTGGGTAAATGTCAGAATGTCCTGTCTGGACTGATCGGAACGCGCATCATCATAGAAGTGACGCAGAAACTCACTTTTCAGGGCTGCCCAAGTAGTATACTGACCAGGTTCCAGTTGCTTCAGCCATGCAGCAGCGTCTCCAGCGAGACTGTATGGAAAGAGTTTGAGGAACAGATAATCTTGGCAGACTCCATCATACTTCATGCCATTGATTAGGTCCTCAAATGGATCAATGTGATCCATAGGCTGCTCTGTAGGATGACCATGGAATGCATTCTGTCTCATCAGCGAGTAGTAGATGGTCTTGATCTCAAAATCATCCCTCTCAAAACCAGGAAGAATTAGAGCTGACCGGTTTGCATGAAACTCATCCGGTCTGTTGTAGTCAGCTAAGGTTCTCTCATGGACAACCATCTCTCTACCTTGGGCCTGTCTTGGCGCTTGATTCTGCTCCTGTTGCGGTGGCTCAGGAGGGTCAGGGATGACATTCCCTTCAGCATCAACCCTTTGCCAAGCAGCATTGTACGAGTTGTTATCTTGGTCCCTCAGAGTACCTTGAGCATCACGTACTAGAATTAGCCTCTGCACAACCATTCTTTCTCTTCTTTCTCTTCTGTTAGTCCTCTCTAGACGTCCAAGTTCTTCAAGATCGAGATTGATTAGGCTTAAGTTCGGATTACTTCGAGTTTCACGCTTCTGCATAAACTGTCTGTAATCGTCAAGCAACGATCGATGCTAACAGTGCAACGATCGATTCAATCTCAAATCGCTTAGTGACGATCGACACAAGAGGTGCAACGATCGACGCAAGGCGAAATCGGTACCTGCGACAGAGAGAAAACAGACAAGAAATCAGTAAATAAAAACGAAAAATAAAAACAAAAATAAAAATTCCTAGTAAAAACCCTAAGTTCGGTCCTATTGAAGACTCTAAGAGTCCCCGGCAACGGCGCCAAAAACTTGATAGGTCAGGTTTTATTCCCTATACTAATTGCAAGTGCACATCAATATCAATGTAGTATATAGGGTTATCGAATCCACAGGGACACTGGTCTCGATAGATCAGAACAGTAGAGATTAATAATAGGAATAAAAGCAGGTAGTGAATTAAATAAAAGCAAGGCGAGAAAGTAAATCAGTAGCAGGAATTGGTTGTGAAAGCAATAAACTAAAAGCGCTAAGTCTAGGGAATTCTCAGGAAATCAGACAAGCAGACAAGTCAATCAGTCAGGATCAAATTAAACTCAGTTCTAGAACTCAAATCACGGAATTAGGATTAACCAAATCTCTTTGCGAAAATCCTCTAAGTCTAAGTGCAGTAATCCAAATCTCTTTGCAATTACTAACAGATTAAACTAGCATTAATTTCAAGTTCGATATGTTCACAATTAAACTAAACCAAATCTCTTTGCGAATAATTTAATTGCTCAACCTAAATAGTTCAGATTCTAAACCACACTCTCGTGTCGTATTTAGCAACCTAAGATCTAGATTCTAATTGATCAGGTTAGAACTAGCATTAAGCATAATTTAGATCGAAGAACATTCTAATCATGTGAATCCTTAACTGAATTAAACAAGTCTAGCAAGTCATAAAATCCTTAATGAGAAACCCTAAACTTAATTATGAATCTACTCAGACATGATTAATGAAACAGAAATCATAGAATTAATAGATTGCATATAAGAAATTAAATAGATAAAGGGGTTTGAAATCTTCTCCAAAATAGATGAAGTACAGGATTAGATCAGCCCCAAAAGCTCTAAAAATATCTTAGCTCTAAGTATGAAAGCGTAACTAAAATAAAAGCCAAAACTCTAAATATATAGGCATAATCTCGGCTGGGGCTTCTGTGTAAATACTGGAACTATTTTGGGCTTCTCTGCAAATCTTCATAACTTTGTTAAACCGCCGCGTACGGCCCATCTCGCTAGTGTGTCGATCGACACCAAAGGTGTGTCGATCGATGCATGATCATCAAATCGGGCAGTGAGTTAAACTCTTGGCCAAAATGCTCCAAAAGTCCCAAAATACTCAAATTATCTCCAATTAGCTCCAAACCTGATTAAACCTGTAAAAGACTCTAAAATAACACAAAAGACACTAAAAACACATCTATATCATGGCATAAAATGAGTAAAAACCATGATATATCAAGAAGCCCATAGAGACCATCAAGCTGAAGGCAAAACATGATCAAACAATAAATCTCATCTACCAAGCCACCATGGAGAACACATTTATCAAGTTAAACACCCCTTAAACCAGAACAGAAGTGAAGATGAAAAAGGAGTTGCCAAACCAGACTGCTTGCCACCGGATAAGGCTTATCTGCCTTGTAATGAAGTTTTCAGCTCAAACCACGTATGTAACAGCCCATGAGAGTTAGGAATAGTATTATTGGGTCTTTTAAGAATCCAAAACAATTAAGACCTCATTCGAAACCAGCCAAAACCACATGATGCCTCAACAACACTTAAATCGGTTCTACCTTGTCCAAATAAGGAAAGCACTCAATTCCTTTTTGAAGTGAAGCCTAGTTACGACCAAGAAGCAACATTGGACCATCAAGAAGGTATAATTTCGTCCACATACATTCAAGGAATTAAAAGGGAAGAAATCAAAACAAAGAAGGACATTTTCTTTTATGGATTTATCAACTTTCCACCAAAGCTCAAGATCAGGTTCAAATCAACTAATCTCAACCCTACATTCATTCAATACCATCTCAGTCATCCAAGGACCATATCCAGAAGTAAATATCATGATAATCTCACCAGGATTCGTCCCTATCATCAAGCAGAACAATATGCTCTTTATAATCCCATCAAACAAGCTTTTCTAATTATGTCAATTATTCTCTATCATTTTTGCATAATTTTCTCTCTCTCTTTTTTTGTTGCTCACAACGTCTATTATCATACATTGAGCTTATAAAAGCTCGAGCAAGTTGTATTTTTAATGGACCCAATTTTATGAATGAAAAACACTTCCTTTGTTTTGAACAATGTTTCCATCTGAATTTTCTTCTTAAGCTTGTGTGATTCAACCTGAGAAAAGAGTTTATGTCTTATCAAGGTTCATATCCATAGGATCTTGCGGTGACTTCGATCCACTCCATCCATGCACTGATTTGATTTGAGAGAGTTATACAACCAGCATATTAAATCCCATCTTCATCATTCATTCCATCCAAATCGATGTAAGTAAGAGAGTTATACAACCAGCGCTTCTTCCTCCATCATCCCACCATCATAGTCTCTCTCCAGAGGTTGTATCAATGTACATGAAAATTTACATCTCCATAGTACTTGAAGATGAAAATGTCTCCGACTCGGAAGGAATGTCCCTCGGCGAACTCTTTCCAACTTTCAGTTAGTCTGTCACCGACTCGTTTCAAAGGCCATTTTCGATCACAAGCATCGGAAGTAAGATCAGACATTGTAAGATTAGTTCTTCCATCTATGTGGTCTTTGAAGAAATTTTTAGGATATTCTGTAACTCAAAAAAAAAACACACACACACACACACAAGTAAGAATAAGTAAGCATTACAGATAGAGAGAAAGTGAGAGGAAGAACTAAGATTACATACCACACCTTGAAAAAAAACGGGAAGAAGAGGCTTGACGAAATGAGGGTTTCACATTCTTGAAGTCTTTAGTAATGTGAACTTAATCTACCCGCATGAATCACCCAAAATTCAGAACATATATTAAAAAAAAAAAAACAATTGGGAACTTCTGACAAATGACCAAATAATTAGTCAGGGTTGATAACACAACCATGCACTCAATCTTGTTCTGAATTCGAATATTAAGCTCATCAGAAACCCTAATAAAATGTGAATCTAACTATTGAAGACTTAGAAAAGAAATCGAGTATAAAATGAGAAGAAATACCTCAGAGAGATTCCTTGACGCAACGAAAAAATAACCCGGCGAAGAGACACGACGACGGAAAAGGTGAGACTGTCTGAATTCGATAGAGATTAGATTGAGGATAGTTGGGGGATTTTAGGTGAGGGACTTAATTAACCAAAATATTATGTTTAGGTGGGATCGCAATATTAAAATTTTGGGTTTGGCGGGTCTAATTAATGCAATATCAAAATTCATTATATAACATATTGATTTTGAAATTGACTAATAAGTATACTAGTAAAGTTTAAAATTGAGAAATAAAGAGAGATTAGTTAAAAAGATTATGTGACAAATTAATAGGATATTGAAAAACTTTGATTTTGAGAATATAATCGAAACAAAATATTTTAGTTGCCTTTAAAATATTGCTATGAGAAAAATATTTATTTGTTCGCATATTATTGTGAATATACTTATTCTTGTTACTTTGTTATATACATATTAGATTAGGTCTTTATTGGAATATATAATATACGAGATATGTTAATATTAATCACTATCTTACCTAAAATATGGCTACAAGAAATTTTGGTTATTAAATGATTTGTATATGTTTAAAGTTAGGGTGAATAGATTGGATAAAATTGTTATTATATTTAGTTTTGTTAGCTATAGTAGATTAAATATAAATGACCATTTTAATTCGAAACAAAGAAAAAAAGAATTGAAGATAAAAAAGTGAAGACCAAAAAAACAAAACCAACTCATAAAACTTTAATTCTGAATGCTTCGTTGATTGATATCCCTCTTCACTAATCTTCTCCAATTTAATAAACTTGGTGCAATGTTTCTAAGTAGTTGAAGTTAAGTCTTCCAAATTAACTCCTTTCTGAATGCCTTTGGATAATGGAGTTAAACAAATATCATAATTTTCTTGACTGTTAATATCAATCAACAAAACATATACAAATCATTGTAAAATTTATGTAAAAGACCAATAAATGTATGAGCGCACTAAGTTATAAATATATTTAAAGCAGTATAAATGAATAACAAACATGGTCACTTGAATAGTTGAAGAATATGGGTTAATTTCCGATTTTGGTTCGATTTTCAAAATTTTATCAACATATCAAAATTTCCAATCTTATAAATTTCAGCACCATAGAAAATATTTTCTTTGGTAACGCAAACTCCGAATTGAAAATATTTTCCGACTAAGTGTTTTATATCTTCAGGGATTAATTCAGGATCTTCAATCTATAAAATAACGAAAAAAAATATTAATGCAAAATACAAATCATGATTACTCACATTCGAGAAAGTGATTTATTTACATAACTTCATCAAATGAACTATTCAGGAGTGCATCAGTTGAATTTCCAACAATTAACCATAAATAGTGCCTATAATCCGGAAATTCCCATCATGTAGAATACATGTAGTTAAAGAGCTATCAATTTTAGTTTTTGATTATAAAAAATTGAAAGTGTTTTTATATTCTAATACAAAAAAATCCCATACCTCATTGGTCATGGCTTGAAGTTTTATGCTTCTATGCTGTTAAGTGAGTTCGCATAATATTATGGAGTTTCCGATTCAGTTTCCAACATGTTATATATGTGTATGAACATGTTGAAACCAAATAAGAATAGCCAGAAGAGACATAGATAGACAAGAGTTGCCTTCATGACAAAGAATGAGTTTGATCATCTCGAAGATAGTTATCGATGGAGAAAATTGCGCTTCTTTACTTCAATTTCTTCTTTGTGGACTTCAATTTTCTCTTCTTCACTTCTTCAACCAATATAGATTATAATCCAATCCATTGTTGTAACTAAAATATTATGGTAAAAGGTTGTAGATAAATGAAATTGAAGCACACAAGGGCAACGGAAATAATCATACATGAGAAATGGTTTAATGCTTGTGAGGAAGAGATTGACTTGAAGAGTATAATCAGGTTTGTCTCTTTTTGTTCTTTGTATCTCATTTAATCCTCAAACACAGAGGGAAAGCTCGAACACTTGTTAATAAACTTTCCAGGTTTCAGATTTTATTAGATTTATATATTTATATTTTATCTAACTAAAAATCTCTTAATTATATGGTTGAAGCATTAGTTTCCAAGATTACAAAAGAAGCTTAATTTATATCTGATGGCGTATGATCTATATTCATATCTCAAATAAAACCCTCTCTTTTTTTTTCTCTTGACATACTTCTTTGGTTTTTTTTAATTTGGTTTCCTTCATTTAGGAGCATTTACTTTGGATGTTCGATGAATATACAAATCTCAGAGAGGAGAAAAAACAAGAACGTTGTTGTAGAAAGAAGATATTTGGCTACAACTATTTTACGTCAATCTTTTCTCAAAAAAATCATAAAAAATGCATTTTGACATCAGAGCAAGATTAAAGAACGTCTACGATACCTCAAGGCATGTAAAATAGTTAAAAGTATCGGCATAGAGCATTACCATTGATAAATCCCATTAAGAGGTTCTTAATTATATTTTAATGTTTTTTTAAGTTGATTGTAATAGTTAAGAACTTTAAGTTCCTTTGGTCATCCATTGATGAGTCTTAAATAGGGTTTCTTAGCTATAAAAAATTATTTATTATTTAAACATTGTAATTGAAATTTTTATTTGATTGTGTAGAGATGAAGAGACTTGGTTCCATGAGCTAAGATCTTTTTGCACATCTTTGTTCCAAGGTGAATACTATAGGCATTGACAGCTTCTTCATTATCCTGGATAGGCTCCAAGGCAGCCATGACCTCAGCTGGTATCTACAATATGAAACAAATACCATCAGCTTCAAGGTTATTCATTTGCAGGACTTTATGTTACACTAAGATCCTCAAATCATACCTTGGTCTTGCAAAAACCAGTCATACGCAAGAACCCTTTGTAGTTATTAATAGGCATAATCCCAGGAACAATGGGGCACTTGATCCCAATTTGTCGACAGTCATTCACAAACTTAAGGAATATATCAGTATCATAAAAGAGCTGAGTAACAATCAGATCAGCTTCAGCATCAACCTGTTACAACACGATCCAAATTCAAATACACAATCAAAAACCAAAACCATTACAGAAATTGATGAAACAGTAAACTACAAAACAAGACCTTTTTCTTGAGGTACTCAAGATCACTCTGATAAGCTTCATTACACGCGAGCCCATTTTCACCAATCACATCAGGATGAGCCTCTGAATTTCAAAATCGAACCATAATCACACCGACGAGTAAGATCAAAGAGACAAGAGTGAAAGAGACAATACCAGAATAGCCAGCAACGGTGATCCCAAAGTAATCACCATACTTGCTCCTCATATGATTCACAAGATCCAAAGCGCAACCAAACCCGCCTTCAACCTGAACAAATTTATCCTGACCATGAGGAGGATCTCCTCTAAGCGCAAGCACGTTCTGAATCCCATTAGATCTAATCGTCTCAAGAGCGTGATCGATCTTCTCAACCGGCATATTAGTGCAGGTAAGATGCATCATACTCTCAACACAAACAATATTATGCATCCTGGAAAGGATGTCGAGTGTGAGATCCGCCGTAGATCCACCAGCTCCCCAAACTGCTATAAATCGATTCCTCTATCGATACAAATTCGAACCCTAAACCACCCTATATTCTATCTATACCGGTAAATCAATTCGTCAACAAGCTTCTACACCTGATTTCGATAGAAACCCTAAATCGCTTCCTAATCGCCTTCAAACTCTCTGTGTCTCTCTTTCTATCACGATAACACCGAGGACGAAAAGCATTAGGTTTCGGTGGGAAAAAAAATAAAGAAGAACGAATCAAACACTGCCACGTACGTTAAGAAACGGTTTCTTAAAACTCCTAATTAAGGACCGGTCCTTAAGATTTAACCGATTTTACATTTATTTAAAATAAAGCTTACCTAGAAACTCACGCTTAAATACCGCTTAAAACCGACGATGGTGATGCTCTTATAAGAGATTTAAAATATTGCCTCGAACTTTTTGAACTGATTCACCTCACTAAGAAAAAAAATATCACTCATCAGTGGTGTCGTGGCGATATAAGTAAAGACTTCAAAAACAATTTTTTTAGTTCATTTTTATCAACTCGTAATTGTTCCTTTATTACACAGATTCTATAGAATTATTGTCCTCATCTCAATGGTGTTTAATTATCTGGATCTGCGAGACAAGAGACCATTTACATTAATAGATCCATATCCTTTTTATGTTGAAAAATAATTATTTTTTTAGTTGTTGGAAATATTAACTTTTAGTGTACAATTTTTGACTTCTCAAAATGTAGACAAATAATTATCTCATCATTTCCTTTTTGTATTAACAATATATATAAATGTTTGTTTTCCTAAACATAAATATTATAGTTTATAAAAGTCATTTTCATTGCTCTTATATAATTTGAAACTACATAAAATTTATAATAAATTATATAAAATAAAATCTTAATAAAAGTAATTCGTCGAATTAGCGCGAAAATTAATCTAGTTTTTTTTTTTGCGAGAGAAATAATTTAGTATCATTAATAAGATGTTAATTCTACTATTCTTTGAATAGTATTTTCACTAAGTGAATTCTTTATTTTTAAAATATATATAACTAACATAAACTATAAAAAGTTGATAATCAAATATATACATCTAAAGGAACAATTATGTTAAATAAATATTTAATGACAAAAATTTTTTTTCACTAAAGTGTCCTCGCTTAATATACATATCATGTTTACAAAAGTTATAAAATACACCACCATCAAGCCTACACATACAAAATTTTATGTCGGGGTTTAAAATGAGCTAGAGAATTATCAAACAAGTATAAAAAGCTTTGACTAGTAACAGATGAATTTACTAAAATCAATATCATTAAATTTTAAATCAAGCGGAGTAAATTAAGACATTAACTATGATCTCGAATTACAAAACAAGAAGGATAAAAGAATCAATTCTCAATCTACTAGGTTTATAACTAGTGCCTATAATCCGGAAATTCACTTCACTAAGAAAAAAATATCACTCATCAGTGGTGTCGTGGCGATTTAAGTAAAGACTTCAAAAACAATCTTTTTAGTTCATTTTTCTCAACTGGTAATTTTTTTTTTTTTTTTCCTCAACTGGTAATTGTTTCTTTATTACCCAAAGATTCTATAGAATTATTGTCCTCATCTCAGTGGTGTTTAATTATCTGGATCTGCGAGACAAGAGACAATTTACATTCATAGATCCATATCCTTTTTATGTTGAAAAATAATAAATTTTAGTTGTTGGAAATATGAACTTTTAGTCTACAATGTTTCACTTCTCAAAATGTAGACAAATAGTCATCTCATCATTTCCTTTTTGTATTTAACAATATATATATATATATGTTTGTTTTCCTATATAAACATAAATATTATAGTTTATAAAGTCATTTTCATGATCTTATATAATTTAAAACTACGTAAAATTTATATAAATTAGATAAAATAAAATTTTAATCAAAGTAATTCGCGGCGTTAGTACGAGAATTAGTCTAGTATCATTAATAAGATGTTAATTCTACTATTCTTTGAATAGTATTTTCACCAAGCGAACTCTTTATTTATAAAATATATATAACTAACATAAACTATAAAAAGTTGATAATCAAATATATACCTCTAAAGGAACAATTATGTTATATAAATATTTAATGAAAAAAATATTTTTCACTAAAGTGTTCTCTCTTGGAATACATATCATGTTTACAAAAGTTATAAAATACACCATCAAGCCTACACATACAAGTTTTATGTCGGGGTTTAAAATGAGCTAGAGAATTATTCAAACAAGTATAAAAAGCTTTGACTAGTAACATATGAATTACTGAAATCAATATCATTAATGTGAGAAGTGATCCGACAAACAATATGGGCCTTTAGCCCAATAGCTGTAAAACTTCACTCTGGTGGATCAGCTCATCAACTGCTCTTCCATCTGGGCCAGAAACATGTTGAAGCCCAAATCCAGCTGCTTGTACCTACAAGCAAAAGAAGCGGTTAGTTCATTAGGGTTTTGTATAAATATGAAACTATACTAAACCTAATGAAAGACACGAAAAAAAAAGACTACAACAAGACGTGAACTTGCAAGAATACAGGGTATTACGTGAGCGTCTGAGAGATTTACAAGGCAAATAGAAAAGAGCTAGAGATACATATTGTGTCTAGAGCTAGAGTTCTATATTGCTTAGGTGCAAGTTTGGATACATAGATAAGTTGGTAGCTAGAAGGAACTTATCTTTTGCTCTTGTATTCAAAACCATATAGTGCATCTTGTGAGATTGTGATCTCACCCCTGTGACGTAGCCATTCCGGTGAACACAGGGTAACCAAAGATCTTGTGTCGTTTACTATTTCATGCATACAAAACAAACTCACATCAAGATCAAGATAACCTAAAGTGCAAAGTATAAAGTTAAAATCTCAACAAGTGGTATCAGAGCTTCCAGGAAGGAGCAGGGGTTATTGTCATCTATCTAAAGCAGAACTTACCTACCGAGTATTCCGCAACTCACGGCAACAATGGAGCCAACTAGGGGTAAGTTTGAGATGGATAAATTTGATGGAAAAGGTGATTTTGGTATGTGGAAATACAAGCTTCTAGGACAGCTAGAGATTCAGGGTTTAGCATCAGTATTAGAGGAGGGTGCAACATTGGTTGATGAATCTGCTAAGCTAGAGGATGGAGAGAAACCGAAGATTGATTCTCTCAAAGTTGCTACAGACACCATAGTAAAGAACTTGCTTGGTACATGTCTAAGTGACATGATTCTTAGGAAGGTGATGCATGAGCCTACATCTTTGCTAATGTGGAAGGCTCTAGAAAGAGATTATCAGACCAAGTCACTTCCTAACAGGATTTATCTTAAGCAACAGTTTGCTAGTTACAAGATGGATGAAGGCAGAAGTATAGAAGAGAACTTGGACAGTTTTCTTAAGCTTATTGCAGATCTAGCTAGCCTAAACATCAATGTAAGTGATGAGGATCAGGCTATACAGCTTCTTACCAGCTTACCTCCACCGTATGAGCCTCTAGTACATACTCTCAAGTATGGTACAGGAAAAGAGACCCTAACAGTTCATGAGGTGGTCACTTCTGCATATTCTAAGGAGATTGAGCTGAAGCAGAAGGGACTCTTGAACAAATCTGGATCTAAATCTGAAGGATTATATGTTGAATCAAGGGGAAGAACTAAGGACAGATCTCAGAAGAGTAATGGCAAAGGGAGATCAAAGTCGAGAGACAACAGGTCTAAGTCACAGCCAAGGTTCAACAAGAAAAATCAGAGTGAGTGCTTCATATGTGGAGATGAAGGGCATTGGAAAAGAGAATGTCCTGAGAGACATAAGAGCAAAGATTCTGCAAATATTGCAGCAGCACCTATACAACCTATTGTGTTGAGTGTGAGCAGTCAAGACACAATGAAGAATTGGGTTCTAGACTCAGGTTCTTCATACCACAGTACATCAGACAAGGAAGTCTTGTTTGACTTCAAGGAGTACGATGGGGGAAGAGTTCTTATGGCTAACAACACTTACGGTAACATCAAAGGAATGGGAAAGATTCAGATTCAGAATCCAGACGGTTCTGAAGTGATACTAAAGGATGTTAAATACATGCCTGAAGTAAGTAGGAATTTGATTTCTTATGGGATGTTGGAAAATTCAGGTTGCAGATATGAAGGAAATCACTTTAAAGTTCACTTCTACAAGGGAAATAAGAAGGTGATATCTGGAAAATATCATGGAGGTCTTTATTATCTACAAGGCAAAGTTGCCAAGAATGTGGAAGTCAATTCTGAGGCAAAAGAAGCGAGAGTAAAGAAGACTAAGAAAGTGAGCTTCAGCGAGAATCTAATTCAAGGACCTACTCCATATGGTTTTGAATTAAGAGATTCATCAGCTCAAGGTGGAGATTCTTCTTCGACAGAAAAATCAGAAGAATGTAAGTGTGAAGAAGGAGATTTTGATCCTAAGACCTGTGCTATGGCTACAGCAGAAGAGAGTGGCAGAAAAGAACCTAAAGAGGAGGCTGTGGAAAGCAATCATTGGGAGTATGCTATAGAAGAGGGGACTTTGAACAAAGAACATGAGATGGAAATTCTGGGAAAAGTTTCAGAGATATTAAAGCTGGGAATCTTTGGAGATGGAGTTAAAGAAGCAGTAACACTATCTAAGGTTCAGACAGGCCTAAAATCCACTTATGCAGTAACTAAGGCGGTTCTAACTAAGGCAGTACCTGAACAAGATCTTCAGGTATGCTGCAACACCGCCTGAGAATGAAAGCAGCTCCAGGTAACTCCATTATTGAAGTCTCAAGCTCGCAGAGACAGAAAAAGAAACATGTCAGTTTCTGGTTTTCTAGTATTAAGCAATAATGGAAGAACTCAAAGATGTAAGGAGTTAAGGAGAGTTACCTGTGAGTATTAAAGGCGAGCCGCAGAGATATCAGTTTCATGGAGTACCTACAAGGATTCAAGAAGATGTTAGTTCATAACTCAGTGCACATGAGTGAATTAACATGTCGACAAAGTTGAATCAAGGTTTGAGGAAGTTACTCACGTTTTTCAGAAACAGTGAAACCAAGGCAGTCAAGCTGCAAGTATTAATGGTTCTGAAGAAGAAGCTTCAGTTCCAGGTGGAGTAGTTATGTCGACTGATACCAAAGTATGCAAAGGGAAAGTGCATTAATAAAGTGCTTAATTCTTATACTACAGGATTCTACAGACAGCAAGAGAATCAAAGAGTTATGAAGAATTGGCAAGGGTAAACAACAGACAGAACTAGTGTTTCATTTACTAAGGGACCTAGAAGCATAAAACAGGTTCAAGAGTGATACAGATGAAACAGAAACAATAAAAGAAGAAACAGAACTTCATGGCTCAAGAGATTTAAAGGAGTCTAGGAGCTTACCAAGGTGAAGTTGAAGTTTTCATGGTCAAGAAAAGTGTCATTGACACATGACACTGCCAATTTGATATCTGAAAAGAGAAGAGCAAAGATTGATAAGCATTACTCAAGGAGCACAATTGAGTTCAGAAGTAATGAAGGAGAAACGAACTTATGGCTATTGTTGAAGTTCTCGCAGAAGTATGAGCCAAGATAAGCATCCGTAAGAAGCCTGTCAAAGAAGAAGTCGCATTAGTTGATCAAGTCATCTAGGAAAACTGTCAAGGAACAAGTAAAACATGTCAACACTATAGCTCAAGTTCGCTACTTGACTAGACAAGGACACCATATCTACAAGTTCTGACACTTACCACAAGCTAAGAGTTTATACAGGTCCAAGAATCCGGATTAGAGACCTGGGGAATGACCAAGAAATGCAACTAACAACAGCTTAGACCAATGACAGTTTATACTTATATAAAGGTACAGAAGGAACTCAGAGGAGAAGCATACCTGTGCAGCCGGAGCCCAATTAGAGGGGGAGGCTTAAGGCACCGGAATTCACTTCTCTGACTACATACACCTATGTAGCAGAAGTATAAAAACGACTATTGGTCACAAGAAGCTAAATGGACAGACAGAAAAACAAAGTACGGATCCTGACTTAGCTGACAGAGATCGAAGAAGTTGAAGCCATGTGTGAGCATCTACAACACGGATCTAGAGAAGAGGTCACAAGAACCCAAGACAATCGGACTGTCAAAATCAAAGGGACAGAGATAAAAGCCGACATCAGGGAGTTAAGAAATAGGGATCTCTAGAGCTCACCTGATATGTTCTTGTGACTGGAATGAAGGGGAAAGATCTCTCAAGAACATACAGAAAGTTCTGAAGAAGCTAAAATCGATGTAGCAGAAGATCGATAGGGTAGAAGTCATCATCTTCACCAGGGATCTAGAAGAGAAACCCCATAGACAGAACAATCGGTTAGTCAAGATCTAAAAGGGATAGACAAATCGACATCAGAGAGTAATGAGAAAGAAATTTCTGAGACTTATCTGAAGAGATTAATAGCCAAGATGGGGAAATCGAGTTTCATCCGAGACTTGCATAAATAACAAATGAAATGAGAAGATTGAAGAAGATGAATCTTCTCGGAAAAAGACTCAGAAACTCAAAGGAGAAAGAAGTTTAGAAGTCTACCTGTCCTTGGTCAGCTCGCCGGAGCCGGAGACACGATGGATCGAGGTTTGGAGTTGAATCACAATTAGAGTCTACCTGAAGGTTTCCAGTTTGGGGATGAAGAAGGCGAGCTCGAAATCAAGTGTCACCGCCGTGTTGATGAGCTCGCCGGAGAAGACGGAGTCGCCGGAGAAGACGGAGTCGCCGGAGAAGAAGGAGTCGCTGTCTGAGTACAGAGAGCTGCAGCGTAGGCGAGTTTGGCCGGAGACACGACGGATCGAAGGTGTGTCAGAACCTACATGTACAGACCCGAGAAATTGAAAGGTTAAAAGAAAAGGGTTTTGTCAGAATCAAAGGTAAAGAAAACAAGGAAGAACGAGCTTACCTGATGATCAGCCGAGCTCATAGAAGAAGAAGGAGCCATGGATCGAAGGAGGAAGCTCAAGTCGCCTCTGTTGTCGCCATCTGAAGAGAGTGAAGCAGCTTCGCTATTTTTTAGGGTTGTTGGTCGGATAGGTGGAGTTTGTGAGAAGTGATCCGACAAACAATATGGGCCTTTAGCCCAATAGCTGTGAAACTTCACTCTGGTGGATCAGCTCATCAACTGCTCTTCCATCTGGGCCAGAAACATGTTGAAGCCCAAATCCAGCTGCTTGTACCTACAAGCAAAAGAAGCGGTTAGTTCATTAGGGTTTTGTATAAATATGAAACTATACTAAACCTAATGAAAGACACGAAAAAAAAAAGACTACAACAAGACGTGAACTTGCAAGAATACAGGGTATTACGTGAGCGTCAGAGAGATTTACAAGGCAAATAGAAAAGAGCTAGAGATACATATTGTGTCTAGAGCTAGAGTTCTATATTGCTTAGGTGCAAGTTTGGATACATAGATAAGTTGGTAGCTAGAAGGAACTTATCTTTTGCTCTTGTATTCAAAACCATATAGTGCATCTTGTGAGATTGTGATCTCACCCCTGTGACGTAGCCATTCCGGTGAACACAGGGTAACCAAAGATCTTGTGTCGTTTACTATTTCATGCATACAAAACAAACTCACATCAAGATCAAGATAACCTAAAGTGCAAAGTATAAAGTTAAAATCTCAACAATTAAATTTTAAATCAAGCGGAGTAAACGAAGACATTAAATATGATTTCGAACTACAAAACAAAAAGGATAAAAGAATCAATTCTCAATCTACTAGGTTTATAACTGTTTTTTTTATTTTAGTTCTTATAAAATACATCAATGTCATTATTCTTCAATTCTCAATCTACTAGGTTTATATTTACAATTAGGGTATAGGCTCCCCCTCTCCTGTCTCTGAGAGGCGATTTCTTTTCCCAACCCCTCCTTCTCCGGCGTCTCTTAAATCATCCCGATCTCCCTCTCCGGCGGGCGGTGTTTCTCACCTCCGCCGTGAGAGGGTCCCCCTCTCTCTCCTCTTTAATCCTATACCCTCCTCGACTGTTTTTATGCTTGCAGTTCTCGTGGATCTAGGTTTGTTCGTCGTATGGTGCTCCTGTAGGAAAGCCTAGGATCTAGGGTTCGTTATATTGAATCACTAACCTCGTTCTTACCTTGTTCTGGCAGCGGAATGATTGGTGAAACGAGATCAGTAGCGACTCATATACTTCGCCTCTACCAGATACACACGCACACAAACCTGGAAAGCTGGGATGCTAGTGCCGGATCTTGGGATTTCTGAGTTTCTGGTGTTTCTGCTTTCTCTGTGAAGAAAGAATGAACGGCTAGGGTTTTAGGTCGAAACTATCAGCCTTATATCGACCTAGAATGACTCAAACCGAATATTGGTTAATACCAATTCGTTTAAGTCATAAAATCGAAACATCAGTTTCGAAACCCGATCTGTGTCGATCGACACACATACTGTGTCGATCGACACACCACTATAAACTCAATATCAATGTGCATCCAATACACATCAATATGATCATTACCATAATGATCATTCCCATATTTTACGCTTCCAGTTTGCTTAGGTGTGTGACCCTATAGGATCATATAATACTGGCAGTAAGTCTACAACTTACAGATTGCAAGAGGCTTCTAGCAAAACATTGCAACCGCCCAGTATTATACGAATGTCTGATCTGGACACACAACTATCATCAGGAGTGAGCACAAGTGTGATTTCAGGACACTATCCCAACAATCTCCCACTTGTACTGGAATCATCAATTCCTATAATCCTTTTGTCTCTATATCTCGATTTGGCATAAGGCAAGATTAGTGTCATCCTTATTAAGCCAATATCGTGTTTATCGAACTCCTGATATATACTGAACAAGACAAACAACTGAACTACAGTTCGTTTGAGTGCGGCCACACATTTTCTCAGTATTGAATCTTCGATAGGCCTTGAGATATTTATCTCCCGTTATACAGGAGGGACAAATCCCATCTTGTTCCATCCATGTTCCTACACACACTTCATGATACACCTAAGCAATGCCGTTATAGCCGCCAGTTACGGGTCGACGTTTGACAAGGTCAAAGTGTACCAATTCATATGCTAGAAAGCATGATGAACTCAGGTCTAAGGACTATACTCTATAGTCGTAATGAGAATCTCTCATGACACATATATAACTATCTTGGAGACTTCTCATTAGCGGGTCACGTCCGATCATATGTTCATCAACATATATCTATGTGACTGACTGTGATAATCATATCATTGACTCCATGAAACTTAGTCAACAGTCACCTCACAATCTAGTCTCTCGCGGTTGTCATTGTCTCACTTTGACAACCTCGACTAGGGACACATCATAATTTATGTCATCTATAACTTATAGGGTTTCATGATCAAGTCCTCAACTTGATGACCTATAATATGGCATAAACTTATTTTGAGACCATTATTTAGATCACAATAAATAATGCTGAAATCAAATTTCATTAAACATATCCAAAAGTATGTTTGCAAGAACATCTTAATATAACTAAAATAAAACCACAAAACTCCCACTAGAATCAAGATTACATCTTCAGATCTCTAATGCCTACAGCAGTCGTATGACTCTCATGCTTAGGCCTTGGGAGTGGCTTAGTCAGAGGATCAGCGACATTCTCGTCCGTTGGAACTCGGCTGATCTTCACATCACCTCTATTGACGATATCACGAATCAGGTGATATCTCCTCTCTACGTGTTTGGACTTCTGGTGTGACCTGGGTTCTTTCGCCTAAGCAATGGCTCCATTGTTATCACAAAATAAAGCCACTGGCTCCAAGATACTAGGAACCACACCAAGTTCAGTCATGAACTTCTTGATCCAAACAGCTTCCTTTGCCGCTTCTGAAGCAGCAACATACTCAGCTTCCGTCGTGGAATCAGCTACGGTATTCTGCTTAGAGCTCTTCCAGCTCACTGCACCGCCATTTAGACAGAAGACATATCCAGATTGTGATCGGAAATCGTCTCTGTCCTTCTGAAAACTCGCATCAGTGAATCCATTCACCACAAGTTCTTCACTTCCTCCATATACCAAGAACTTATCCTTGGTGTGTCTCAAATACTTGAGAATATTCTTGACCTCTGTCCAGTGATCTTCACCTGGATCATATTGGTATCTACTCGTCATGCTTAGCGCGTAAGCTACATCTGGACGAGTGCAGAGCATGGCATACATGATAGATCCTATTGCAGAAGCATAAGGAATCCTATCCATGCGCTCTCGCTCAGCATGTGTCGCCGGACACAGCATCTTGCTGAGACTAATGCCATGAGACATTGGTATGAAGCCCTTTTTGGAATCATGCATCTTGAATCTGTGCAACACCTTATCAATATAAGTTTCATGGCACAATCCAATCAGCTTGTTCGCTCTGTCTCTGTAGATTCTGATTCCAAGGATGTACGCGGCTTCTCCCATGTCTTTCATGGAAAAACAACTTCTAAGCCAAGTCTTAACAGACTGAAGCAACAGAACTTCATTACCGAGAAGGAGTATGTCATTGACATACAGTACAAGAAACGGAATTCCGCTCCCACTAGTCTTCTTGTATACACATGGTTCTTCTTCATTCTTGATGAAACCAAATTGTTTTACTGCTTCATCAAAACGAAGATTCCAACTCCGTGATGCTTGCTTCAATCCATAAATGGATTTATGAAGCTTGCATACCTTCCCAGCATTCTTAGGATCTACAAAACCCTCAGGTTGTGTCATATACACATCCTCTTCCAAAATACCATTCAGGAAAGCGGTTTTGACATCCATCTGCCAAATCTCATAATCATAATAAGCGGCAGTTGCTAGAAGAATCCGAATGGATTTACGCATAGCGACTGGGGAATAGGTTTCATCATAGTCAATACCATGAATTTGCTTGAAACCTTTAGCCACCAACCTAGATTTATAAATTTAGACATTGCCATCCACGTCAATCTTCTTCTTGAAGATCCATTTACACTCAATGGCTTTTGCACCATTAGGTAAATTGACCAAGGACCATACTTGGTTTTCTGACATGGATCCCATTTCGGATTTAGAGGCTCCAAGCCACTTTTCGGAGTCCGGGCCCATCATTGCTTCCGCGAAGGTCGCTGGCTCATCACTTTCAATGATCATCTGATCATTGCAATTGGTCACGAGAAATCCATAATATCTCTCGGGTTCGTGACGGATCCTTCCGGATCTGCGAACTTCAGGCTCCACAGGTGTAGGCTCCACAGAACTTTGTGAATCCAACTGCTGCTCTTCCTCAGCAGGTTGAGCAGTCTCCTGTGCATCTTGAATTTCTTCGAGATGAACTTTACTCCCATTTTTCTTCTTAGAAAGAAACTCCCTCTCAAGAAAAGAACAGTCCCGAGCAACAAAGACTTTTTTCTCAGATCGGTTGTAAAAGTAGTATGCCTTGGTTTCCCTAGGATAACCAACGAAGTAACATTTATCTGATTTGGGTGCGATCTTGTCAGAGATTAAACGTTTGACATAAGCCTCACAACCCCAAATCTTCAGGAAAGACAGACTTGGAATATTCCCAGTCCACAATTCATGTGGTGTCTTTTCCACTGATTTAGATGGCACCCTATTTAGTGTAAACGCAGACGTTTCTAGAGCGTATCCCCAAAAGGATAATGGAAGATCTGAATGACTCATCATAGACCGAACCATATCCAATAAGGTTCGATTCCTCCTCTCTGACACTCCATTCCATTGGGATGTTCCAGGAGGAGTGAGTTGTGAAACAATTTCACACTCGCTCAGATAGTCACTGAACTCTTGACTCAAGTATTCTCCTCCGCGATCCGACCGCAGAACTTTGATACTTTTGCCAAGTTGGTTCTGTACCTCATTCTTGAACTCCTTGAATCTATCAAAGGATTCTGACTTGTGTCTCATTAAATAGACGTAGCCATACCTACTGAAGTCATCAGTAAAGGTAATGAAGTACTTGTAACTTTCTCTGGCAACAGTGCTCATCGGCTGATAGGTTGTAAGTTTTCCCTATACTAAACTGCAAGTGAACAGCAATGTCAAAGTAGTATATAGGGTTATCGAATCCACAGGGACACTTGGTCTCAAGAGAATCAAACTATAGGAATAAATACTAGAAATAAGCAAATAGTGAATAAAATAAATTGCGGTGCGAGAAAGTAAATCAGTAGCAGAGATTAACGGTTGTAAAGCAAGTAATTAAAAGCATCAAGCCTAGGGTATTCTCAGGAAATTAGACAAGCAGACAGTTCATTCAGCAAGGATCTAATTAAGAACAGTTCTAGAACTCAAAACACAGATATAGAATTAACCAAATTCCTTTGCGATAATTCTCTAAGTCTAAGTGCAGCAAACCAAACTTTCGTTTGCGAGAACTAACAGATTAAACTAGCAATAAGTCCAAGTTTGATATGTTCACAATTATCCTAAACCAAACTTCCGTTTGCGCAAAGTTTAATTGCCCAATTTAATTAGTTCAGATTCCTAAACCCCACTTCCGTGACGTATTTAGCAACCTAAGATCTAGATTCTAATTGATCAGGTTAGAACTAGCTTTAAGCACAATTAAATTGAAGAACAGATATAGTTATGAATCCTTAACTGAATTTGAACAAGTCTAGCAAGTCATGAAATCCTATGTGAGAAACCCTAAACCTAACTAGGAATCTACTCAGACATAGATAATGAAAACATAATCATAGAATGAATAAATTGCATAAAAGAATAAGAGTAAAAGGGGTTCGAAATCTTCTCCAAATACAGATGATGTAACAGGTTCAGATCAGCCCCAAAAAGCTCTAAAATCCTCTGCTCTTAATTATGAATTGCGTAATGTAAAAAGTATAAAGCGTATCTCATAAAAACACTAAAAACTCTATTATATAGGCATAATCTCGGCCAGGGGCTTCTTTGTAAATATCAGGAACTTCTGGATCAAAGTGCAAATTCTTCACTCTTCTAAACCGCCGAGTTTTTGGCCCATCTCGCTGGTGCATCGATCGATGCTAGAGTGCAACGATCGACACCTTCCTCTATTTCGGACAGTGAACTCTATCTCTCGGCCAAACACTCCAAAAATCTCCAAAATGCTCCATTATCTCCAATTCAGCTCCAAATCTGATTATACCTGTAAAAGACTTTAAAAGAACACAAAAGACACTAAAAACACACTTATATCATGGTCTAAAACTAGTAAAAACCATGATATATCAACTCCCCCACACTTAGCCTTTGCTTGCCCTCAAGCAAAACAGAGAACTAAAACATGGTGAAGAGGTTTGAAAACTCTTCAGAAACTCATTTCATCCTAGAAGCTACAATACTCAGATTCCCCTTAGTAAACCACTGCAAGAATCAATCACAGGATATCAAGACCACAATGTACTTCCCCCACACTTAGCAACTGTCCTAGGTAAACTCCACAATCACATTCAAGCATTCAAATTCTCCCTACTGACTTCTGCAAGTATTTAAGTGCGGTCTCACCTAAGGATTATCGATCTAAAGGCACATGGATTCTTACCTTATCAGCTCTAGACCACCATACTATCTTTCTCTAGTCTCTTTCTTCTCTTTCCCTTCTTTAACAACTGATTTTTCCCCATTGGGTATCATTTTATTTTTTTTTATCAGTGTTCTTCCCGTTATGGGGTGTACTTTGGACACATTCCATGGATCACATGAGAGATAATAGTGTTTGCTACTATTCCCATGACCACTTCGGAGTTACTAACTCATCCTCAGTTTATTATATTTTTTTTTTTACTTTACAGAAGGGGAAAAGGGGACTAAATAGGACAGGTTTACAGGCTGTGTCAGAACTAACAGGGAATCCGACATAAAGCATACCAAGCCCTTAGGTGAGAAATCTAAGTCAGTATTAAGGTTGAAGTCAGTGAAGGATCCTCTGATACCTGAAGTGATGTGGGTGTTCCCAGTAGGTTGATCCGTGATGGAGTTTTCTAATAGTCATAGATAGATCCTGCAACTTCATCCCAATGGTTACTTAAGTTCCTGCAAGTCTTGTAAATCTTCTCAGAAAATCATAGTTTCTTACTTAAACAATTTTGACTCAATAAAACAAAATTTTTTGAAAAACGGACTGACTCTTAAGAAAACAGAAACAGAAGTCAGTAGCACCTCCCCCACACTTAAGACACACTGTCCCCAGTAGTGTCCAGCGAAGGATCGGTAAAAAGAAAATAAAAATTGAAAAGGTGGAATTATGTCTGTCGGGTTACCTCTGTCGCTCAGGCATCGATCGTTGCACTAAGTGCATCGACCGTTACTTGGCGATTTTCGTGTATAGTCGATCGTTGCTCAGGACCGCAACGATCGCTGCAATGCGATTCCTTTCGTGTTGTGACGATCGACACAGAAGTGCGTCGATCGTTGCACTGCGATTTACCCGAGACCTGCAAACATAAACTCACCAGAAACAAAAACAAACGTAAAATCCTAATAAAAACACCAAAAATGAAAAAGAAAAACACTAGTACCTAATGGTGGGTTGCCTCCCACCCAGCGCTTGTTTAAGGTCAATAGCTTGACCGGACGGATGAGATCTTTCAAGTACCAGGAGGTCCTGACAGAGACCTTTTCTGTCTCTGTTCAAGTCTCCTCATCCAAGGTGGTGAGTAAGCTGTTGCAGAATGCTCATGTCCAAGAAAAGATGGAGTGAAATGTGCTCCAGGATCTATAACCATGGTATGATCAGGCTGCTCAAAATCTGCGTCCCTTATGGTGAATGTCTGCCCATCTATCAGTGGCTTTCGCAGCTTATCCATCTCATAGTGCAGCGGTTCATCTCCCAGGTGGAGGTCTATTAGACTCTGTCTAACATCAATCACAGCTCCTGCTGTAGCCAAGAATGGTCTCCCAAGCAATAAAGCTTCATCCGGATCACAATCATATTTCAGCACAAGGAAGTCCGTTGGAACTAAGTAGTTCCCAACTCTCACCGGAATGTCCATAAGAAGTCCTTCAGGAACTCGTATGGACTGATCAGCTAGGATAAGAGAAGTCCTAGTAGGAGTAAAATCCAACATTCCCAGCTTCTCTGCCACATAGTAAGGCATTATGCTTCCAGCAGCTCCTAAATCACACAGAGAACGCCTAAAGCTATCCTCAAAGATAGAACAATTTAGCACAAAGACTCCAGGATCAGATAGCTTCTTCGGGACCTTGGTTAGCAGAACATCACTAATATGCTGAGGAACTATTATCACCCATTCTCTCAGCTCCTCATCTAAAGGCAACATCTTGTTCAAATATCTCTGAACACATGGATGATAAGGTGGATCATCAGAAGGTGGAATTTCTTCCAAGTCTTCACCACTCTCTTCTAGCTTTTTCAGCTCTTCAATCTCTTGTTTAATCACTTCAGACACCTTGGGATATTGCCTAATGGCTTGTGCATAGACATCCTCTTGAGTGATCTCAGATACATCAGGGAATAGGCGGGCTAGTTTTGCATCAATCTCACTTTCATCCCACGGATCTTCTGCTCGTTCACGACCTGCATCGATCGATGCCAGCTGTGTGTCGATTGTTGCATCACTGCAGTTTCTACCCGAGAGTTTTTCACAGAAATCCGAAAATTCTGTCTCAGTCACCAACTCAGCTGTACTTAGCTCAAATTTCTCCCCTAGATAAGATCCATCATTAATGAGTACAGACCAGGCCTTAATATGAGTCTCTGCAACTCCTTTTCCCTTCAGTTAGCTGGACATCTGGTTCACCTGAGTGTCCAACTGCTTCATGTGAGTGCTCAGTGACTCAAACTTCCCATTGAGGTTTTGATAGACAGCGTCCAGCTTCTTATTGTTGTCCACAGAAAGCTTGGTTTGACTCTCCATCAGTTGTTCCATCATAGCCTCCATTTTGCTCTCATGGGCTGTAGGCGCAGGAGGAGTCTGATAGGATGTCGATCCATAGGTTCTCTGAGTACCTTGTCCATAGGTCTTCTGAAAACCACCAGTTTGTCCACCATTGGAGAATATGTTCCCCTGTTGATTACCAAATCTATTACCTTGGAAACTAGAACCTCCTATGAAATTCACATCTTCTTCCTGAGTTTCCTCCTCAGTCTGAATCACATCTACATCTTGGGCATAGTGGACAGATTTCTTACTTGTCAGGAGATTGTAGACTGTGTCCAATCTGGATCTTATATTAGCTATATCAGAATTCTCCACAGTTCCACCAGATTTCTTCCTCCTCTCATCCATTGTCTTGCAACTGTTGCTGCCAATCAGGTTTTCAATCAACCGCTTAGCCTGTGTAGGAGTCCTGGTGTTGAAATTAGCATTACTGGAATTATCCAGCGCAGTCTGATAAGGAAGATCTATGCCTCTGAAGAAGATACCAATCAGCTGTACTTCTGTGAATCCATGGTGTGGACAGTCACGCTGATACTGCTTAAATCTCATCCAGGCAGTCTTCAAGGGCTCCACAGCTCCTTGGAAAAAGGTGAGTATGTCCTGTCTGGACTGATCCGAGCGTGCATCATCATAAAAGTTACGCAGGAACTCACTCTTTAAGGCTGCCCAAGTAGTATACTGACCAGGTGCCAGTTGTCTCAGCCATGCACTAGCGTCTCCAGCAAGACTGTGCGGAAATAGCTTAAGGAACAGATAGTCCGGGCATACTACTTCATACTTCATGCCAGTGACTATGTCCTCAAACTTGTCAATGTGATCCATAGGCTGCTCTGTTTGAAGACCATGAAAAGCAATCTGTCTCATCAGCTGGTAGTAGATGGTCTTTACCTCAAAATCGTTCCTCTCAAAAGCAGGAAGCACTAGAGCTGCTCGGTTTGCATGAAACTCATCAGGTCTGTTGTAATCAGCTAGTGTCCTCTCATGAACCACCATCTCTCTACCTTGGGCCTGTCCTTGACCCTGGTTTTGGTTCAGCTCTTGTTGCTCAGGAGGATCAGGGATGACATTCCCTTCAGCATCAACCCGATGCCCAGCAGCATTGTACGGGTTGTCATCTTGGTCCCTCAGGGTACCTTCAGCATCTGGTATCAAGATCAAACGTTCTCGTACCATTCTCTCTCTCTTTTCTCTTCTGTTAGTCCTTTCTAGACGTCCAAGTTCCTCTAGTCCGAGATTAACCAAGCTCGAGTTCGGATTACTTCTAGTTTTCTGCATTGGCATAAACTGTCCGTAATCGTCCAGCAACGATCGATGCTATCAGTGCAACGATCGATTCAATTCTGAGAATCGCCTAGTGACGATCGACGCAAGGGATGCAACGATCGACGCAAGGCGAAATTCGTACATGCGACAGAAAGAAACAGAGAAAAAAGTATAGCAAAATCAAAATAAAAAACGAAAAAGCAAAAACAAAAAAGAAAAATTTCTAGTAAAACCCTAAGTTCGGTCCTATCGAAGACTCAAAGAGTCCCCGGCAACGGCGCCAAAAACTTGATAGGTTGTAAGTTTTCCTTATACTAAACTGCAAGTGAACAGCAATGTCAAAGTAGTATATAGGGTTATCGAATCCACAGGGACACTTGGTCTCAAGAGAATCAAACTATAGGAATAAATACTAGAAATAAGCAAATAGTGAATAAAATAAATTGCGGTGCGAGAAAGTAAATCAGTAGCAGAGATTAACGGTTGTAAAGCAAGTAATTAAAAGCGTCAAGCCTAGGGTATTCTCAGGAAATCAGACAAGCAGACAGTTCATTCAGCAAGGATCTAATTAAGAACAGTTCTAGAACTCAAAACACAGATATAGAATTAACCAAATTCCTTTGCGATAATTCTCTAAGTCTAAGTGCAGCAAACCAAACTTTCGTTTGCGAGAACTAACAGATTAAACTAGCAATAAGTCCAAGTTTGATATGTTCACAATTATCCAAAACCAAACTTCCGTTTGCGCAAAGTTTAATTGCCCAATTTAATTAGTTCAGATTCCTAAACCCCACTTCCGTGACGTATTTAGCAACCTAAGATCTAGATTCTAATTGATCAGGTTAGAACTAGCTTTAAGCACAATTAAATTGAAGAACAGATATAGTTATGAATCCTTAACTGAATTTGAACAAGTCTAGCAAGTCATGAAATCCTATGTGAGAAACCCTAAACCTAACTAGGAATCTACTCAGACATAGATAATGAAAACATAATCATAGAATGAATAAATTGCATAAAAGAATAAGAGTAAAAGGGGTTCGAAATCTTCTCCAAATACAGATGATGTAACAGGTTCAGATCAGCCCCAAAAAGCTCTAAAATCCTCTGCTCTTAATTATGAATTGCGTAATGTAAAAAGTATAAAGCGTGTCTCATAAAAACACTAAAAACTCTATTATATAGGCATAATCTCGGCCAGGGGCTTCTTTGTAAATATCAGGAACTTCTGGATCAAAGTGCAAATTCTTCACTCTTCTAAACCGCCGAGTTTTTGGCCCATCTCGCTGGTGCATCGATCGATGCTAGAGTGCAACGATCGACACCTTCCTCTGTTTCGGACAGTGAACTCTATCTCTCGGCCAAACACTCCAAAAATCTCCAAAATGCTCCATTATCTCCAATTCAGCTCCAAATCTGATTATACCTGTAAAAGACACTAAAAGAACACAAAAGACACTAAAAACACACTTATATCATGGTCTAAAACTAGTAAAAACCATGATATATCATCGGCCCACATACATCAGTATGAATAAGGCCCAATAAGTCACTGGCCCTTTCATTGAGTTTGTTGAAAAGGGCCCTAGCCATTTTTCCCATCAAGCAAGATTCGCATTTCTCACATGATTCAAAATCAAATGAGCCCAGAAGCCCATTTCGATGGAGTCTCTGAATGCGTTTCTCATTGATATGGCCCAAACGACAATGCCATAAGAAAGTCGGGTTTTCGTCATTTGACTTAAACCGCTTTGTATTTATGTTAAAGACCGGCATTTCTTGGTTTAAGACATATAATCCATTATCTAATGGGGCGCTACCATAAAACGTACCATCACGATTAAAAGAACAAACTTTATTCTTAACAGCAAAATCAAAACCTTCCAAATCCAAAATGGAAACTGAAATTATGTTTCTGCTAATCGCAGGTACAAAGTAGCAATTATTCAATTCTAAAACCATGCCAGAAGGTAAAGACAAATCATAAGTGCGTACGGCTAGTGCAGCAACCTTAGCTCCATTCCCGACCCGTAGCTCCACTTGTCATTTCTTCAGCGTTCTACTATTTCTTAGTGCCTGCACATTAGTACAAATATGAGCACCGCAGCCGGTATCCAATACCCACGAAGTAGAACTAGAAGACATAACATTAAGTTCGATAACATAAATACCTGAGTCAGACGCATCATACGTCTTCTTCTTGTAATCTTCCATGAACTTCTTGCAGTCTCTCTTCCAATGCCCAAGCTGTTTGCAGTAGTTGCATTTGTCCTCAGGAGAAGGCCCGGATTTGGGCTTGGGCTTGGGCTTGTCTTGACTCTCAGTCTGGACAGCTTTAGCTTTTCCCTTATCCTTACTAGGTTTCTTAAACCTTTTACTCCCTTGTACCATCAGTACATTAGGAGTTGCCTTCTTGAGATTCGGCTCTGCTGTCTTCAGCATGCCGTGCAACTCAGTCAATGTCTTAGTCATGTTTTGCATGTTGTAGTTCATGATGAACTGATCAAAACACGACGGCAAAGACTGCAAAATCATGTCAGTGGCTAGCTCCTGACTAATGGCACAGTCCAGTTTCCCCAGGTTATCAATGTAACCCCATCATTTTAAGGACATGAGGACTTACTGGACTGTCCTTAGCCAGATTGCAATCCATGAGAGATTTAACCGTCTGGTATCTCTCTGTGCGAGCTTGCTTCTAAAACAAAGCTTTCAGGCTGTTAATCATCTCAATGGGTGACATCACGTTCTCATATTACTTCTGCAGCTCAGAGTTCATAGTCACTAGCATTAGACAATTAACGTCTTTGACATCAGCTGAATGCTTATCCCAAGCATTCTTATATGCCTGTGTGGCATTGGAACGTGGCCTCTCGGGGAGAACTCTTGTAAGGACATATTCCTTGTTCTCCTGCCTGAGAACTATTCTCAGGTTCCGATACCATTCCAAGAAATTTGATCCATTAAGCTTGTCCTTCTCAAGGACGGATCTTAGCGAGAAAGTGTTGATGTGAGTTGAGACAGACATAGCTGTAATTAAAAGAGTTAGAGGTTTTAGTTATGATGCTCAAGAAATGAGAATTCTTATCTAATAAGAAAACTCGCATTGTATTTAAAAACTATGTTTCCTCAGATGAATACAATAAACCAAGATCCTCAGATCACCAAAATTTGAGTGGGCGACTCGCCATCACCCAAACTTTAGTTATCTAGGTAAGCAAATCATTGCTAATTGTACCCAGTACAACTCTTGGTCGCAGATAAGACAATCCATGTCTTATCCACTCTGATGTCTCTGGGCCTAGAACTTCTGATAGCCCAGTCAAGTAAACTAATCTCTTCAATCTTGTGATCATTGACAGTCGCACTGCAAGTCTATCAATGATCACCTGCCTTACTCATGTAGTTGTGGATACCAAGGACTCCAAAGCTATCCAACAACGAAACGAGTCTTGACAGTAGACAAGATCGGGCAAGACATCAAGATCACTTGATATTTAGTTGAGGAAAAGAACTATTTAATCTAGATGCATATCCAATATGCATCCAAGAAGTTATTAAATTAATTAAAACATATAGTTTTATCAAGTTTAGTTTTAACTAGAACTTTAGGATTAAATTTGGTCCAGTATTTACAGATTTGAGGTCCAACCATCAAGTCTGCGATTGGTGTGTCGATCGACGCCAACCATTGGCATCGATCGACACAACCAATTTAAACCGGTCTTCGATAACCGGTCAAACCGGATCGAATTTCCTTAACCGATTCAATCTAATTGAACCCGTCCGGTTTAATGGTCCATATCGATCGTCACACAACTCTGTGTCGATCGACATTACCCAACCAGAACCAAATTGGTTAATTAAAATTAACTGAGCGAGATAACCGGTTCAATCCAATTGAACCGATCTATCCATCCGCATAGTCTGTGTCGACCGACACACCCAGTGTATCAACCGACACAGAAGGGATACAGATATTCGATCACTGATCGAAACCCTAAAATTTTTTAAACGTTTCGCGGCGTGTCGACCGACACAAGCTTAGTGTCGATCGACACAGTGCGAAAACAGCAGTTCATCGTTTTCAACAGAAACTTAATCCGAGATTAAAATCTTCAAAACACGATTTAACAGGCACTAAACTAATCAAATTCATCAGTATTCGAGTTAAATGCCTTAGATTCAATAGACTAAACCCTAATAGCTCTGATACCACTGTAGGAAAGCCTAGGATCTAGGGTTCGTTATATTGAATCACTAACCTCGTTCTTACCTTGTTCTGGCAGCGGAATGATTGGTGAAACGAGATCAGTAGCGACTCAGATGCTTCGCCTCTACCAGATACACACGCACACAAACTTAGAAAGCCGGGATGCTAGTGCCGGATCTTGGGATTTCTGAGTTTCTGGTGTTTCTGCTTTCTCTGTGAAGAAAGAATGAACGACTAGGGTTTTAGGTCGAAACTATCAGCCTTATATCGACCTAGAATGACTCAAACCGAATATTGGTTAATACCAATTCGTTTAAGTCATAAAATTGAAACATCAGTTTTGAAACCCGATCTATGTCGATCGACACACATACTGTGTCGATCGACACACCACTATAAACTCAATATTAATGTGCATCCAATACACATCAATATGATCATTACCATAATGATCATTCCCATATTTTACACTTCCAGTTTGCTTAGGTGTGTGACCCTATAGGATCATATAATACTGGCAGTAAGTCTACAACTTACAGATTGCAAGAGGCTTCTAGCAAAACATTGCAACCGCCCAGTATTATATGAATGTCTGATCTCGACACACAACTATCATCAGGAGTGAGCACAAGTGTGATTTCAGGACACTATCCCAACAGCTCTGAAGGTTTGCGGTCGGATGTTCTCTCTGGCGTGTTGTTGCGGGCTTGGCGGGTGTCCTCCGGTGCTCCTTGAGGTTCGTATCTCTGTCCGGCTCTTATCCTCGCTTGACGACAGTGAGTTTTTTTTGTCGGTTAAGAGCTCTCTTGCCTCTTGCTCCGGCGGTCCTGGTCGCGTCTCGCACTTTTTCTCCTGGTGGGTGTGGGTCTCTGTAGCAGCGCCGTTTATTTCTTCTGGAGCTCGGGAATTTTTCTCCCCTCGGTGTGTGTCTCGAGGACGGATTATACCAAGGATGAGTTTCGCTTCCTCGAACTCTTATATGTTTCGCTGCGGCGGTCCCGTTTGCTTCTCCGGCGCCTTCCTGCTCCGGCGACGACTTTGGTTAAGGTTTGTTTCTCCTCCGGTTTACCTTGCATGAGCCATTGTCCTGTCTCCCTTGTTCTGTTCTGCAGTTGTATGGATTGCTGCTTCTTCGTGTATGTGTTGTGTTGTTCTGGTTCCGTCTTCCTCTCGGGGTTTGATCGGAACATAGTTGTTCTTTATGTTTCCCCTTGTGCTGATGTGGTGTCGTCGAAGGTGATGTCGGGGTTGTTGCTTGGGCTTGTACTGGTCTGACGCTTCTGCTGGCTTTGGTTTTGTGTCTTCCTTGGCCCTCATCCGCGGTCGAAAGGACTAGTTAGAGTGGGAGTTTGGCATCAGCTCGTCGCAGATTGTGGGTTCGGCTACTCCTTCTGGTTTCTAGGTTTGGGCTTCTCTATCTCTGTCTGCTTCCTTCTGCCGTCGTCCGTGTGTGGTGTAGGTTGTGGCATAACTATCTTCTTGGAGCTGCTAGGTTTCCCGGTCTTATTTGTGCTATATCCTTTTGTATCCTTTTTGTATCACTGTTAGTTATAAGTTAAGAGCTAGAGAGCTTAGTGTTGTTCAGCTGTTTTACTTAATTTTCGATGTTGTAAACATTTCACCTGCTTTTAATTGAAAACCTTAGTTCAAAAAAAAAAAAATCTACTAGGTTTATAACTGTTTTTTTTTACTTTAGTTCTCATAAAAATGGTTCAATGTCATTATTATTACTCTCTCTCTCTCTCTCTCTCTCTCTCTCTCTCTCTCTCTCTCTCTCTCTCTCTCTCTCTCTCTCTCTCTCTCTCTCTCTCTCTCTCTCTCTCTCTCCCTCCTGCTTTTTGGTTAAAACTCTTTGATCAATAATAACAAACTCCCTTTTGCTATTTGGATGGCCCATATGATGCTCAAGTGCTACTTAGAATCCAGCAAATAATGAATTTTAAGGCCCATATTTCGATATTTAAAGAAATAGTCATAAAATACTAATTCAAATACAAATGGGTATTACCAACATAAATGAAAATACAAATATGACAGAAATACAAATGACAATGGATTAGGATAATTAATCCAACCACAATTATTCTCAAATGGGTATATTATCAATGAGCACGGAGATTATGTGTTCTTTCAAGAACTCCGGGTGGACATAAGCATCTTGGTACCTATAGAATACATCGATGACTCGCGAAAGGTTAAGAATTCTCATCAAAAGAGGGAAATGACATGAGTGAGGCCTCATTAGCTCTTGGTTCAAGTCTTTCCATGCATCTGAAGCAATGTTTCGCATTTCTTCTGCGGCTCTTTCTTTTGAAACACCAAACTGCTTCATATAACAATCAATGCCCGTTGCTACATGCTTCCTATTGTGTTCAAACTGCAATCACAAAATAATATAATATTAATGAAAAATTATAATATATAGTTAGGATTCCAAACGTTTTTTTATATTTGCGTTCTCACCTCATAGCTAGAAATGTCATCGGTGAATCGACTTATCATCTCAGAAGCTACCCTAATTTTAGGGCGTGAGCTTAACCATTCAAAGGCATCAAGATTCGCGACATCTTCCATTCCCGCGAATGCAGCGGCTATCAAAGGATAGTAACCAGCTGAAAATGTAGCGTTCTCTTTGTACTCGTCAAATGTAGCAATGTAACCCTTCTTCAACCATTTAGCCTCTATCACATATGCATTCACTGTTGTTTTCACCTAATGGTGAAGATTTTAAGTTATGTTTAGGTTTAAATATATATGTTTGAAACAATTAAAATTGATTCTTGTGTTATTAAGTCTTAACTGATTGTTTAAGATGGAAGCCACAACCTGTCCTTCCTTCCTTCTCAAGATCCTCCTCGAGTTTATCGTAGAAATCTACCATGACGTGGTAAATGTGTTTCATGCTGTCAGGTATCCCGTTAGGAGCAGCGGGAAGCCACCTGTTAGAACCATCCAACTCATAAGCACGAGTCATCAAGAAATTAAAAATTTATATATATTTTTGCAAATTAAGTACTTCTCCGTTGCATCTTTGAAAAGCTCAAGTTCCTCTACTCTTCCATAGGCATCATATATATCATCAACCATTGTGAATATGATAATTGCTCTAGCTAATATAACTCGTGCTTCAGAATATTGAGGTTCAAAATATGCTCCAAGTGACCACAAATACGCCTCTGTTATCCTATGCCTTGTGAATGGAACTTTAGATTCAATTTCCATTTCATTATACCACCTGAAATGCATAGGAAACAAAATCTCAACTGCATGCATGACAAAGAAGTAAATTAAATAGTGCTGAGCAGCCGAAATAGATACCTTGCTACACAAGTAAGCTCTTCACGGTGCAACTTTTGCAGCAGATCAAAGTCTATCTTTGCAAACTCAAGTAATGTTGCATCGCATGAATCTTCTGCCTCGTAAAATGAGATAAATTGCCTCGTTTCTATCCTTGAGATCCCTTTATGATATGTATGTTTTAGGGCATTGTTGATGCGTATTGCTAGATGGGGGCTAAATTGATTAGAACTGTCTTTTAAATAAGAGCTTGAGAATGCTAGAGCTTCGTCTAATATGTCTTCTCCATGAGTGCTCC
Organism: Orychophragmus violaceus; assembly: GCA_030180135.1. Classification (NCBI taxonomy): domain Eukaryota; kingdom Viridiplantae; phylum Streptophyta; class Magnoliopsida; order Brassicales; family Brassicaceae; genus Orychophragmus; species Orychophragmus violaceus. The sequence continues at coordinate 41,596,626 of CM058236.1, forward strand.
ATTGTGCAGCTTCATACAAGCTTAACATCCCTCTAGCGTCTGCCACTAAATGTCCTTTGAACTTTCCATCTCTGTCCTTGAACTTATCAAACACATCTTGAGATGTATAAATAAAAACATGGGTTAAATGAATACGGTTTCAAGTTTGTAGTGTTCTTCATTCATATATAAAATCTGAAATCTTTAATGAAGTAGTTACCAGAAGAAAGTTTGAAGCCGAATTGCCTGAAAACTTGGAAAAGTAATCCAACCGTGTACAAATCGCACTCATCATGCCTTGTCTTCTTATCAAAATCAAGGCTACCAAACGACTTCTCCAGTTGCTCGACGATATCTCTCTCAAAGTGATAAGAGACACCAAGGCGACATAAAGCATCGATGAACTTAACGTTCTCTATAAGATTCGCTCTCGAAGCCATAAACGATTCCTTCACAACCTCCTTTAGCATACTATGCTTTTCTTTTAACGTCCCAGTTCCCTATATAGCAATAGAGTAGTCTTAAAGTTCAAGAGTGAATCAAATCATAGTACGAGGTCAGACTATATATGATTTGGTGATTAACGGTTAATATGAAAAGGATTTCATTGTTAATGATTAATATGAAAACTATATAGACGTACGAGGTCAGACTGTGAGAGAGAAGTTAAGAGATCTTCCCAAATGTTCGGTGAATAATCAGCTAGTGGACGGTCGACTTCCCTCTCCATGCTAAAAAATTTCAGGTGGAATTTGTCTTCTCAACTTAATCACTTGTGGTTCCACAAAGCTTTACGAAAACTAATATATATATATATGAAATTAGAAACAACATTTTGGTAAAGTGTTTTGCTACCACCTTGAAGATATCGGAGGGTAATTTCAAAGGCAAAAAGATTGGAGCGTAGCGCTCACCACACATGTCGATGTACAACAAATTTGAGCTATTTTATTTTTGTCTTCTTCGAAAATAACACTCTTACCGTCACATGGTTTTGTTACTGATGAGTCCATATTTTAGTATGATTTCACATCATAATTCGCATAAGTTTGTGTGTGCTTTTTTTGTATTTATTCTTAATCATGCTCTTAGGAAACCATTCATTTAGGATTTAGTGTGTCTAGACTAGAATTTTGCATATTTTGGTCCATTTTGGAGTGTGTTCAAGTCTTGGAGTATGGAGGAAGTAATCGTGAAAAGAAGCTTAGAAACTCGTCCATAGTAAAAAACATTATTTTTTGAATTAATTTAATTAATTCAGAAAATAATAGTGATTTTAGAAATATCAATGTAAGTTGGTGTCAAGTCAAAAATGACATTTTGGCTATATAAGGGGGTGGGTATCCTTGAGAGACTGGGTAACCTAGGAACTTGGCCACAGATGGACCGTGGGCTGGTTATACTCATCCAAACTCGGATAGACCGAGTATAGGAAGGATTAAGATCGAATCAAAGGAAAAATTTAGTTGGAAGGGGAATCCGGATGTATAAGTTCGTGGTGGAATCGAAAGATCGATCCATCCGGTTAAGATCAAGTGCAGAATCAGCCATAATTAACGAAGAAAGGTTAAGTTGTCATGATAATCAGCTTGAACCATCTGAACCATCGAGCTAGACCAGTTGGATCAGCTCGATAAGTAGTCGGGAAGCTCAACTCAGTTAGGATGTGTGTTCAGCAGTTAAGTCAGCTAGTTGACTAAAGTTAGCTAGTGGCCTAGCTGGGCGGTTATAAGCGAAAGGTTGCAATGAACGGATGCGAATGTTCAGACATGCAACTCACACCCGTTCGCTGGCAAAAGCAGTTGGGTAAATTGCCTATAAATATCAATCCTTGGGCCAGTTTTTGGACACACATAAAACTCAAGAAAATTCTCAGAAAATGCTTAAGAGCGATCGTGAGAAAAGAAAGGAAAGAAATGAGAGTTTGGCTTATCGTTTTAATGGAGCGGTTAGACGGAGGTGATCACGGATTGCAGCAAAGGATCGAGCATAAATCCATTTGCGACAAGAAAAAATGCCTAAGGTGAGTACTTAGACCACCATGGCTTAAGTCTGCGACTCTCAGTCAAGCCGAGCGGATCGTCAGACTGGCTATGTGATCGGTTGTAACTCTACTCTTCCTTTATAATAAATAATTTGCTTGAACGGTTCGGATGGATTGCCGATCCGATTAGCGTTCTAAGGATTTCGGGATCAGGCGGGGTTTGGCTAAGGATCGGATTGACCTTGCCCAAGTCTCGGCCTTGATCTGAGTGTTTCCTTAAGCATCAATACATATGGTTAAATAGGAAGAGATTAAGAGTTGGACGGATTGTCCATACTCATGGATTTCCTAAGCCTTAGATGAACGGTTTAGGATGGGGTAATTTATACATAACTTGACCGGATCATATAGAACTTAGAGGCTGCATGAACACACTAAGTTAATCTATAGATTACTTACGCTTCTTTGTTGCAGGACCTGAAGTTGATCATGAGAATGATCGGGCTTAGGCGCGAGACAAGTACTTAGGCGGACGTGTGGTGGAATAGACTGTTGTAATAGGATCGAACAACTGTACTAGCATATAAAGCAAACTTAATGATTGTATTGATACCCTGAGCTATTAATGAAATCCAGTTCTATTACCTAAGTATTAATGCATATTGACTATAATAAATGAATCTCAGAATATAAGCAACGAAAATGACTTAAGAAAATGGATAAGACCCTTAATAGACTGAATGGTTTGGTTTCACTTAGTGGCTGAACGGAAATAACCTCCTCAGGCTTACTAGCCGAGATGGGGTGTTTTAAGTTGGTATCAGAGCATGCTTGGGTCTAGGACAATCGGGTTTAGGGGAAACACCACTCGTCCAAGGATTAGTGCCTTGCGGTAGGTTTATGCTTAGATTCTTGGAGATTTAATTGTTAGGATTGTACTAACTTGTTGAATCTTCAGGTAGGAAAAAGCAAAACCCGGAAAAGTAAGAAAGACAAAGGAAGGACATAAACCGGACAATATGCAGTGGATAAGTCTGAGCCGAACACACTTGGACTAGCCAGACTTGTGGTTGGTCAGACGGGCAGAAATCTTGTCATTCTCTCCACACATGTGGAGACTAGGATCGATGATCTAAACATCCGCACATTGGAGAATGAAGAAGATGAGGGCGAGTCGTCAAATGCGGCTCGACAAGACCCGGTGAATGTTGGCAATGATGTTGCACATGGTGAGAAAAACCAGACCATGATTTCTCCTGCTGGAAACTGTTTAGGCCATCAAGCCGGCTGAGAAACCGTTTAGGGATCAGGCAAAGATCCGCCTCACCATACCTTTGGATGACGAGCAGGAAGGAGACTTGGTGGATATTGAGCCACCGCCAAAGAAGGCTAGCGGAAAGGTGGATTATCTGAGCCTTTTGCAGCATATCACTCGTTTGGGAACAAGGCACTCTAAAGGGAGTGCTGACCCGATCAGGGCAGATGAGTGGAGGAGCAAATGGTTCGAAATTTCCGCTCCACTCGTTTTCCAGAGGATTACAAGAAGGATATTATAGTTAACTTCCTGGAAGGTGATGCACATAACTAGTGGCTTGCGGTCGACAAGCGTACAAGGGGTCACATCGAGACCTTTGTGGATTTTAAGGCCGAGTTTAACCGCAAGTACTTTCCATACGAAGCTTGGGATAGGTTGGAAAGTAAGTTTTTGGATCTGGTCCAAGGACGCATATCAGTGCAGGAATATGAGGAAGAGTTTAAATGACTCAGGCGCTATGTGGAAAGGGAACTTGAGGACGAAGCAGCACAAGTACAACATTTCCTCCGCGGCCTAAGGGCGGAACTTTGTACTCATTGCTCGGTTTTCACCTTCAGTTCCGTCTCTGAGTTGGTTGAAAGGGCGGCCACACTGGAAGCAAATATTGCTAAGGAAAATCAGACTAAGACTCAGTCACGATCAACAGTGACCAGCCGATCCAGTGATAGGAAGAGGAAATGAGACCAGATGGATGGTGAGAACAAATCCTCGGGAAAACGCATTGACTGCGCCACTTGTCGGAAAAGGCATAGTGGCGAATGTTGGAAAGCAGTCGGGCGTGTGCTATATGCAGCAGTAAGGACCATGCAATCTAAGGTTGTCCGTGAATGGATCAAAGGAAAAGAGAAGTAGCAAGTGATGAGACAATATCATGCTACCACTGCGGGAAAGCTGGGCATGACAAGAGGGAATGTCTGAAGATGCAGGTGGATAAAAAGATGGGACAAAAAGTAAACCACGGAGTAAATGACCAACAGGTGCAAGCCAAAAGGCAGGTTGTGGCAACGCGAGTTTATGAGTTATCGAAGGAAACTGGCAAGGCTGGTAACTTCAACACGATCACTGGTGGATCTGGAAATGCCCATTATATTCAATTACGAGCATTGCACTGCATCGAGAATGGGTAGGTACTAGCATTCTAGGATGAATCTGTAGGGACCTTAAGCATTGGTTGTGTTGCGACACACATCTTATTTGATTCTGGGGAAACACTAATCTCGGATATGATTGGAAATGGATTGTTCCAGAGCTAACAAGGATACAACACTGGCATAGTAAATGCAACCGGAGGGCAAATCATGTCTGCACTAGGATTGGTCCGAGACATACATGTTACCATTGAGGGCGTGAGTATGCCGGCCGACTTGATAATCGTCCAAATTAAGAATCACGAAGTGATTTTCGGCATGGATTAGCTTGGATGGAATCGAGCTACGTTGGATTTTCATCGGGGAAGAGTGTTGTTTGAAAGACCGGACGGAAAGATAGATTTCCAAGGCATAAGGCCAACTTCAAGAAGTTTAGTGGTCTCAGCAATCTAAGCAGGAATGATGCTGGAAAAGGGTTGTGAAGCCTATTTGGCTACAATTACCACAAATGAAGTTGGGAAAGGAGTTGAGATTGGAGGAATTCTGGTAGTTAACGAGTTCGGGGATATGTTCCTGTTGGGAATGTCCTGAAATCTATTGTACTTGCTCTTAAGTAAAAGTCGTATTGTCGAGATGAGACAATCATATGACACTAGGCAGTCATAATGCTTTGCTAGAAGCCACTTATGATCAATGAGTTGAGAACTCATTGCTAGTGTTATATATGTTGGATCCCGATGGATCTAGGGCTTGTTATATTGAAATTTAGAACCAACCTCGTTCTTACCTTTGGCAGCGGAAGAAGACGGTGAACGAGATCAGTGGAGCAACGCAACGCTTTGCCTCTACCAGATACACATGCACGCTCGCTGGAAACGGGATGCTAGTGCCGGATCAATGGGGATCGATGGTGTCTGGTGTGTCAAGTGTTTCTTTCAAGAAAACTGGACGGCTCTCATGTTTAGGTCGAAACTAATCAGCTTTTATTCGACCTAAACGTGCTTAACGGGCCAGACTCAATTAAGCCATAACCCGAAAAGCCTGTTCGAAAAATCCGAACTGTGTCGACCGACACACAAGCTGTGTCGATCGACACAACACCATTATATCGATTCTTATGTGTATTTCAATACACATAATATGGTCATTGCCACAATGATCATTCCCATGTCGTAGCTTCCAGTTCGCTTAGGTGTGTGACCCTATAGGATCATATAATACTGGCAGTAAGTCCACGACCTACAGATTGCAAGAGGCTTCTAGCAAAGCATTGCAAATGCCCAGTATTATACGAATGTCTGATCTCGATACACAACTATCATAGGAGTGAGTACAAGTGTGATTTCAGGACACTATCCCAACAATCTCCCACTTGTACTGGAATCATCAATTCCTATAATCCTTTTGTCTCTATATCTCGATTTGGCATAAGGCAAGATCTGTGTCATCCTTATTAAGCCAACATCGTGTTTATCGAACTCCTGATCTCATACTGAACATTACAAACAACTGAACTACAGTTCGTTTGAGTGCGGCCACACATTTTCTCAGTATTCAATCTTCGATAGGCCCTGAGATATTTATCTCCCGTTTTTCAGGAGGGACAAATTCCATCTTGTTCCATCCCTGTTTCAACGCACACTTCATGATAAACTTGAACAGTGTCGTTATAGCCGCCAGTTACGGATCGACGTTTGACAAAGTCAAAATGTACCAATTCATATGCAAGAAAGCATGATGAACTCAGGTCTTAGGACTATACTCTATAGTCGTAATGAGAACCTCTTATGACACAGATATTACTATCTTGTAGACTTCTCATTAGCAGGTCATGTCCGATCATATGTTCATCAACATATATCTATGTGACTGACTGTGATAATCATATCATTGGCTCCATGAAACTTAGCCAACAGTCACCTCACAATCTAGTCTCTAACGGTTGTCAGTGTCCCGATTCTACAACCTTAACTAGGGACAAAAAATAATTTATTAACTTATAGGGTTTCATGATCAAGTTCTCAACTTGATGACCTATAATATGTCATAAACTTATTTTGGAACCATTATTTAGATCACAATAAATAATGCTGAAATCAAATTTCATTAAACACTTCTAAAAGAATGTTTACAAGGGCGTCTTATTATAACTAAAACAAAATCCAAAACTCCCACTAGAATCAAGATTACATCTTAAGATCTCTAATGCCTACAGCAGTCGTATGACTCTCATGCTTAGGCCTTGGGAGTGACTTGGTTAGAGGATCATCGACATTCTCGTTTGTCGGAACTCGGCTGATCTTCACATCACCTCTATTGACAATATCACGAATCAGGTGATATTTCCTCTCAACGTGTTTGGATTTCTGGTGTGACCTGGGTTCTTTCGCCTGAGCAATGGCTCCATTGTTATCGCAGAACAAAGCCACTGGCTCCAAGATACTAGGAACCACACCAAGTTCAGTCATGAACTTCTTGATCCAAACAGCTTCCTTTGCCGCTTCTGAAGCAGCAACATATTCAGCTTCCGTTGTGGAATCAGCTACGGTATTCTGCTTAGAGCTCTTCCAGCTCACCGCACCGCCATTTAGACAGAAGACATATCCAGACTGTGATCGAAAATCGTCTATGTCCGTCTGAAAACTCGCATCGGTGAATCCATTCACCACAAGTTCATCACTATCTCCATACACAAGGAACTTATCCTTAGTATGTCTCAAATACTTGAGAATATTCTTGACAGCTGTCCAGTGAGCTTCACCTGGATCAGATTGGTATCTACTCGTCATGCTTAACGCGTAAGCTACATCTGGACGAGTGCAGAGCATGGCATACATAATAGATCCTATTGCAGAAGCATAAGGAATTCTATTCATGCGTTCTCGCTCAGCAGATGTCGCCGGACACTGCTTCTTGCAGAGACTCTTGCCATGAGACATTGGTATGAAGCCCTTCTTGGAATCGTGCATCCTGAATCTGTGCAACACCTTATCAATATAAGTGTCTTGGCACAATCCAATCAGCCTGTTAGTTCTATCTCTGTAGATTCTGATTCCAAGAATGTATGCGGCTTCTCCCATGTCTTTCATGAAAAACAACTTCCAAGCCAAGTCTTGACAGACTGAAGCAACGGAACGTCATTACCGAGGAGGAGTATGTCATCGACATACAGTACAAGAAATGCAATTTTGCTCCCACTCGTCTTCTTGTATACACATGATTCTTCTTCGTTCTTGATGAAACCGAATTGTTTTACTGCTTCATCAAAACGAAGATTCCAACTCCGTGATGCTTGCTTCAACCCATAAATGGATTTATGAAGCTTGCATACCTTCTTAGCGTTTTTAGGATCGACAAAACCTTCAGGTTGTGTCATGTACACATCCTCTTCCAGAATGCCATTCAGGAATGCGGTCTTGACATCCATTTGCCAAATCTCATAGTCATAATGAGCAGCAATTGCTAGAAGAATCCGAATAGATTTAAGCATAGCGACTGGGGAATAGGTTTCATCATAGTCAATACCATGAATTTGTTTGAAACCTTTAGCCACCAACCTTGCTTTGTAAATCTGTACATTGCCATCCACGTCAATCTTCTTATTGAAGATCCATTTACACTCAATGGCTTTTACACCATTAGGTAAATCGACCAAGGACCATACTTGGTTTTCTGACATGGATGTCATTTCGGATTTAGAGGCTCCAAGCCACTTTTCGGAGTCTGGGCCCATCATTGCTTTCGCAAAGGTCGTTGGTTCGTCACCTTCAATGATCATCAGATCATTTGAATTGGTTACGAGAAATCCATAGTATCTCTCGGGTTCGTGACGGATCCTTCCGGATCTGCGAACTTTAGGCTCCACAGGCGCCGGTTCCACAGAACTTTGTGGTTCCAACTGCTGCTCCTCCTCAGCAGGTTGAGCAGTATCCTGTGCATCTAGAATTTCTTCAAGATGTACTTTACTCCCACTGTTTTTCTTAGAGAGAAACTCCCTCTCAAGAAAAGAACAGTCCCGAGCAACAAATACTTTGTTCTCAGATTGGTTGTAAAAGTAGTATGCCTTGGTTTCCCTAGGATAACCAACGAAGTAGCATTTATCTGATTTGGGTGCAAGCTTGTCGGAGATTAAACGTTTGACATAAGCCTCGCAACCCCAAATCCTTAGGAAAGACAGACTAGGAACGTTCCCAGTCCACAGTTCATGTGGTGTCTTTTCTACTGATTTAGATGGCACTCTATTCAGTGTAAACGCAGACGTTTCTAGAGCATATCCCCAAAAGGATAGTGGAAGATTAGAATGACTCATCATAGACCGAACCATATCCAATAAAGTTCGATTTCTCCTCTCCGACACTCCATTCCATTGGGGTGTACCAGGAGGAGTGAGTTGTGAAACGATTCCACACTCGCTCAGATAGTCGCTGAATTCCTGGCTCAAGTATTCTCCTCCGCGATCCGATCGCAGAATCTTAATACTCTTGCCAAGTTGATTCTGTACTTCATTCTTGAATTCCTTGAATCTATCAAAGGATTCTGACTTGTGTCTCATCAAATAGACATAGCCATACCTACTGAAATCATCAGTAAAGGTAATGAAGTACTTAAAGTTTCCTCTGGCAGCAGTACTCATTGGCCCACATACATCAGTATGAACAAGGCCCAATAAATCACTGGCCCTTTCATTTGGTTTGTTGAAAGGGGCTCTAGTCATTTTGCCCACCAAACAAGACTCGTATTTCTCACATGATTCAAAGTCAAATGAGCCCAGAAGCCCATTTCGATGGAGCCTCTGGATGCGTTTCTCGTTGATATGGCCCAAACGACAATGCCATAAGAAAGTCGGGTTTTCGTCATTGGACTTAAACCTCTTTGTATTTATGTTAAAGACAGGCATTTCTTGGTTTAATATATATAACCCATTATCTAATGGGGGCGCTACCATAATAATTACCATCACGATTAAAAGAACAAACTTTATTCTTAACAGCAAAATCAAAACCTTCCAAATCCAAAACGGAAACTGAAATTATGTTTCTGCTAATCGCAGGTACATAGTAGCAATTATTCAAAATTAAAACCATGCCCGAAGGTAAAGACAACTCGTAGGTGCCTACGGCCAGTGCAGCAACCTTAGCTCCATTCCCGACTCGTAGCTCTACTTGTCCTTTCTTCAGCGTCCTACTGTTTCTTAGTGCCGGCACATCAGTACAAATATGAGCACCGCAGCCGGTATCCAATACCCACGAAGTAGGACTAGAAGACATAACATTAAGTTCGATAACATAAATACCTGAGTCAGACGCATCATACGTCTTCTTCAGCTTCTTGTAATCTTCCATGAACTTCTTGCAGTCTTTCTTTTAATGCCCCAACTGCTTGCAGTAGTTGCACTTATCCTCAGGAGAAGGCCCGGATTTGGGCTTCGGCTTGGGCTTGTCCTGACTTTCAGCCTGGACAACCTGGGCCTTACCCTTACCCTTCTTAGGTTTCTTAAACCTTTTACCCCCTTGTACCATCAGGACATTGGGAGTAGCCTTCTTGAGATTCGGTTCTGCTGTCTTCAGCATACCGTGCAACTCAGTCAATGTCTTAGTCATGTTTTGCATGTTGTAGTTCATGATGAACTGATCAAAACACGACGGCAAAGACTGCAGAATCATGTCAGTGGCTAGCTCCTGACTAATGACACAGTCCAGTTTCCCCAGGTTATCAATGTAACCCATCATTTTAAGGACATGAGGACTTACTGGACTGTCCTTTGCCAGCTTGCAATCCATGAGAGATTTAACCGTCTGATATCTCTCTGTGCGAGCTTGCTCCTGAAACAAAGCTTTCAGGCTGTTAATCATCTCAATGGGTGACAACACGTTCTCATATTGCTTCTGCAGCTCAGAGTTCATGGTCACCAGCATTAGACAAGTAACATCTTTGACATCCGCTGAATGCTTATCCCAAGCATTCTTTTCTGTCTGCGGAGCATTGGAACGTGGCCTCTCGGTGAGAACTCTTTCAAGGACATATTCCTTGTTCTCTTGCCTGAGAACTATTCTCCGGTTCCGATACCATTCCAAGAAATTAGATCCATTTAACTTGTCCTTCTCAAGGACGGATCTTAGTGAGAAAGTGTTGATGTGATTTGAGACAGACATAGCTGTAATTCAAAAAGAGGTAGATTTTAGTTATAAAGCACAGGAAATGAGAATTCTTATCTAATAAGAAAACTCCCATTGTATTCAAACTATGTTTCCTCATATGAATACAATGCGCCAAGATCCTCAGATTACTAAAATTCGAGTGGGCGACTCGCCGTTACTCAAACTTTAGTTATCTAGGTAAGCAAATCATTGCTAATTGTACTCAGTACAACTCTTGGTCGTGAATAAGACAAACTATGTCCAATCCACTCTGATGTCTATGGGCCCAGAACTTCTGACAGCCCAGTCAAGTATAACCAATCTTTTATCTGTCTTGTGATCACTAACAGTTGCACTGCAAGTCTGTCATTGACCACCTGCCTTACCCATGTTGCAGTGGATATCAAGGACTCCAAGATATCCAACAAACGACACGAGTCTTGACAGTAGACAAGATCGGGCAAGACATCAAGATCACTTGATATTTAGTTGAGGAAAAGAACTAATCTTATCTTGATTTATATTCACTATATATATCAAAAAATAATAACTTTTAATTAAAACATTTAGTTTTTATTAAGTTTAGATTCATCTAATACTTTTAGGATTAAATTATTCTGGTTCATGCAAATTTGTGGTCAAACCAACAAGTCTGCGGACGTTGTGTCGATCGACGCCAACCATTGGCATCGATCGATGCAACTCTATTTAAACCGTTCTTCGATAACCGGTCAAACCGGATCGAATTTACTTAACCGATTCAATCCAATTGAACCAGTTCGGTTTAATTGTCCATGTCGATCGTCACACACTGTGTGTCGATCGATATGACCAAACCAGAATCAATTTTGGTTAATAAAATTAACCGAGCTAGATAACCAGTTCAATCCAATTGAACCGATCTATCTAATTGTATTGCCTGTGTCGACCGACACACCCAGTGTATCGATCGACGCAGCACGATTACGGGTACTCGATCTCAGATTGAAACCCTAAAGATTATTTGCGGATTTTCGCTTTGTATCGACCGACACACGCTTTGTGTCGATCGATACTGTGCGACAAACCCTAAATTTTATTCGGGAGTTTTCGCTCTGTGTCGACCGACACACGCTTTGTGTCGATCGACACCCTGCGACAAACCCTAAAATTTATATTTTGCGCCGCGGCGTGTCGACCGACACACGCTTTGTGTCGATCGACACAGTGCGATTTCAGCAATACCATCGTTTTCAACAGAGACAAAAATCCGAGATTTAATCAATGAAAAACGATTTCAACAAGCAATATACAGATCAACAACATCAAGTTTCGATTTTATATTACCAGTTTCAATAGCTAAACCCTAAGCATGCTCTGATACCACTGTTGGATCCCGATGGATCTAGGGTTTGTTATATTGAAATTTAGAACCAACCTCGTTCTTACCTTTGGCAGCGGAAGAAGACGGTGAACGAGATCAGTGGAGCAACGCAACGCTTTGCCTCTACCAGATACACACGCACGCTCGCTGGAAACGGGATGCTAGTGCCGGATCAATGGGGATCGATGGTGTCTGGTGTGTCAAGTGTTTCTTTCAAGAAAACTGGACGGCTCTCATGTTTAGGTCGAAACTAATCAGCTTTTATTCGACCTAAACGTGCTTAACGGGCCAGACTCAATTAAGCCATAACCCGAAAAGCCTGTTCGGAAAATCCGAACTGTGTCGACCGACACACAAGCTGTGTCGATCGACACAACACCATTATATCGATTCTTATGTGTATTTCAATACACATAATATGGTCATTGCCACAATGATCATTCCCATGTCGTAGCTTCCAGTTCGCTTAGGTGTGTGACCCTATAGGATCATATAATACTGGCAGTAAGTCCACGACCTACAGATTGCAAGAGGCTTCTAGCAAAGCATTGCAAATGCCCAGTATTATACGAATGTCTGATCTCGACACACAACTATCACAGGAGTGAGTACAAGTGTGATTTCAGGACACTATCCCAACAATATGATCCTACAGGGTCACACACCTAAGCAAACTGGACGTTGTATATGGGGTTGATCATTAATGTAATGATCGAGTGAATGCATATTTGATATGCATTCAATACCAAGTTTCTGGGGCAGTGTCGATCGAGGCAATAAGTGTCTCGGTCGATACAGATCGGCAGTGTTGATCGACACAATAAGTGTGTCGGTCGACACAACTCGCGAATTGCCAGATTAAAATCGGTTTAATCGCTGGTTAATTCGGTTGTGGTTTAAGTCGACATATATAAGATATATGGTCGACCTAAACACTAATAAAACCGAATTCACAGCCACCAGAAAAGAAACAGAAACCTCTTGAGAGATCTGATCTCTAAAGGCACTAGCATCCCTTCTGTTCAGTTTGTGTGCGTGTGGATACCAGTAGAGGAGGAGCATTTGAGGCGCTCTAGATCTCGATTATCTGCAAATCTTCCGCTGCTAATAACCAGGTAATCATGAGATCCCTAGATTCGATTACATGAACCCTAGATCCTAGGCTTGGAATTCATACTAGGATTGCCTAATTAGATTAGGATCTGCTAGAAATTCCTTCAGTGGTATCAGAGCCTTAGGGTTCTATTGAATCTGTAGCATGTTGATTAGATTAGTTGAATCTGAATCTCTGTATATTTGATACAAGCATGCTAAAATTCATTTTCATGAAAATCTAGTTTTAGAATTTTTTGCTTGAAAACGATTAGGGTTTATCGCCCTGTGTCGATCGACACCAATCCGGTGTCGGTCGACACTGAAGGATAACCCGAACAAAATTAGGTTTCGCCTAGTGTCGATCGACACAATAGTTGTGTCGGTCGACAGAAACCTCGCGAGATTAATGAATCGGTTCAATTGGATTGGACCGGTTATCAAGCTTGGTTAATGATGGTTAAACGCTAAGAATGGTTTATTGCGATTATTTTGATTAGGTTGGTATCGACCAACGCTAACGTAGCGTCGATCGACATTGACTAGTACTCCAAACCGGATCAATTGGATTGATCGGTTATCGTAGATTGGTTCTGGTTGATTTGCATCGATCGACACTATATTCGATGGTTTAGGTTATGGAACCTGAAACCACAGAACCAAACCAAGGTAAGTCATTTAATTAGAAGAATTAAAACATAATAAAACTGAACGTTTTAAAGGTTCCGTTCCTCAACCAAATATCAAGTGATCCTTGATGTCTTTCCAATCTTGTCAACTGTCAAGGCTCATTTCATTGTGCGATAGATTTGCAGTGCAAGGTGTCCACAATTACATGAGTAAGACAGGAGGTAATCGTGTTAATGGACTTGCAGTGCAAGACATCAACAATTACATGACTGAAGAGATTGGTTTACTTGACTGGGCCATCAAAATCGTTTTGGGCTCAGAGACATCAGGTGGATTGGGCATGAGATGTCGATCCACAACCAAGAGTTATATTGGATATAACTAGCAAGGTTGTTGCTTACCTAGATAGCTAAAATTTGGGTGATAGCCAGTGGCTCACTCAAGTTTAGTGAAGTATGGGTCTTGGATCATTATATTCATCTGAGGAAACATTGTTTGAATATAATGCGAGTTTTCTTAATTGTTAAGACTTCTCATTTCTTGAACATCATAACTAAACCTCCCTTGTTTTTCAGCTATGTCTAGCACAAACCATCGTAACAATTTCTCCTTGCGATCCGTCCTTGAGAAGGACAATTTAAATGGATCAAACTTTCTTGAATGGTATCGGAACTTGAGAATTGTTCTCAAACAGGAGAAGAAGGACTATGTCCTTGAGAAAGTTCTCCCCTAGAAGTACCGAGCCAATACCTGGCAGTCAGATAAGGATGCTTGGGATAAGAATTCTAATGATGTGGTGGATGTGAGTTATCTCATGTTGGCTACCATGAACTCGGAATTGCAGAAGCAATATGAGTACGTGGAGTCGCCAATAGAGATGATCACTGGCCTGAAAAGTATGTTTCAGGAGCAGGCACGAACTCAGAGATACCAGACGGTAAGATCTCTGATTGAATGCAAGCTACCAAAGGGCGAACCAGTTAGTCCTCATGTCATTAAGATGATGGGTTATATTGATAACTTGGGGAAACTGGATTGTCCCATTAGCCAAGAGTTGGCTACTGACATCATTCTGCAGTCACTGCCGTCAAGCTATGATCAATTTGTTATGAACTATAACATGAACAACTTGACAAAGACGTTGACTGAATTGCATGGGATGCTTAAGACTGCTGAACCTAACATCAAGAAGGACACCCCAGATGTCCTTATGGTACAAAAGGGTAAAAGGTTTAAGAAACTTGGTAAGAACAAAGGTAATGGCAAGACGAGCTCGATTGTGAATCCAAGCGAGTCTGGCCATGCTCCTAAGGTTAAAACCAGTCCTTCTGAAGATGTTAAGTGCCGTTATTGTAATCTTTATGGGCATTTGAAAAGAAACTGCAATAAATTCTTGGAAGGTTATGAGAAGCTGAAGAAGACGTACGAGACTTCTTCTTCAGGTACTATGTTATAGAAGTAAATGTTATTTCTTATAGTCCTACTTATTGGGTATTTGATACCAGCTGTGGTACTCATATTTTATGAAAATGTGCAGGGCTTGAGCAAAAGTAGGACTATGGAGAAAGGACAAGTGGATCTACGTGTGGGAAATGGAGCAAGAGTTGCTGCATTAGCCGTAGGAGTATTTCATTTGTTTTCTTTTATGGCATGTTTTGAACTTAAAACTGCTACTATGTACCTGCTATGAGCAGAAAGATTATTTCTAATCCTTGTTTGGATATGGAAGGATATCAGTTTTCAAATTAAGAATAAGTGTTATTCATTTGATTACAATGATATATTTTATAGTAGTAATCCATTAGAGAATGGATTTTATGTTCTAAACCAAATCATGCCTGAGTATAACATTAGTACCAAGAGATTCTAGTCAAATGATACAAATCAAACCTTTTCTCTGGCATTGTCGTTTGGGCAACATAAATGAGAAACAAATTCAGAAAATCCATAGTGATGGGCTTTTGGGGTCATTTGATTATAAATCATATGAGAAATGCGAATCTTGTTTATTAAGTAAAACGACAAAGGCTCCTTTCAACCAAGGTAGTGTCGATCGACACAAACGGTGTGTCGGTCGATACAGGTTGCGAACGATCAAAATGAAAGGGCCAGAAGCTTATTGGGTTTTATACATACGGATGTATATGGGTCGATGAGCACAAGTGCTAGAGAAAACTTTCAGTGCTTCATTACCTTTGCTGATGATTTCAGTAGGTACGGTTATGTCTTATTTATAAGACATAAGTCAGGATCTTTGAAAAGATCAAAGAGTTCCAAAATGAAGTACAGAATCATTTTGGCAAAGGTATTAAAACTCTACGATGAAATCATGGAGGTGAATACTTAAGTCAAGAATTTAGTGATCATCTGAGAGATTGTGAAAGTGTTTCACAATTCACTTCTCCTGAATCGGACTCTATTAGATATGGTTCGATCAATGATGAATCACTTAGATCTTCCATTATCCTTCGAGAATACGCTCTAGAAACGTCTGCGTTTACACTAAATAGGTTTCCATAAAAATCAGTTACAGAGACACCACATGAGATGTGGACTGTAAATATTCCTGATTTGTATCTCGTGAAGATTTGGGGTTGTGAGGCTTATATAAAACGTTTAATCTCTGATAAGCTCACACCCAAATCTGATAAGTGCTACTTCATTGGTTGTCCTAACGAAACCAAGGCATGTTACTTTTACAACCAGTTCGAGAACAAATTGTTTGTTGCTCGGAACTATGTTTTCTTGAGAAAGATTTTCTTTCCAAGAAGAACAGTGGGAGTAAAGTACAACTCGAAGAAATTCGAAAATCACAGGAGACTGCTCAACCTCATGTGGAAGAGCAGCAGTTGGATCTACAAGGAGTTGTAGAACCTGCACCTGTGATGCCTAAGGTTTGCAAGGATCTGGTGAATGTATATTCGATATACATTCAAAAGGCGAGTTTCTGAAGAAGTGTCGATCGACACCAAAGTTGTATCGATCGACACAGATCGCGAACCAAAATATTGATTTTGGCTTATGACTTAATTAACTACGGTTTAAATCTTGGTTAATTAGGTCATGGTAAAAGTATACATATGAGATATGTGTGCGACTTTTACACAAAAAAGAAGCTCGCAGATCCGAAAGGATCCGTCACGAACCCGAGAAATGTGGATTTCTCGTAACCAATTGCCGTGATCTATTGATCATTGAAAGTGACGGGCCTGCGAATTTTGAAGAAGCAATGATGGGCCTTGACTCCGAAAATGGCTGAAAGCCGCTGAATCCGAAATGGGATCCATGTCACAGAACCAAGTGTGGACTTTGGTCGATTTACCCGATGGTGCAAAAGCCATTAAGTGTAAATAGATTTTCAAAAGGAAATTGATGTGAATAGTGATATCCAAAGCTGGGTTGGTGGAAAAGGTTTCAAGCAAATTCATGGTATTGACTATGAAGAAACCTATTCCCAGTCAACGTGCTTAAGTCCATTCGGATTCTCCTAGCAATCGCCACTCATAATGGTTATGAGATCTGGCAGATGGATGTGAAAACAGTTTTCCTTAAAGGAATTCTGGAAAGGGATGTGTACGTGACACAACCTGAAGTTTTCATTGATCCTAATGAATCTAGGAAGATATGCAAGCTTCATCGGTCCATTTATGGACTGAAGCAAGCATCTCGGAGTTGGAATCTTCGTTTTGGTGAAGCAGTCAAAAGGTTTGACTTCGTCATGAATGAAGAGGAACCATGTGTTTACAAGAAGACTAGTGGGAGCGCAGTTGCATTTCTAGTATTGTATGATACTACTTCTCGTAAATGAAGTCCCATCGTTTCAGTCTATTA
This sequence comes from Orychophragmus violaceus, assembly GCA_030180135.1. Lineage (NCBI taxonomy): Eukaryota > Viridiplantae > Streptophyta > Magnoliopsida > Brassicales > Brassicaceae > Orychophragmus > Orychophragmus violaceus. Next base: position 41,614,045 of record CM058236.1, read on the forward strand.
AGACCTGACTCGAAAGTTGTTTTCGATAAAATTATGGGAGAAACCGTATACATTCTTGGAATAAGAATCTATGAAGATAGATTGGACAAGCTAATTGGATTGTGTCAAGACACTTATGGTGATAAGGTCTTGCACAGGTCCAGTATGCATGATTCCAAGAAGGGCTTCGTGCAAATGACTCTTGGTATTACTCTTAAGATGTGATCTAAATTTTAGCGGGAGTCGTTGTTGTTAATTTTAGTTATGATATGATGTTCGTGTGAACATAATATGATTATGTTAATGAAATCTGACATCAGTATTATTTAATTATGTTATTAAATAATAGTCCCAAAGTAATTTATGACATTTTATAGGTCATCAAGTATGTGACTTGATCATGAAACCCTATAGATAATAAATGACATAAATTATGTTGGTCCCTGGTCGAGGTTGTTAAAGTGGGACATTAACAACCGCGTGAGACTAGTATGTGAGGTGACTGATGACTAAGTTTCATGGAGTCATTAATAAGAGTATTAAAGTCAATCACATAGATATGTGTTGGAGAACACAGGATCGGACATGACCCACTGATGAGAACTCTAAGGTATAGTTATATAAGTGTCATGAGAGTTTTCATTACGACTATAGAGTATAGTCCTTAGACCTGAGTTCATCATGTTTTCTTACATATGAATTGGTCCGCTTTAACCTTGTCAAACGTCAGCCGTAACTGGTGACTATAAAGGCATTGATTGGGCGTATCATGAAGTGTGTGAAGAAACAGGGATGGAACAAGATGGGATTTGTCCCTCCTATATAACAGGAGATAAATATCTCAGGGCCCATCGAAGATTTGATACTGAGAAAGGTGTGGCCACACTCAAACGAGGTGATTGTCAGTCGTTTGTCTTGTCAGTATAAATCGGAGTTCGATGAACATGATCTTGGCTAAATAAGGGTGACACAGATCTTGCCTTATGCCAGATCGAGATATAGTGACGAAGGGATTATGGGAATAGATGATTCCAGTACAAGTGGGAGATTGTTGGGAATGTCCTGAAATCTATTGTACTTGCTCTTAAGTAAAAGTCGTATTGTCGAGATGAGACAATCATATGATACTAGGCAGTCATAATGCTTTGCTAGAAGCCACTTATGATCAATGAGTTGAGAACTCATTGCTAGTGTTATATGATCCTACAGGGTCACACACCTAAGCAAACTGGACGTTGTATATTGATAGGTGTAGTTTTAATCCCTATACTAACTGCAAGTGCACAGTGATGTAGTTGTAGTACTTAGGGTATCGAATCCACAGGGACTCCGGTCAACGATAGATTAAGAACAGAAAAGATTTAACTAGGAGAAAGTAAATATGATTAAACTAAAAGCAGAGCAGAAAAGTAAATAGCAGCGAGTTTGTGAGCAAGGAAGCGAAGCGTTAGGTTTCAGGAGTTCTCAGGAAATCAGGAACGCAAGCAATCAATCTATCTAGATCCAATCAATAACTATTCTAGAACTCAAACACTGATATAGAATTAACCAAATTCCTTTGCGATAATTCTCTAAGTCTAAGTGCAGCAAACCAAACTTTCGTTTGCGAGAACTAACAGATTAGGCCAGCTTTAATTCCAAGTTTGATATGTTCACAATTAACCTAAACCAAACTTTCGTTTGCGAATAGTTTAATTGCTTATCTAAGTTCTTTCCAGTTAAATTAACCAACTTCCGCTGAATTAATCAACCTAATATCATAATTCTGATTAGCTACTTCAGATTAAGCATTAAGAACAACTTAGATAAAGAACTAGCAGATATAAATCTCTACAGATTGATTTAAACTATAATTCTCTGAAATCCCTAATGAGAATCCTTCAACCTAACAGGTAAACTACTCAGACATGTTCATCGAAACAGAAAACATCTTAAGTAGAAAACCAAATATCATAAAACAGAATAATCAACAGGGGTTCGAAATCCTCTCTCTTTCGAGAGCAAGATCAGCCCCTAAGGCTCTCTGAAATAAAATAAAACTAAAGTAAAGCGTAGCCTAAACAATGGCTTAAAAACCCTTATATAATAGCTAAAACACGTTTTGGGCTTCTGTGTAAATATCTGGGCTTTTCTGCAAAATCAGCATTCTTCATTAAATCGGCGAGTCTGGCCCATTCGCATATGCAACGATCGATGCAGGTGTGCAACGATCGACGCAGTCTCCAAAACTGGACAGTGAACTCTGTCTCTCGGACCAAATCTCCAAAATACACCAAACAGCTCCAAAATCTCCACTTCTGCTCCAAATGTGTCTAGACCTGAAAACATACTAAAAAGAACACAAAAGACACTAAAAACACATCTATATCATGGCATAAAATGGGTAAAAACCATGATATATCAACTCCCCCACACTTAGCTCTTGCTTGTCCTCAAGCAAGTAAAGAACAAAAGCATAAGAAAAGAAGTTTGAAAACACAGAAACTCATTTCGTCATAGGAACTTTCACAATCACATTCACTTAGTAAGCCACTGAAAACTTCCCTACAGAACTCAAGACCACAATATACTTCCCCCACACTTAGCAACTGTCCCAAGTAAACTCCACAATCACATTCAAGCATTCAAATTCACCCTACTGACTTCTGCAAGTATTTAAGTGCGGTCTCACCTAAGGAGTATCGATCAAAGGGCACATGGATTCTTACCTAGTCAGCTCTAGACCACCATACTATCTTTCTCTAGTCCCTTTCTTCTCTTTCCCTTCTTTAACAACTGATTTTTCCCCATTGGGTATCATTTTATTTTTTTTATCAGTGTTCTTCCCGTTATGGGGTGTACTTTGGACACATTCCATGGATCACATGAGAGAAAATAGTGTTTGCTACCATTCCCATGACCACTTCGGAGTTACTAACTCATCCTCAGTTTATTATCTTTTTTTTTTTTTTTTTTTACTTTATAGAAGGGGAGAAGGGAACTAAATAGGACAGGTTTACAGGCTGTGTCAGAACTAACAGGGAATCCGACACAAAGTATACCAAGCCCTTAGGTGAGAAAATTAAGTCAGTATTAAGGTTGAAGTCAGTAAAAGGATCCTCTGATACCTGAAGTGATGTGGGTGTTCCTAGTAGGTTGATCTGTGTCTGAGTTTTCTAACAGTCATAGAGGCTCTGCAAGTCTGTCCAATGGTCACTTAGTTCTTGTTCAAGTGAAAATTTTCCTCGAAAAATCATAGTTTCATACAAATTTTGACTCAATAAAACAATGTTTTTGAAAAACTAAGAAAACAAAAGTGTGCGTCAGTAGCTTCCTCCCCCACACTTAAACTACACTGTCCCCAGTGTAATCGAAGCATGAGCTCGGTGAAAGAATAATCAAATTGAAGAACAAACCGAAAAGTTGCAGAATACTTACCTATCGTCGCCCTGCGTCGATCGATGCCACAAGGGTGTCGATCGATGCAAGGCGAATATGCTCGCGGTTATGTAGATAACCGATGTCTGAACCGCAATTAAATCGGTAAACCACAAATCGTGACTGCATCGACCGATGCACTATATGTGTCGATCGATGCAATGCGATTCTGCATGTTTCTCACGGCTCTGAACACACTTAAAAGAAAAATCAAAACACCAAAATCAAAACGAAAAATGAAAATAAAAATGAACCTACTAGTGGGTTGCCTCCCACTCAGCGCTTGTTTTTAGTCATTAGCTTGACTATTGGAAAGAGATTTGATTCATGGCGGTTTCAACAGAGACTTTGAATGTCTCTGTGAGTATCTCTTCATCCAAGGAGGTGTATAGGCATTATGATCATGGGGCTTTCCAAGGAAAGAGAAATCAGAATCAGGGCGGGAGCGAAGCTTGGGCGGTCTACTGCGTTTCCCTGCATTCAAAACAATGCGGTCAGGAGGTTTAAGCTTATGTGATTTATATCTTACCTTTGGTGCAGATCTGATGTTTGGGGCTTTCTGCTTATGAGCAGTTGCAGGTACTGAAGATGTTAGAGCAGGTTCAAGAGGAACTGCCATCTTCTTCTTTCCACTATCAGATACTGTAGTTTCACCAATCTGAACTTCTTCTTTCAGATCACCTTCAGTGGAGATCATCTTCTTTGCATGAACTCGCGAAGCTTCAACTGGTGGTGTTTTATTCACCTTCTTATCTATCACTTTCATGCAGTTAGCCACTTCTAGCTCTTGTTTGGAAGGTTTAGGAACCTTAGGATATGGCACATGGGGCTTATAAACTTGTTCTGGTACTGTTGCAGGTTTCTGGACATGTGTGCGTTCCGTGTCGATCGTTGCATAATGTGTGTCGATCGATGCAAGGCGATTCTGTTTCTCGAAAGAACTCGAAATTGCCGTCAGAATGGCGTGTCGATCGTCACTAAGGGGGTGTCGATCGATGCATGTATCAGGCAGACAATATTCATCCAGAAAATCCGAGATTATGCTCTCTTCTTCACCTAGCAACTCAATTTCATCCCCTAAGGTCACAGCTTTGATGGATCTACACTGTTCAGCTTCCTTAGCTTCATTCCGCCTCTCTATTGCTGCATCCAGCTCCTCCATATGTGTGCTCAAAGATTCGAACTTCTCATTCAAGTCTTCATACAACGCATCCATCTTTGAGTTGAAGGACATATAAATCTGTTGTTGTCTCTCAAGACATTGCTCCACCATGATTTCCAATCTGCTCTTATGTGTAGGTGCAGGCTGATATGATGGAGATTCATAATCTCTGGTGAATGAATAGGAACCATAGCCTCTGCAGAACGAGTTATTCTGCTGATTTTCCAACATCTGTTGCATCATTCCCATCATTCTTTCGCAATGTGTCGATCGATGCATATTAGCGTCGACCGATGCAAGCTCGAGAATGCAACGATCGACACTAAGGGGGTGTCGATCGATGCAAGGCGATTACAGGCGTACCTGAAACGCAAGAACAGAAAAAGAAGAAAAAATTAGTAACAAAAAATAAAAACGAAAATTCTAGTCTAAACCCTAAGTTCAAATCTATCGAGGACTCAAAGAGTCCCCGGCAACGGCGCCAAAAACTTGATAGGTGTAGTTTTAATCCCTATACTAACTGCAAGTGCACAGTGATGTAGTTGTAGTACTTAGGGTATCGAATCCACAGGGACTCCGGTCAACGATAGATTAAGAACAGAAAAGATTTAACTAGGAGAAAGTAAATATGATTAAACTAAAAGCAGAGCAGAAAAGTAAATAGCAGCGAGTTTGTGAGCAAGGAAGCGAAGCGTTAGGTTTCAGGAGTTCTCAGGAAATCAGGAACGCAAGCAATCAATCTATCTAGATCCAATCAATAACTATTCTAGAACTCAAACACTGATATAGAATTAACCAAATTCCTTTGCGATAATTCTCTAAGTCTAAGTGCAGCAAACCAAACTTTCGTTTGCGAGAACTAACAGATTAGGCCAGCTTTAATTCCAAGTTTGATATGTTCACAATTAACCTAAACCAAACTTTCGTTTGCGAATAGTTTAATTGCTTATCTAAGTTCTTTCCAGTTAAATTAACCAACTTCCGCTGAATTAATCAACCTAATATCATAATTCTGATTAGCTACTTCAGATTAAGCATTAAGAACAACTTAGATAAAGAACTAGCAGATATAAATCTCTACAGATTGATTTAAACTATAATTCTCTGAAATCCCTAATGAGAATCCTTCAACCTAACAGGTAAACTACTCAGACATGTTCATCGAAACAGAAAACATCTTAAGTAGAAAACCAAATATCATAAAACAGAATAATCAACAGGGGTTCGAAATCCTCTCTCTTTCGAGAGCAAGATCAGCCCCTAAGGCTCTCTGAAATAAAATAAAACTAAAGTAAAGCGTAGCCTAAACAATGGCTTAAAAACCCTTATATAATAGCTAAAACACGTTTTGGGCTTCTGTGTAAATATCTGGGCTTTTCTGCAAAATCAGCATTCTTCATTAAATCGGCGAGTCTGGCCCATTCGCATATGCAACGATCGATGCAGGTGTGCAACGATCGACGCAGTCTCCAAAACTGGACAGTGAACTCTGTCTCTCGGACCAAATCTCCAAAATACACCAAACAGCTCCAAAATCTCCACTTCTGCTCCAAATGTGTCTAGACCTGAAAACATACTAAAAAGAACACAAAAGACACTAAAAACACATCTATATCATGGCATAAAATGGGTAAAAACCATGATATATCATATATGGGGTTGATCATTAATGTAATGATCGGGTGAATGCATATTTGATATGCATTCAATACCAAGTTTCTGGGGCAGTGTCGATCGACGCAATAAGTGTGTCGGTCGATACAGATCGGCAGTTTCGATCGACACAATAACTGTGTCGGTCGACACAGCTCGCGAATTGCCAGATTAAAATCGGTTTAATCGCTGGTTAATTCGGTTGTGGTTTAAGTCGACATATATAAGATATATGGTCGACCTAAACACTAATAAAACCGAATTCACAGCCACCAGAAAAGAAACAGAATCCTCTTGAGAGATCTGATCTCTAAAGGCACTAGCATCCCTTCTGTTCAGTTTGTGTGCGTGTGGATACCAGTAGAGGCGCAGCATTTGAGGCGCTCTAGATCTCGATTATCTGCAAATCTTACACTGCTAATAACCAGGTAATCATGAGATCCCTAGATTCGATTACATGAACCCTAGATCCTAGGCTTGGAATTCATACTAGGATTGCCTAATTGGATTAGGATCTGCTAGAAATTCCTTCAGTTCCAATCCTTGAAGGGATTACCCCCTGATAGGTCGGATCCATTCACCATTGGTTGAACCGGGAACATCTCCACTCTCCAAAGCTCCATATCAACGGCTCCAGCGGAAATGGCTGAGCTTAAGAAACAATTGGAAGAATTTGTAGAAAAGGGCTTCATAAGACCGAGTAGTTTGCCTTGGGGTACACCAGTTTTATTCATTAAGAAGAAGGATGGAAGCTTTAGACTATGCATCGACTATCGAGGATTGAATCGGGTTACTGTGAAGAATAAGTACCCATTACCTAGGATAGATGAGTTGTTGGATCAGCTTAAAGGGGCGTCATGGTTCTCCAAGATATACTTTTGATATATCATGGTTTTTACTAGTTTTAGACCATGATATAAGTGTGTTTTTAGTGTCTTTTGTCTTTGTTTAGAGTCTTTTACAGGTATAATCAGGTCGGGAGCTGAATTGGAGATAATGGAACATTTTGGAGATTTTTGGAGTATTTGGCCGAGAGATAGAGTTCACTGTCCGAAACAGAGGAAGGTGTCGATCGTTGCACTCTAGCATCGATCGATGCACCAGCGAGATGGGCCAAAAACTCGGCGGTTTAGAAGAGTGAAGAATTTGCACTTTGATCCAGAAGTTCCTGATATTTACAAAGAAGCCCTTGGCCGAGATTATGCCTATATAATAGAGTTTTTAGTGTTTTTATTAGATACGCTTTATACTTTTTACCATACACTTTGATAATTAAGAGCAGAGGATTTTAGAGCTTTTTGGGGCTGATCTGAACCTGTTACATCATCTGTATTTGGAGAAGATTTCGAACCCCTTTTACTCTTATTCTTTTATGCAATTTATTCATTCTATGATTATGTTTTCATTATCTATGTCTGAGTAGATCCATAGTTAGGTTTAGGGTTTCTCACATAGGATTTCATGACTTGCTAGACTTGTTCAGATTCAGTTAAGGATTCATAACTATATCTGTTCTTCAATTTAATTGTGCTTAAAGCTAGTTCTAACCTGATCAATTAGGATCTAGATCTTAGGTTGCTAAATACGTCACGGAAGTGGGGTTTAGGAATCTGAACTAATTAAATTGGGCAATTAAACTTTGCGCAAACGGAAGTTTGGTTTAGGATAATTGTGAACATATCAAACTTGGACTTATTGCTAGTTTAATCTGTTAGTTCTCGCAAACGAAAGTTTGGTTTGCTGCACTTAGACTTAGAGAATTATCGCAAAGGAATTTGGTTAATTATATATCTGTGTTTTGAGTTCTAGAACCGTTCTTAATTAGATCCTTGCTGAATGAACTGTCTGCTTGTCTGATTTCCTGAGAATACCCTAGGCTTGACGCTTTTAATTACTTGCTTCACAACCGTTAATCTCTGCTACTGATTTACTTTCTCGCACCGCAATTTATTTCATTCACTACTTGCTTATTTCTAGTATTTATTCCTATAGTTTGATTCTCTTGAGACCAAGTGTCCCTGTGGATTCGATAACCCTATATACTACTTTGACATTGTTGTTCACTTGCAGTTTTAGTATAGGGAAAACTTAGAACCTATCAAGTTTTTGGCGCCGTTGCCGGGGACTCTTTGAGTCTTCGATAGGACCGAACTTAGGGTTTTTACTAGAAATTTTTCTTTTTGTTTTTGTTCTTTTTCGTTTTTTTTTGTTTTGATTTTGCTGATTTTCTTTTTTCTCGGTTTCTTTCTGTCGCAGGTACGAATTTCGCCCTGCGTCGATCGTTGCATACCTTGCGTCGATCGTCACTAGGCGATACTGAGATTGAATCGATCGTTGCACTAATAGCATCGATCGTTGCTGGACGATTACAGACAGTTTATGCCAACGCAGAAAACTCGAAGTAATCCGTACTCGAGCTTGCTTAATCTCGGACTAGAGGAACTTGGACGTCTAGAAAGGACTAACAGAAGAGAAAAGAGAGAGAGAATGGTACGAGAACATTTGATCTTGATACCAGATGCTGAAGGTACCCTGAGGGACCAAGATGACAACCCGTACAATGCTGCTGGGCATCGGGTTGATGCTGAAGGGAATGTAATCCCTGATCCTCCTGAGCAACAGGAGCTGAACCGAAACCAGGGTCAAGGACAGGCCCAAGGTAGAGAGATGGTGGTTCATGAGAGGACACTAGCTGATTACAACAGACCTGATGAGTTTCATGCAAACCGAGCAGCTCTAGTGCTTCCTGCTTTTGAGAGGAATGATTTTGAGGTAAAAACCATCTACTACCAGCTGATGAGACAGATTGCTTTTCATGGTCTTCAAGCAGAGCAGCCTATGGATCACATTGACAAGTTTGAAGACATAGTCACTGGCATGAAGTATGAAGGAGTATGCCCGGACTATCTATTCCTTAAGTTATTTCCGCACAGTCTTGCTGGAGACGCTAGTGCATGGCTAAGACAACTGGCACCTGGTCAGTATACTACTTGGGCAGCCTTAAAGAGTGAGTTCCTGCGTCACTTTTATGATGATGCACGCTCGGATCAGTCCAGACAGGACATACTCACCTTTTCCCAAGGAGCTGTGGAGCCCTTGAAGACTGCCTGGATGAGATTTAAGCAATATCAGCGTGACTGTCCACACCATGGATTCACAGAAGTACAGCTGATTGGTATCTTCTTCAGAGGCATAGATCTTCCTTATCAGACTGCGCTGGATAATTCCAGTAATGCTAATTTCAACACCAGGACTCCTACACAGGCTAAGCAGTTGATAGAGAATCTGATTGGCAGCAACAGTTGCAAAACAATGGATGAAAGGAGAAAGAGATCTGGTGGAACCGTAGAGAATTCTGATATAGCTAATATAAGATCCAGATTGGACACAGTCTACAATCTCCTAACAAGTAAGAAATCTGTCCACTTTGCCCAAGATGTAGAGGTGATTCAGGCTGAGGAGGAAACTCAGGAAGAAGATGTGAATTTCATAGGAGGTTCTGGTTTCCAAGGTAATAGATTTGGTAATCAACAGGGGAACAGATTCTCCAATGGTGGACAGACTGGTGGTTTTCAAAAGACCTATGGACAAGGTAATCAGAGAACCTATGGGTCTACATCCTATCAGACTCCTCCTGCACCTACAGCCCATGAGAGCAAAATGGAGGCTATGATGGAACAACTGATGGAGAGTCAAACCAAGCTTTCTGTGGACAACAATAAGAAGCTGGACGCTGTCTATCAAGACCTCAATGGAAGTTTGAGTCACTGAGCACTCACATGAAGCAATTGGACACTCAGGTGAACCAGATGTCCAGCTCACTGAAGGGAAAAGGAGTTGCAGAGACTCATATTAAGGCCTGGTCTGTACTCATTAATGATGGATCTTATCTAGGGGAGAAATTTGAGCTAAGTACAGCTGAGTTGGTGACTGAGGCAGAATTTTCGGATTTCTGTGAAAAACTCTCGGGTAGAAACTGCAATGATGCAACGATCGACACACAGCTGGCATCGATCGATGCAGGTCGTGAACGAGCAGAAGACCCGTGGGATGAAAGTGAGATTGATGCAGAACTAGCCCGCCTATTCCCTGATGTATCTGAGATCACTCAAGAAGATGTTTATGCACAAGCCATTAGGCAATACCCCAAGGTGTCTGAAGTGATTAAACAAGAGATTGAAGAGCTGAAAAAGCTAGAAGAGAGTGGTGAAGACTTGGAAGAAATTCCACCTTCTGATGATCCACCTTATCATCCATGTGTTCAGAGATATTTGAACAAGATGTTGCCTTTAGATGAGGAGCTGAGAGAATGGGTGATAATAGTTCCTCAGCATATCAGTGATGTTCTGCTAACTAAGGTCCCGAAGAAGCTACATGATCCTGGAGTCTTTGTGCTAGATTGTTCTATCTTTGAGGATAGTTTTAGGCGTTCTCTGTGTGATTTAGGAGCTGCTGGAAGCATAATGCCTTACTCTGTGGCAGAGAAGCTGGGAATGTTGGATTTTACTCCTACTATGACTTCTCTTATCCTAGCTGATCAGTCCATACGAGTTCCTGAAGGACTTCTTATGGACATTCCGGTGAGAGTTGGGAACTACTTAGTTCCAACGGACTTCCTTGTGCTGAAATATGATTGTGATCCGGATGAAGCTTTATTGCTTGGGAGACCATTCTTGGCTACAGCAGGAGCTGTGATTGATGTTAGACAGAGTCTAATAGACCTCCACCTGGGAGATGAACCACTGCACTATGAGATGGATAAGCTGCGAAGGCCACTGATAGATGGGCAGACATTCACCATAAGGGACGCAGATTTTGAGCAGCCAGATGAGACTGCAATTATAGATCCTGGAGCGCATTTTACTCCATCTTTTCTTGGCCATGAGCATTCCGCAACAGCCTACTCACCACCTTGGATGAGGAGACTTGAACAGAGACAGAAAAAGTCTTTGTCAAGACCTCCTGGTACTTGAAAGATCTCATCCGTCCGGTCAAGCTATTGACCTTAAACAAGCGCTGGGTGGGAGGCAACCCACCATTAGGTACTAGTGTTTTTCTTTTTCATTTTTGGTGTTTTTGTTAGGATTTTACGTTTGTTTTTGTTTCTGGTGAGTTTATGATTGCAGGTCTCGGTTAAATCGCAGTGCAGCGATCGATGCATTTCTGCATCGATCGACACAACACGAAAGTAATCGCATTGCAGCGATCGTTGCGGTCCTAAGCAACGATCAACTATACACGAAAATCGCCAAGTAACGGTCGATGCACTTAGTGCAACGGTCGATGCTTAGCGACAGAGGTAACCCGACAGACATAATTTCACCTTTTCAATTTTTATTTTCTTTTTACCGATCCTTCGCTGGACACTACTGGGGACAGTGTGTCTTAAGTGTGGGGGAGGTGCTACTGACTTATATCTTTCTGTTTTCTTAAGAGTCAGTCCGTTTTTCAAAATTTTTGTTTTATTGAGTCAAAATTGTTTAAGTAAGAAACTATGATTTTCTGCGAAGATTTACAAGACTTGCAGGAACTTAAGTAACCATTGGGATGAAGTTGCAGGATCTATCTTTGACTATTAGAAAGCTCCATCACAGATCAACCTACTGGGAACACCCACATCACTTCAGGTATCAGAGGATCCTTTACTGACTTCAACCTTAATACTGACTTAGATTTCTCACCTAAGGGCTTGGTATGCTTTATGTCGGATTCCCTGTTAGTTCTGACACAGCCTGTAAACCTGTCCTATTTAGTCCCCTTCTCCCCTTCTGTAAAGTAAAAAAAAAAAAATATAATAAACTGAGGATGAGTTAGTAACTCCGAAGTGGTCATGAGAATAGTAGCAAACACTATTATCTCTCATGTGATCCATGGAATGTGTCCAAAGTATACCCCATAACGGGAAGAACACTGATAAAAAAAATAAAATGATACCCAGTGGGGAAAAATCAGTTGTTAAAGAAGGGAAAGAGAAGAAAGGGACTAGAGAAAGATAGTATGGTGGTCTAGAGCTGATAAGGTAAGAATCCATGTGCCTTTAGATCGATACTCCTTAGGTGAGACCGCACTTAAATACTTGCAGAAGTCAGTAGGGAGAATTTGAATGCTTGAATGTGATTGTGGAGTTTACCTAGGACAGTTGCTAAGTGTGGGGGAAGTACATGTTGGTCTTGATATCCTGTGATTGATTCTTTCAGTAGTTTACTAAGGGGAATCTGAGTATTGTAGCTTCTAGGATGAAATGAGTTTCTGAAGAGTTTTCAAACCTCTTCACCATGTTTTAGTTCTCTGTTTTGCTTGAGGGCAAGCAAAGGCTAAGTTTGGGGGAGTTGATATATCATGGTTTTTACTAGTTTTAGACCATGATATAAGTGTGTTTTTAGTGTCTTTTGTCTTTGTTTAGAGTCTTTTACAGGTATAATCAGGTCGGGAGCTGAATTGGAGATAATGGAGCATTTTGGAGATTTTTGGAGTATTTGGCCGAGAGATAGAGTTCACTGTCCGAAACAGAGGAAGGTGTCGATCGTTGCACTCTAGCATCGATCGATGCACCAGCGAGATGGGCCAAAAACTCGGCGGTTTAGAAGAGAGAAGAATTTGCACTTTGATCCAGAAGTTCCTGATATTTACAAAGAAGCCCTTGGCCGAGATTATGCCTATATAATAGAGTTTTTAGTGTTTTTATTAGATACGCTTTATACTTTTTACCATACACTTTGATAATTAAGAGCAGAGGATTTTAGAGCTTTTTGGGGCTGATCTGAACCTGTTACATCATCTGTATTTGGAGAAGATTTCGAACCCCTTTTACTCTTATTCTTTTATGCAATTTATTCATTCTATGATTATGTTTTCATTATCTATGTCTGAGTAGATCCATAGTTAGGTTTAGGGTTTCTCACATAGGATTTCATGACTTGCTAGACTTGTTCAAATTCAGTTAAGGATTCATAACTATATCTGTTCTTCAATTTAATTGTGCTTAAAGCTAGTTCTAACCTGATCAATTAGGATCTAGATCTTAGGTTGCTAAATACGTCACGGAAGTGGGGTTTAGGAATCTGAACTAATTAAATTGGGCAATTAAACTTTGCGCAAACGGAAGTTTGGTTTAGGATAATTGTGAACATATCAAACTTGGACTTATTGCTAGTTTAATCTGTTAGTTCTCGCAAACGAAAGTTTGGTTTGCTGCACTTAGACTTAGAGAATTATCGCAAAGGAATTTGGTTAATTCTATATCTGTGTTTTGAGTTCTAGAACCGTTCTTAATTAGATCCTTGCTGAATGAACTGTCTGCTTGTCTGATTTCCTGAGAATACCCTAGGCTTGACGCTTTTAATTACTTGCTTCACAACCGTTAATCTCTGCTACTGATTTACTTTCTCGCACCGCAATTTATTTCATTCACTACTTGCTTATTTCTAGTATTTATTCATATAGTTTGATTCTCTTGAGACCAAGTGTCCCTGTGGATTCGATAACCCTATATACTACTTTGACATTGCTGTTCACTTGCAGTTTTAGTATAGGGAAAACTTAGAACCTATCAACTTTACTTCGGGATATCATCAAATCTTGATAGAGCCGGCGGATGTGCGGAAACGGCATTTAGGACTAGGTATGGCCACTACCATTTGTCCTAACGAATGCTCATCGGCATTCATAAAGATGATGAATGAGATTTTTCGTGATTGTCTAGATGAGTTTTTGATCATTTTCATAGATGACATTCTAGTTTACTCAAAAGATCGGGAAATTCACCAAGGTCATCTAAGGGCGGTGCTGGAACGCCTAAGGGAACATAAGCTTTATGCCAAGATGAGAAAGTGTAGCTTCTGGCATATCTTTGCAGCACATTGTGTCGGATCAAGGAGTCTCGGTAGATCCCGAAAAGATTGAGGCAAAAAAAGGTATGGCCAAGGCCAAGGAATGTCACTAAGATAAGGAGTTTTCTCTGATTGGCTGGTTATTACCGGAGATTCGTGAACGGGTTTGCGAGCAAAGCTCAGGCTATGACTCGACTAACCAGGAAGAACACTAAGTTCATCTGGATGAAGAAGTGTGAGTAGATTAAAGGATATGCTGCCGAGCACACCAGTATTGGCCTTACCGGAAACGGATGCACCCTACGTGGTCAACACTGATGCATCCATAACCGTACTTGGGTGCGTTCTAATGCAAGGAGGGAAAGTAATCGCTTACACTTCCAGAAAATTGCGGTAGCATGAAGGGAATTATCCGACCCATGATTTGGAGATGGCTGCGGTGGTGTTTGCATTAAAGATCTGGCGATCTTACCTTTAAGGGGCAAAGGTGAAATATTCACTGATCACAAGAGTTTGAAGTATATCTTTACTCAGCCTGAACTAAACTTGAGGAAAAGAAGATGGATGAAGTTTGTGGCCGGCTATGACCTAGATATTTCCTATCATCCAGGTAAGGCAAATCTGGTCCCAGACGCCTTAAGCAGAAGGCGGGCTGATGTTGCGACAGAACATGCTGTGGAAATGTTGATTAACCTTATCGGGACATTGCATCTCAATGCATTGTCTAAGGAATAGGAACCGTTGGGTTTTAGGGGCGGAAGACCAAGCGGATATACTCACTAGGATTCAGATTGCTCAGGAAAAGGTTGAGAATCTAAACAAGGTAGCAAGGAATGGTAAGACCGAATATCAGATATCAAACAACGGCACGATTGTGGTCAATGGTCGGGTTAGTGTACCAGATGATAAGAAGTTGAAGGATGAGATCATAAAGATGCTCACCAATCCAAGTTCTCCATTCTCCTCGGGCAGAACAAGATGTATCAGGATCTCACAAGATACTATCACTGGGTCGGGATGAATAGGGATGTAGCAGAATTACTACAAGAAAACACTCTTTTTGCGACTGCGTAAATAGTTGAAATTCAGTCGCAAAACAGACCCTATAACGACTAAATGAGTTAGTCTCCAATATTTCGTCGCTAATCCTATTAATCGCTATGTTAGTCGCTAAATTGCGACTATTTAGCGACTATATATATTTCGGGAATATTAGTCGCTAAATGTGTCGCTAAATTTAGCGAATATTATACAACCAAACATCGACTCTATTATAGTCATTTTAAAGTCGCCAAATTAGTGGTCGTTTCGTAGTCGCTAAATTTAGCAACCCTTTTGCGACTATTTGGCGACTATTGTAGCAACGTTTTAGCGACTAAATTAGTCATCAATAATTTAAATTTTGTCCATATTATGACTATTTAGCCACTGATTTGTAACTATTGTCGAGACTAAGTACAGACTAATAACTTGAACATGAATAAGAATTAAATTCCAAATTGGTTTCGATTTTCCACTATTTTGGTTTTTGTATTTTGATTGTTCTGTTAAATTAAATTATGAATCTTAAGCTTTTTAACAATACACAACATGATATTAAAGTTTAAGAACCTAAAGTGCATACATTGTGTCTTAAAATTCAAAACAACAAAAAATAACCAAAATATCAAAACATCCAAACATTATAGACAAGTTTGAACAAGTGGAGTCCTAAGGAGAAGGAGAAGAGGGAGTTGGAACATACTGGGTTTTGCAGAAGTAGAGGTATGTCGGGTCTGTTTTCCGGAGATATTTTTCCACCATGCTCAACTCGCTTCTGCTCATTTGCTTGTCGAGCTAGCTTAGCAGCTTGTGATTGAATTTGGCGCTTAGCTTCTTCGAGCTGATGTTGGAGAGAGTTATATGATATATCATGGTTTTTACTAGTTTTAGACCATGATATAAGTGTGTTTTAGTGTCTTTTGGTGTTCTTTTAGAGTCCTTTACAGGTTTTATTAGGTACAGGCATATTTGGAGCAGAAGTGGAGATTTTGGAGCTATTTGGTAGATTTTGGAGATTTGGTCCGAGAAGACAGAGTTCACTGTCCAGATTTGAGGACTGCGTCGATCGTTGCACACCTGCAACGGTCGATGCACAGCGCGAATGGGCCAGACGGTTTAATGAAGTATGCTGATATTGCAGAAAAGCCCAGAAGTTCCAGATATTTACACAGAAGCCCCAAAACGTGTTTTAGCTATTTAATTAGGTTTTTAACTATACGCTTTGATACGCTATCATAAGTTAGAGCAGAGAGTTTTTAGAGCTTTTGGGCAGACATTCACCATTTTGGATGGAGATGATAAGCAGCCAAGTGATACTGTGATTTTGGATCCTGGGGAGCAGTTTACTCCTTCTCTTCTTGGACAAGTTCATTCTGATACAGCTTATTCTCCGCCATGGATGAGGAGACTTGCACAGAGACAATCAAAGTCTCTGTCAGGATCTCACAGTGTCTGATTCTTGTTCGTCCGGTCAGGCTAATGACCTTAAACAAGCGCTGAGTGGGAGGCAACCCACTGTTAGATTTTAGTGCTTTTCTTTTTGATTTTTGGTGTTTTTGTTAGGAACTTACGTTTTGATTTTGTTTTGCTAAGTTTTTAGATACAGAACTCGAGTCTGGAGATGTGTAACGATCGATGCACTTGTGCAACGGTCGTTGCAAGGAGATTTCGACGAAGGGAGGGGATCGCATTGTGACGATCGTTGCGGTCCTGTGCAACGGTCGTTGCATTTGGTTTTAATTGCAAAATTAAGGTACGTTGAGCTAAACCGGAATCGACAAGGTTCACAAGCGACGATCGTTGCTCATCTGCAACGGTCGTTGCACCCACAATCGAGGTAAGTACCTTAAACCCTTTTCTCCTATTTTCTTCTCCACTCCGCCGTCTGTACAACCGCGACTCTACACTTCCAAATCTCTCATTTCTTCGTCATTTTCACTGATTCCAAGTGCTATTCTCTTGTTTTTACACTCTTAATCCATTCCTATAACCTGCTTGTAGCGAATGCAAGGTAATGTGTTTCGATTTTGTGATTTCCGGATTCGTTTTTAGGGTTTTAGAATTTGAGAATTTTTGGCTTGAAATTGATGATCCCGCACTAAATTAGACATGAATTAGGATGATTGGTGATGGTATTAGGCTGTTAGTGAGGATCTAGTACGAATTTGGAAACTATTTTGGAGATTTATTGTCGGCTGTGAAATCGCCTAGCAACGGTCGTTGCACTTGTGCAACGGTCGTTGCTCTACGATTTCACAGGGAGTTTTCTGCCGAGACTTACATGGTTAAATTATTTTCTTGCAGATGCCTCCTCGACCGTCTCGCAAACGCAGAGCCACTGCCGCAGCTGCTACAGATCATCATGCTCCACCACCCGAGTGGTTCCATCGGGAATCACCACATCCTGAGCCTTATGTGAGAGTTGGTCACTCAATAGCACCGACTTGGCCTAGAGCAGACCAGACAGAGATCCCGTCAGACAGAGTGTGGCCTAATGATATTGCTGAGTTCCTCAAGACCGACACTTTTACAGAGAGGCCACTACTTGACCATTGGGATGATTTTGACAAGTTGCTTTACAACGGTTGGTGTGGCATGACGCTTAAACCAACCAAGTTTGCAGATTACTCTACTTGTAAGAGTCTGGGCATTGCTGAGCAGGTTCTTACACTGTGTAAGGGCATTGGTCTAGGGACAATGCCTATGCAGCCTTACGACTTGTACCCTGAGTTGGTGAGATACCTGCTAGCCACTTGCAGAGTGGTTTACCCGGACCCAGACAGCATGAGTGCTTCAGGAGGTATCTTTACCTTCATGTGCTTAGGATCCAGGTATCGGATTCCTCTTTTCGATATCTGCAGGATTTATGGATTCAGCACTGAGCCGAGACGTATTGGCATGAGTCTTGAGTGGGATATGGAGGAAGCTCAGTTTTTCTGGGAGTGTATTGGCAATGGTCGATACAACTCGAGACAGACACCGGTGATGCAGGTTAGGCATCCGGTTCTGAGATATGTTCTGCGCATCTTAGGATGGACTTTGTTGTGCAAGTTTGAAGCCAACAAGATGCGCAAGATTGAGATGGAGATGCTATTCATTGGACTGAGGGATCAGTTTGACGATACCCCTTTGAGAGATCCCACTAAGGGACTCAACTTGGGAGCTGTTTTTGCTGAGCACTTATGCAACCTGCAGAAGAAGCCATTTGATGGTGTGGATACTGAGACAATGGGGAGCCTGCTTACTCCCATTTCATGCACTGCTTGATTCCCTTAGAGGGTACATAGTGTAATACTACCAAGGAGTTCCTTGATTTCACTCATCTGCAGAGTGCTACTTGGCTCAAGGAGGGACGCGTTTGGGTTTATTATGATCCTGCTACTGAGAAGTGTGGTGTGGATCTTCCTGCTCCTGGTCTTACACAGATTGATACACTGGATGCCTTGAGATTCCATCCTCCTGCGAGCGAGCAGCGCAGAGTCCCTTCTATGGCTCATCCACTGGGAGAGCCTTCTACACGAGCTTCTACCTCCTCTTTCCCTGCGCCTGCACCTGCTGCCCTTGTCGATGATGTTGGACCTTTTCCCGAGCCTACGATGCCTTATGGTGATATGTCTGAGGTAGAGTGGAGAGAGCGCTCAGATGGTATTCTACGGGTCATCTGGAACTTCATGCGTACCTGCACTTGCAGGAGACAGCCACAGATACACCATCCAGCACCTTCTCGACGCAGAAGACGATCTCTGACTCCCGGTTCTTCGAGTGGTATTGATCGTAGGGATGGAGGATGAATGATTGAGTATTGGCATCTCTAGACTACGGTTCTATGTATCTCTTTTTCTTTTGCACCTTTTCTTTTGCTTTTCTTAGGATGTTATTGTTTCTGGATGTTGTGCTTGACTTGATACATTAGTTGCTTTGATTTTATTCTGTTTTCAGTGTTTTCAGCTTGCAGGACCAAAAACTTAGATTTTCCAACGGACTAACCTGCTAACCTGCTGACTGATCGAGTATTCGCAGTGCGTCGATCGACACCACATTGTGTCGATTGTCACAACACGAGAAATCGCACTGCAGCGATCGTTGCGGTCCTGAGAAACGATCAACACACGACGAAAAATCGCCTAGCAACGGTCGATGCATTTATGCAACGATCGATGCCTGTGCGACAGAGGTAAAAAATCAGACAGAACTCAACCAATCCATTAACATATTTTTCTTTCTTTTTACCAATCCTTCGCTTGACACTACTGGGGACAGTGTGTCTTAAGTGTGGGGGAGGTGCTACTAACTTTATCTTTCTATTTTCTTAGAGTCAGTCCAATTTTCAAAGATTTTTGTTTTATTGAGTCAAAACTAGTTTAAGTAAGAAACAATGAACTTTGGAGGAGTTAACAATATCTTGCAGGAACTTAAGTAACCATCGGGATGAAGTTGCAGGATCTATCTATGACTGTTAGAAAACCCCATCACAGATCAACCTACTGAGGACACCCACATCACTTCAGGTATCAGAGGATCCTTTTACTGACTTTACCATTAATACTGACTTAATTTTCTCACCTAAGGGCTTGGTATACCTTGTGTCGGATTCCCTTGTTAGTTCTGACATAGCCTATAAACCTGTCCTATTTGGTTCCCTTCTCACCTTCCATAAAAAAAAACATAATAAACTGAGGATGAGTTAGTAACTCCGAAGTGGTCTCTGGGAGTGGTAGCTACAACTATCATATCCTGTGCATCCATGGAATGTGTCCAAAGTACACCCCTTAACGGGAAGAGCACTGAAAAAAAAAAAATGATACCCAATGTGGAAAAATCAGAATGCTAAGGAAGGGAAAAGAGAAGAAAGGGACCAAAGAAAGATAGTATGGTGGTCTAGAGCTGGCAAGGTAAGAGTCCATGTGCCTTTGATCGATACTCCTTAGGTGAGACCGCACTTAAATACTTGCAGAAGTCAGTAGGGAGAATTTGAATGCATGAATGTGATTGTGGAGTTTACTTAGGACAGTTGCTAAGTGTGGGGGAGGTATATGTTGGTCTTGATATCTTGTGATTGATTCTTTCAGTGGTTTACTAAGGGGAATCTGAGTGTTGTTGCTTCTAGGACAAAAAGAGTTTCTGAGGGTTTTCAAACCTCTTCACCATGTCTAGTTCTCTGTTTTGCTTGAGGGCAAGCAAAGGCTAAGTGTGGGGGAGTTGATATATCATGGTTTTTACTAGTTTTAGACCATGATATAAGTGTGTTTTAGTGTCTTTTGGTGTTCTTTTAGAGTCCTTTACAGGTTTTATTAGGTACAAGCACATTTGGAGCAGAAGTGGAGATTTTGGAGCTATTTGGTGGATTTTGGAGATTTGGTCCGAGAAGACAGAGTTCACTGTCCAGATTTGAGGACTGCGTCGATCGTTGCACACCTGCAACGGTCGATGCACAGCGCGAATGGGCCAGACGGTTTAATGAAGTAGGCTGATATTGCAGAAAAGCCCAGAAGTTCCAGATATTTACACAGAAGCTCCAAAACGTGTTTTAGCTATTTAATTAGGTTTTTAACTATACGCTTTGATACGCTATCATAAGTTAGAGCAGAGAGTTTTTAGAGCTTTTGGGGCTAATCTGATCCTGTACTACATTCGTTTTGGAGAAGTTTTCGAACCCCTTTTATATTCTAATCTCTTTTATGATTTCTATGAATTCGTTGATTATGTTTACATTATCTATGTCTGAGTAGTTTCATAGTTAGGTTTAGGGTTTCTCATTGGGATTTCATGACTTGCTAGATATAATTAATTCAGTTATGGATTCACATCAATAGATGTTCTTCAAACTAAATTGTGTTTAATGCTAGTTCTAACCTGATCAATTAGAATCTAGATCTTAGGTTACTAAATACGACACGACAGTGTGGTTTAGAATCTGAACTATTTAGGTTGAGCAATTTAATTACTCGCAAAGGAATTTGGTTTAATTAGATTGTGAACATATCAAACTTGGATTTAAAGCTGGTTAAATCTGTTAGTAATTGCAAAGGAATTTGGATTACTGCACTTAGACTTAGAGAATTCTCGCAAAGGAATTTGGTTAATTCTATATCTGTGTTTTGAGTTCTAGAACTGTGTTTAATTAGATCCTGACTGAATGATTTATCTGCTTGTCTGATTTCCTGAGAACGCCCTAGACTTAGCGCCCTTAGTTTATTGCTTACAACCACAACCTGCTACTAGTTTACTTTCTTGCTTGCTTTTAAATTAATCAATACAATTTGCCTTTTAATTTCTCCTAGTTTTAATCTCTTTAAGTTCTTAATCCTATCGTTGCCTAGAGTCCTCGTGGATTCGATCCCTAAGTACTACATTGACATTACTGTGCACTTGCAGTTAGTAATCCGAACACTAATCTCAAAAACCTCCAACTTGAAGAACTTGCTAGACTAGAGAGGACAAACAGAAGAGCTCAAAGAGAAAGGATGGTTGTTGAACGTGTGATCATATTGCCTGATGCTCATGGTGTCCTGAGGGACCGACACAACAATCCTTACAATGCTGCTGGAGAACCGATAGATGCTGAAGGGAATGTTATCCATGATCCTCCAGAGCAACCACAGCCGCAGCAGGAGCAGAATCAAGGACAGAACCATGGTAGACAGATGGTAGTCCATGAGAGGACTTTGGCTGACTATAACCGTCCGGATGAGTTCCATGCTAACCGGTCAGCTCTTGTACTTCCTGAATTCGAGAGGAATGATTTTGAAATCAAAACCGTCTACTACTCTCTCCTGGGGCAGAAAGCTTTCCATGGCTCTCCAAGTGAGCAGCCGATGGATCACATAGATGAGTTTGAGGGCATAGTCACTGGAATAAAGTACAATGGAGTTAACCAAGACTATTTGTTCCTCAAGCTTTTCCCCTACTCTCTGGCTGGAGATGCTGCAGCCTGGCTAAAACAACTTCCATCTGGGACGTTTGTTACTTGGGCAGCTCTGAAGAGTGAGTTTCTGCGTCACTTCTATGATGATGCTCGTTCTGATCAGTCCAGGCAGGACATTCTCACCTTTACCCAAGGTCCTACTGAGCCTCTTAAGACAGCCTGGATGAGATTAAAGAAATACCAACGTGACTGCCCGCACCATGGATTCACTGAGGTAACGCTTTTAGGCATCTTCTTTAGAGGAATAGATCTTCCATATCAGACTGCGTTGGACAACTCTAGCAATGCCAAATTTAACACTAGGACTCCTGCTCAAGCTAAGCAGTTGATAGACAATCTGGTAAGCAGTAATAGTTGCAAGACCACTGATGAGAGAAGGAAGAAGTCCGGTGGAAAGATTGAGAATTCTGAAATAGCAGATATTAGATCTAAGTTGGACACAGTTTACAATCTTCTAGCTGGGAAGAAAGCTGTCCACTTTGCTCAAGATGTTGAGATGATCAATGAAGAAGGAGAAGAGCAGGAAGAGGATGTGAATTACATTAGTGGTTCTGGATTCCAAGGGAATAGGTTTGGAAATCAGTCTGGGAATAGGTTTTTCAATGGAGGACAGAAGAGTGCTTTCAACAGCAATCAAAACTCTTCTGGATTTGGACAGACTAGTGGTTTTCAGAAACCTTTTGGACAAGGTAACCAAAGGACCTATGGATCTTCATCTTATCAGACTCCTCCCACTGCTAGTGCTCATGAGAGCAAGATGAAAGCTATGATGGAGCAGCTGCTAGAGGGACAAACAAAGATTGCTGTGGACTGCAACAAGAAGTTGGATGCGGTTTATGAGGACCTTAATGGTAAGTTTGAGTCTCTAAACACTCATGTGAAGCAGTTGGACACTCAGGTGAGCCAGATCGCTAGTTCTGTTAAAGGAAAAGGAGTAGCAGACACCCATATCAAGGCCTGGTCTGTGTACATTGACGATGGATCACACCTAGGTGAAAGATTTGAGCTAAACACAGCTGAGTTGGTAGAAGAGGCTGAATTTTTGGATTTTGGGGAAAAACTCTCGGGTAGAAACTGTGAAAACAGTGATGCATTGATCGACGCACCCTTAGCGTCGTTCGTTGCAGGTCGTGAACAGACAGATTCGCAGGATTCTGAAGGCATTGATGCAGATTTAGAGCTTGATCGTTTATTCCCTGGAGTATTTGAGATTACTTAGCAGGAGATTTATGCACAATCCATTCGATTATATCCTTCAGTGTCTGAAGTGATTAAGCAAGAGATTGAAGAGCTTAAGCAGCGGGAAGAGATTGGTGAAGAGTTGGAAGAAATTCTATCATCTGATGATCCACCTTATCACCCTTGTGTGCAGAGGTACTTGAGAAAGATGCTGCCTATGGATGAAGAGCTGAAAGACTGGGTTGTAGTTGTTCCTCAGGATATAAGTGATGTGCTATTAACCAAGGTTCCAAAGAAGCTGCCTGACCCTGGTGTCTTTGTGCTAAACTGTTCTATCTTTGAAGATAGTTTTAGGCGTTCTCTGTGTGATCTTGGAGCTGCAGGAAGTCTTATGCCATATTCTGTGGCAGAGAAACTAGGTATGCTGGATTTTTCGCCTACTAGGACCTCTCTTGTCCTAGCTGATCAGTCTATAAGAGTTCCAGAAGGACTCCTTGAGGACATCCCGGTCAGAGTTGGAAACTACTTAGTTCCAATAGACTTCTTAGTGCTGAAGTATGACAGTGATCCTGATGACGCATTGATACTTGGGAGACCATTCTTAGCTACGGCAGGAGCAGTAATAGATGTTAGACAGAGTCTGATTGATCTCCACCTGGGAGATGAGCCGCTGCATTATGAGATGGATAAGCAGCCAAGTGATACTGTGATTTTGGATCCTGGGGAGCAGTTTACTCCTTCTCTTCTTGGACAAGTTCATTCTGATACAGCTTATTCTCCGCCATGGATGAGGAGACTTGCACAGAGATAATCAAAGTCTCTGTCAGGATCTCACGGTGCCTGATTCTTGTTCGTCCGGTCAAGCGAATGACCTTAAACAAGCGCTGAGTGGGAGGCAACCCACTGTTAGGTTTTAGTGCTTTTCTTTTTGATTTTTGGTGTTTTTGTTAGGAACTTACGTTTTGATTTTGTTTTGCTAAGTTTTTAGATACAGAACTCAAGTCTGGAGATGTGTAACGATCGATGCACTTGGGCAACGGTCGTTGCAAGGAGATTTCGACGAAGGGAGGGGATCGCATTGTGACGATCGTTGCGGTCCTGTGCAACGGTCGTTGCAGCAACGGTCGTTGCATTTGGTTTAAATTGCAAATTTAAGGTACGTGGAGCTAAACCGGAATCGACCCGGTTCACAAGCGACGATCGTTGCTCATCTGCAACGGTCGTTGCACCCACAATCGAGGTAAGTACCTTAAACCCTTTTTTCCTATTTTCTTCTCCACTCTGCCGTCCGTACAACCGCGACTCCACACTTCCAAATCTCTCATTTCTTCGTCATTTTCACTTATTCCAAGTGCTATTCTCTTGTTTTTACACTCTTAATCCATTCCTATAACCCGCTTGTAGCGAATCCAAGGTAATGTGTTTCGATTTTGTGATTTCCGGATTCGTTTTTAGGGTTTTAGAATTTGAGAATTTTTGGCTTGAAATTGATGATCCCGCACTAAATTAGACATGAATTAGGATGATTGGTGATGGTATTAGGCTGTTAGTGAGGATCTAGAACGAATTTGGAAACTATTTTGGAGATTTATTGTCGGCTGTGAAATCGCCTAGCAACGGTCGTTGCTCTACGATTTCACAGGGAGTTTTCTGCTGAGACTTACATGGTTAAATTATTTTCTTGCAGATGCCTCCTCGACCGTCTCGCAAACGCAGAGCCACTGCCGCAGCTGCTACAACTCATCATGTTCCACCACCCGAGTGGTTCCATCGGGAATCACCACATCCTGAGCCTTATGTGAGACTTGGTCACTCAATAGCACCGCCTTGGCCTAGAGCAGACCAGACAGAGATCCCGTCAGACAGAGTGTGGCCTAATGATATTGCTGAGTTCCTCAAGACCGACACTTTTACGGAGAGGCCACTACTTGACCATTGGGATGATTTTGACACGTTGCTTTACAACGGTTGGTGTGGCATGACGCTTAAACCAACCAAGTTTGCAGATTACTCTACTTGTAAGAGTCTGGGCATTGCTGAGCAGGTTCTTACACTATGTAAGGGCATTGGTCTAGGGACAATGCCTATGCAGCCTTACGACTTGTACCCTGAGTTGGTGAGACAGCTGCTAGCCACTTGCAGAGTGGTTTACCCGGACCCAGACAGCATGAGTGCTTCAAGAGGTATCTTTACCTTCATGTTCTTAGGATCCAGGTATCGGATTCCTCCTCTCGATATCTGCATGATTTATGGATTCAGCACTGAGCCGAGACGTATTGGCATGAGTCTTGAGTGGGATATGGAGGAAGCTCAGTTTTTATGGGAGTGTATTGGCAATGGTCGATACAACTCGAGACAGACACCGGTGAAGCAGGTTAGGCATCCGGTTCTGAGATATGTTCTGCGCATCTTAGGATGGACTTTGTTGTGCAAGTTTGAAGCCAACAAGATGCGTAAGCTTGAGATGGAGATGCTATTCATTGGACTGAGGGATCAGTTTGACGATACCCCTTTGAGAGATCCCACTAAGGGACTCAACTTGGGAGCTGTTTTCGCTCAGCACTTATGCGACCTGCAGAAGAAGCCATTTGATGGTGTGGATACTGAGACAGTGGGGAGCCTGCTTACTCCCATTTTCATGCACTGCAGGATTCCCTTAGAGGGTACAGAGTGTAATACTACCAAGGAGTTCCTTGATTTCACTCATCTGCAGAGTGCTACCTGGCTCAAGGAGGGACGCGTTTGGGTTTATTATGATCCTGCTACTGAGAAGTGTGGTGTGGATCTTCCTGCTCCTGGTCTTACACAGATTGATACACTGGATGCCTTGAGATTCCAGCCTCCTGCGAGCGAGCAGCGCAGAGTCCGTTATATGGCTCATCGCTGGGAGAGCCTTCTACACGAGCTTCTACCTCCTCTGCCCCTGCGCCTGCACCTGCTGCCCTTGTCGATGACGTTGGACCTTTTCCCGAGCCTACGATGCCTTATGGTGATATGTCCGAGGCAGAGTGTAGAGAGCGCTCAGATGGTATTCTACGGGTCATTTAGAACTTCATGCGTACCTGCACTTGCAGGAGACAGCCACAGATACACCATCCAACACCTTCTCGACGCAGAAGACGATCTCCGACTCCCGGTTCTTCGAGTGGTATTGATCGTAGGGATGGAGGATGAATGATTGAGTATTGGCATCTCTAGACTACGGTTCTCTGTATCTCTTTTTCTTTTGCTTCTTTTCTTTTGCTTTTCTTAGGATGTTATTGTTTCTGGGTGTTGTGCTTGACTTGATACATTAGTTGCTTTGATTTTATTCTGTTTTCAGTGTTTTCAGCTTGCAGGACCAAAAACTTAGATTTTCCAACGGACTAACCTGCTGACTGATCGAGTATTCGCAGTGCGTCGATCGACACCACATTGTGTCGATCGTCACAACACGAGAAATCGCACAGCAGCGATCGGTGCGGTTCTGAGCAATGATCGACACACGAAGAAAAATCGCCTAGCAACGGTCGATGCATTTATGCAACGATCGATGCCTGTGCGACAGAGGTAAAAATCAGACAGAACTCAACCAATCCATTAACATATTTTTCTTTCTTTTTACCAATCCTTCGCTTGACACTACTGGGGACAGTGTGTCTTAAGTGTGGGGGAGGTGCTACTAACTTTATCTTTCTGTTTTCTTAGAGTCAGTCCAATTTTCAAAGATTTTTGTTTTATTGAGTCAAAACTAGTTTAAGTAAGAAACAATGAACTTTGGAGGAGTTAACAATATCTTGCAGGAACTTAAGTAACCATCGGGATGAAGTTGCAGGATCTATCTATGACTGTAAGAAAACCCCATCACAGATCAACCTACTGAGGACACCCACATCACTTCAGGTATCAGAGGATCCTTTTACTGACTTTACCATTAATACTGACTTAATTTTCTCACCTAAGGGCTTGGTATACCTTGTGTCGGATTCCCTTGTTAGTTCTGACACAGCCTGTAAACCTGTCCTATTTGGTTCCCTTCTCCCCTTCCACACAAAAAAAAAGATAATAAACTGAGGATGAGTTAGTAATTCCGAAGTGGTCTCTGGGAGTGGTAGCTACAACTATCATATCCTGTGCATCCATGGAATGTGTTCAAAGTACACCCCTTAACGGGAAGAGCACTGATAAAAAAAATAAAATGATACCCAATGGGGAAAAATCAGAATGCTAAGGAAGGGAAAAGAGAAGAAAGGGACCAAAGAAAGATAGTATGGTGGTCTAGAGCTGGCAAGGTAAGAGTCCATGTGCCTTTGATCGATACTCCTTAGGTGAGACCGCACTTAAATACTTGCAGAAGACAGTAGGGAGAATTTGAATGCATGAATGTGATTGTGAAGTTTACTTAGGACAGTTGCTAAGTGTGGGGGAGGTATATGTTGGTCTTGATATCTTGTGATCGATTCTTTCAGTGGTTTACTAAGGGGAATCTGAGTGTTGTTGCTTCTAGGACAAAAAGAGTTTGTGAAAGTTTTCAAACCTCTTCACCATGTCTAGTTCTCTGTTTTGCTTGAGGGCAAGCAAAGGCTAAGTGTGGGGGAGTTGATATATCATGGCTTTTACTAGTTTTAGACCATGATATAAGTGTGTTTTAGTGTCTTTTGGTGTTCTTTTAGAGTCCTTTACAGGTTTTATTAGGCACAAGCACATTTGGAGCATAAGTGGAGATTTTGGAGCTATTTGGTGGATTTTGGAGATTTGGTCCGAGAAGACAGAGTTCACTATCCAGATTTGAGGACTGCGTAGATCGTTGCACACCTGCAACAGTCGATGCACGGCGCGAATGGGCCAGACGGTTTAATAAAGTATGATGATATTGCAGAAAGCCCCGAAGTTCCAGATATTTACACAGAAGCCCTAAAACGTGTTTAAGCTATTTAATTAGGTTTTTAACTATACGCTTTGATACGCTATCATAACTTAGAGCAGAGAGTTTTTAGAGCTTTTGGGGCTAATCTGATCCTGTACTACATTCGTTTTGGAGAAGTTTTCGAACCCCTTTTATATTCTAATCTCTTTTATGATTTTTATGAATTCATTGATTATGTTTACATTATCTATGTCTGAGTAGTTTCATAGTTAGGTTTAGGGTTTCTCATAGGGATTTCATGACTTGCTAGATATAATTAATTCAGTTAAGGATTCACATCAATAGATGTTCTTCAAACTAAATTGTGTTTAATGCTAGTTCTAACCTGATCAATTAGAATCTAGATCTCAGGTTGCTAAATACGACACGACAGTGTGGTTTAGAATCTGAACTATTTAGGTTGAGCAATTTAATTACTCGCAAAGGAATTTGGTTTAATTAGATTGTGAACATATCAAACTTGGATTTAAAGCTGGTTAAATATGTTAGTAATTGCAAAGGAATTTGGATTACTGCACTTAGACTTAGAGAATTCTCGCAAAGGAATTTGGTTAATTCTATATCTGTGTTTTGAGTTCTAGAACTGTGTTTAATTAGATCCTGACTGGATGATTTATCTGCTTGTCTGATTTCCTGAGAACGCCCTAGAGTTAGCACCCTTAGTTTATTGCTTACAACCACAACCTGCTACTAGTTTACTTTCTTGCTTGCTTTTAAATTAATCAATACAATTTGCCTTTTAATTTCTCCTAATTTTATTCTCTTTAAGTTCTTTATCCTATCGTTGCCTAGAGTCCTCGTGGATTCGATCCTTAAGTACTACATTGACATTACTGTGCACTTGCAGTTAGTATAGGGTAAAACTCGAGACTTATCATTATAATTTGAAGAGCTACCCGGGTACTTGCGCTTTCCGGAGGTGTGAGACTCTCTGAGACTTCCAATACCATAAGCATTGCCTCTATCATCCATAATTGTTGACTAGGAAACAGAAAAGATAGTGACACAATTAGGAAATGGGTAAATAATGAGAACACTAAATACAATAAGCAATTACACAACTGACAGACAGAACATAAACTCAAAAAGACTGTCAACCAAACCAAATATAATCTTTAAAACATCTCTCTCACTACCAAACTCCTACCATAGAACAAAGTAACATCAAACATCAATCCAAATTACAAATGCCAATAACTCTAAGAAAGGTTTCTCTGTACTTTTGGAATATGCAATGACACAACTGACAGACAGAACATAAACTCAAAAACAATATGAAACTGATAAAACAAAAACACAACTGAACAATAACGCAACAAATTCATATATGCTGAATATTTTATGCCAAATTCACTAGAGTTCAGAACAATAACCAATGCAAAAAAAAACTCCATATCAACATTAAAACGCAAATGCTTAATGAATAATCAGAAGCGTAGTTACCTGAAGAAAGATTTCATTGTACTCATCAGTGGTTAGCTCTCTAGCTCGCGAAGTCCCATCAGAAATTTATGCCTCAAAATTGGCCTTCTATGCTTTGATCTTCTCCTCATACTTCTATGTGATCTCTTGCGCCTTCATGTTAATGTAAATTCCATCTGGTTTTGTGTGGGTCTTCGGAAAAACTTCACCGAAACTGACTGGTCTACCCATCTGCTCTTCCTGAAAATGTAACAAAAAGAAATAGTTAAAGAGAAGAATATAAACTCAGAGAAGCAGTAGTAGATAGAGGAATTTAAATTACCATTTCTTGGTGAATTTGCTAAAAAGACTTTTTCCCAGTGTAGTTCTTATGAGGACCAAGACCGCCATGATCAGAATTCCGAGCAGCAGAAGTGGTCTCACTCCTCTGTTTACCATCATCTATGTCTTAATAGGCACACATTTCTTTCCAGATTGTGTCTGACATCCATGCAGGTCACACACCAGCAATGTGAGCTTTGCTGACCATATCTTTCATCCTTTGACAAATCGCCTCAAAATGTGCCTCAATGATCCCTGTTATTAACGGATCCCAGGTGTGCTATTTCTACAGTAGAAGCAGCAGAATCATGTAAGTAAGAGAATATTCAAAAGTAGACTAAAAGGAAGACTAATGTAGTATACTTACATCGAATTCAAGGAAGTATCGCTCTGCTCGCGGCCGAGGCACATGACTCCAACTGTAGAATGCACCATCAAATTTTTGTGTGAAGATCTTCGTAATCTTCCGGACCAACGAAACCTACACAGATAGCAAAGAATCAAAATACATTATAATTTATAAGTACCATAATAACTCAAAGAAAACAATTAAATTGGAGAGAGAGCGAAATAAACTTCTACCAAGTGGTTTTTGGCGGCCGAGGAAGTAGTGGAGAGAGAACAATAGTCTACTGATCACGGTTTGGCATGGTTAGCAGACTCTCAAGATAGCGGAGACGGATTTCCTCGAGATTTGGTCGAATTTCCACACTGTCGTCAACCCAGTCAATTTCATCGTCATCCAGTTGGTTGGAATGCCGAGCTTCAGGCGCCTGATTACTTTGAGCTTTGGAGTTCTGCAGAGTAGACGGCCTTGGTGGTTGAGACACTTGAACAGAATGAATCAGAGAGGCTTGTGGAGGAAACATCTGACCTGCAAACATGATCAGACTCTTACAAAATCAGACTCTTAAAAAATCTATATAAGACTTAAAAAAAACTCTATATCACACTCTTACAAAATTAATCAAACTACGGATATATCATGGTTTTTAGGGTTTTTGACGATGATATATGTCTTTATTATCGAGTCTTTTTATGTGTTTTGGAGTCTTTTTAGGTGTTTTACTGGTTTAGGCACGTTTGGAGAACATTTGGATATTATGGCGCATTTTGGAGCTATTTGGAGAAATCAAGCTGAGGAAGAAGATGTCAGAGTCGACAGTTGAGACTTCGTCGACTGACGCACCATTAGTGTCAATCGATGCATTGTCGAGTCAGAAGCTCTTGACTTTACCGTAACATTATCATCCCTAGATATCGATCCTTCACACCCAATATTCACATTCGCCATTTGTGTGGATCGATACACTTATGGTGTCGGTCGACACAGTATTCCGTCAGATGTTTCTTGCTGAATTAAAGAAGATCTTTGAGAATTATGGTTAGGCCCTGAAGTTTTTCATAATTAAAAAGAAACCCAAATCGTGTTTAGACTTTATATTAGGGTTTTAAGCCATTGTTTTTGACCCACAAAAAAAAGCTATTGTTTAGGCTAATTTTTACATAAGTTATATTCTACATTCGAAGAGTTTTAGGGAGATTTGAGGGGCTGATCCGATACTCGAAAAAGAGAAGATTTCGAACCCCTGTTTCTTTATTTCTTTTATGATATTGAGTATTCTATTCATTATGATTTGTGTTCATTGATCATGTCTGAGTAGTTTACTTGTTAGGTTTAGGGATTCTAATCAGGGATTTCATGGAATGTTAGGTTAACTAATTAATTGGGATACATACTTTCTAGTTCTTCATCTAGGTTGATCTTAATGCTTTATCTGAACTGGTCATTTAGATTATTGATGTTAGGTTGATTCTTGCAACGACATTTGGTTAATTAGTTAGAAAGAACTTAGATTAGCAATTTGTCTGTTCGCAAAGAAATTTGGCTTAGGGAAATTGTGAACGAAGGAACATGAGATTAATGCATGTTTAGAACTCCGGAATTCGCAACGAAAGTTGGTTTTATAGGTTGTAGCACATAGTTAATATTCCCAACGAAAGTTGGTCTGTTATATTTCTGTGATTTTAGTTCTAGAACCATACTTAATTTGATCTCGATCGATTGATTAACTTATATTCCTGATTGCCTGAGAACTCCCTTGACCTGACGCTTCACTTGCTTGCTTACAAACCGTTCATTTACTTTTTGAATTTTTTAATTGCTTATTCTCTGCTCTTCTTAGCTATACTCGATACTTTATAGTCTATCGTAAGATTTTTTGAGTCTCTGTGGATTCGTCTCCAATATACTATAATTGCATATATATGCACTTGCGGTGTAGCTCTAGAGATATTAAAACTCGAGAATATCAAGTTTTTAGCGTCGTTGTCTGGGGACTCTTTTGAGTATTCGATAGATTTGAGTTTAAAATTTAGGCTAGGCTTTTCATTTTTATTTTACTA
This sequence comes from Orychophragmus violaceus, assembly GCA_030180135.1. NCBI lineage: Eukaryota > Viridiplantae > Streptophyta > Magnoliopsida > Brassicales > Brassicaceae > Orychophragmus > Orychophragmus violaceus. The sequence continues at coordinate 41,646,285 of CM058236.1, forward strand.
ACTTTTCTTTTATTTTCTCTCGTTCTTGCGTTTCAGGTTCGGCGAAGAACACTTGCGTTGGTCGACACCTACTTGGTATCTATTACACTCTCGCGACTCAGCATCGATCGACGCTCAACCAGCGTCGGTCGACAAACGTCTTGCGGATCGGATAGTTCATGCCTGATCGCGCACTAAGGAGTAATCCGGAAAAAGAGCTCGTTTTTCTTCAGAATCAGAAGCTTGCAAGGCTAGAGCGGACGAACAGGAAGGCACAAAAATCAATGAAGATGTTGAATCCCAACGATGTGGTATTGACTCGTGATGAAGCTGGTATTTTGAGGGACCTTGATGGTAATGCTTATAACAACCAAGGTCAGAAACTCGATGGGGATGGAAATCCCATTGTTCAACCACTTGTCAATGCGGGCACATGACAAGGTGGAGGTGCAAAAGGAGCTGATGCAAAGGCGCAAGCTAATGCGCGAGCTGGGAGGAGACTTGCTAATTACAACATACCTGATGAGTTCTATGCTAACAGGTATGCGATCAGACCTCCTCCTATTCAGAGGAATGACTTCGAGCTGAAGACTTCCTACTACACTCTTGTGGGACAGAATATGTTCAATGGACACCCACATGAGCATCCTATGGACCATGTTGAGAGATTTAAGGATCTGGTCACAGGGATGAAGCATAATCGACTGAGTTATGACTTCATGCACTGCAAACTTTTCCCACACTCTCTTGCTGGGGAAGCTCCAAACTGGCTGAAGCAAATTCCCCCACGTACTCTTACTACCTGAGATGCTACTAAGAAGAAGTTCCTTCGTAACTTCTATGATCAGAACAGTTCAAGCAGGACCTACAGAGGCTCTTAAGGCTGCTAGGATTCGCTTCAAGATGTATAAGCATGATTGTCCACATCATGGTTTCTATGAGGTTCAGCTGATGGGCATTTTCTTAAAAGGTGTGGATTGGTGGTATCATATGGCTTTGGATACTTCCAGCAATGGAAATTTCAACACAAAGTCTCCAGATCAAGCTAAGGAGATGATTGAGAACTTGGTATCTAGCAATAGCACCAAGAATGCTAATTTGGAGAGGAAGCGATCAGGTGAAAATGTGGATGGAACCCATATTGCAGAGATAAAGAAACATATAGATTTTGTCCACATCGTTCTAGTTGGGAAGCATGTCCAATTTTCTGCAGAGGTAGAGACTCTTGGACCAGTTGATGAGTCGGAGAATGTCAATTACATAGCTGGAGCTGTTTATCAAGGTTAGAGATATGGGAATCAACAGGGACAGACTTCTGGTTACACTCCAAATCCTGCATTTCAGAGACCTTTCCAGCAGAATAGCTCATTCCCAGAGACTATGGTTCTTCTGTTGGAAAGTTTAGACTCTTGGTTCAATTCTCAGATTAGTTGAACCTACTAAACATGCATTAGATCTAGGTGTTCTTATTTAGAAACATATGATCTCACCTTTTACCTGTTTGTTTGCAGCGGAATTGATGAACAGGTCAATGATCAGGGAGATACACCGAGAGATGGATCCTCCAAAGGCTCACACACGCAATCACCGGAAATTGGCTGCTAGACCACAAGGAGGCTGGCGCAGAGAGAGAGATGTTTCGCGGCTAGGGTTGGGTTAAGGGAGAAGAGAATTGGCTTTTAGTCATTTAAAAGCCTTCTCTTTCCCTTTTGGGCTTTTGGGCCCAATCTGATTAAATTCCATTTAATCAGACCCATTAGTCTTTCTCTCTTAGTACGACAAATGCCTAGCACTTTTGTCGTACTTCTGCTAAGCCGTCCCAACATTATTTCCTGCTAGCTTAAGCGTGTGACCCATATGGGATCATACAATAAAGGCAATAAGTCCAAGACTTATAGATCATGAGCGGACTCTAGCAAGCCATCATGACCCCCAGCATTGTATGACTTATGTCTGATCACTGACATACTCTTACGTTATAGAGACAGTACAGAGATTGCTGGACACAATTCCAACAATCTCCCACTTGAACTGGAATCTCTGTATTCATAATCCCTTTCGTCTCAATATCTCGATTAGTCATAAGGCAAGATTAGTGTCATCCTTATAAAGCCTAATCTTGTTCATCGGACTCTGATTTGATACTGACAATACAAACGACTCGGGAAAGTCCGTTTGAGCATGGCCATGCGTTTTCCAGTATTCAAATCTCCGATTGGCCTAGAGATATTCACTCCATTTATATTGGAGGGACAAATCCCATCTTGTTCCATCACTGTAAACTACTCATTTCATGATGTACCCAAACAAGGTCCTTATAGCTATCGCAGAACGATAGCGTTAGACAATGATCAAAGTGCATCAGTCCATATGCAGTCACATGCATGCGAACTCAGGTCTAAGGACTATACTCTATAGTCGTAGTAAGAATCTCTTATGACACAGATATAAATATCCTGAAGAGTTCTTATTAGCGGGTCTTGTCCGGTCGTATGTTCCCAACATACACCTATGTACTGACTTTGATGCCGAGCATCTATGACACACTGAGACTTTGTCATAAGTCACGTACCAATCCAATCTTACACGGTTGTTGGTGTTCCAATTTCAACAACCTTCGACTAGGGACAGGATGATATAAAACATTTATCAAATATAGGATCTCATGATCAAGCTAAATGACTTCGATGACTCAAGATCAAATCATTTACTTCGATGACCTATAAAATGGTTCATATCATTTTGGAACGATTATTTCATCACAGTTAAAATAATCTTGAAATAATAATTTCATTAAAACATAAATAATAATGTTTTACAAGAACATATCAAATAACTAAAATAAAGCTCACAAAACTCCCACTCAGATTTAGATTACATTTCAATGTTTCTAATGCCTACAGCTTCAGTCAGGAACTCGAGCTTAGGCCTTGGGAGTGGCTTTGTCAACGGATCAGCGACATTATCATCTGTCGGAACTCGGCTGATCTTGACTTCCTTTCTATTAATGATGTCACGTATCAAGTGATATCTTCTTTGAACATGCTTGGATTTCTGGTGTGATCTTGGTTCCTTTGCCTGAGCTATAGCACCATTGTTGTCACAAAATAGTGCCAGAGGCTCAGCCGCATCTGGTATCACACCTAGTTCCATAATGAACTTTCGAATCCAAACAGCTTCCTTCGCTGCTTCTGAGGCGGCGATATATTCAGCTTCTGTAGTGGAATCAGCAACGGTGTCCTGCTTGGAGCTTCTCCAACTTACTGCACCGCCATTCAGACAAAAGACATAACCGGACTGTGACCGGAAATCATCTGTGTCTGTCTGGAAACTTGCGTCCGTGAATCCACTGACTTTAAGCACATCACTTCCACCGTACACTAAGAACTTATCCTTAGTATGTCTTAGATACTTCAAGATGTTCTTTACGGCAATCCAATGGTTTTCACCTGGATTTGACTGGTATCTACTCGTCATGCTCAATGCGTAAGCAACATCAGGACGAGTACAGATCATGGCATACATGACAGATCCTATTGCGGATGCATAAGGAATATTCTTCATGCGCTCAAGCTCAGCAGCCGACGTAGGGCTCTGCTTCTTGCTTAGCGTCGTGCCATGTACCATTGGCGTGAAGCCCTTCTTGGAATCTTTCATGCTGAATCTTTGTAGGACTTTGTCAATGTATGAGTCTTGACACAAGCCTATCAGCCTCTTAGGTCTATCCCGATAGATCCTAATTCCAAGAACGTATGCGGCTTCACCCATGTCTTTCATGGAAAAACAACTTCCAAGCCAGTCTTTTACAGACTTCAGCATTGGAATGTCGTTTCCGAGAAGCAGTATGTCATCAACATACAGAATAAGAAAAACGATTTTGCTCCCACTAGTTTTCTTATACACGCATTGTTCTTCTTCGTTTCTGATAAAGTCAAATTGCTTGATCGCTTCATCAAAACGAAGATTCCAGCTCCTCGATGCTTGCTTCAATCCATAAATGGATTTATGAAGTTTGCATACTTTCCCAGCATTCTTTGGATCTATGTAACCGTCAGGTTGCGTCATATACACATCCTCTTCCAGAATACCATTCAGGAAGGCGGTTTTCACGTCCATCTGCCAAATTTCATAATCATGAAAAGCTGCAGTTGCTAGTAGAATCCGAATAGATTTCATCATAGCCACCGGTGAATAGGTTTCATCGTAGTCCACACCGTGAACTTGTCTGAAACCTTTTGCCACCAACCTGGCTTTATAAATCTGGACATTTCCATCCACGTCAATCTTCTTCTTGAAGATCCATTTGCACTCGATGGCTTTTACACCAACGGGTAAGTCAACCAACGAAAAGACTTGGTTGACCGACATGGAGTCCATTTCGGAATCAGTGGCCTTGCGCCACTTAGAGGAATCTGGGCCCATCATGGCTTGATTGAAGTTCGATGGTTCATCACCATCAATGATCAAAAGATCATGACAGTCAGTCACGAGGAATCCCTGATATCTCTCGGGTTCGTGACGGATCCTCCTGGATCTTCGAACTTCAGGTACTACAGGTTCAGGCTCTACAATTTCTTGTAGATCCTCCTGCTGCTCTTCCTCATTAGGTTGAGCAGTATCCTGTTCATCTTGAATTTCTTCAAGCAGTACCTTACTCCCACTGTCTTTCTTAGAGAGAAACTCTCTCTCAAGAAAGTTACAATCCCGGGCAACAAAGATCTTGTTCTCGGAACGTAGATAGAAGTAATAAGCCTTGGTTTCCCGTGGATAACCAATGAAGTAGCATTTATCAGATTTTGGTGTAAGCTTATCTGAGATTAATCTCTTAACATAGGCTTCACAACCCCAAATTCTTAGATAAGACAGCACTGGAACTTCTCCAGTCCATAATTCATATGGTGTCTTTGCTACTGCTTTTGATGGCGCTCTATTTAGAGTGAACACTGCTGTTAGCAGAGCATATCCCCAAAGGGATATTGGAAGGTCTGTGTGACTCATCATAGATCGAACCATATCCAATAAGGTCCGATTTCTCCTCTCAGACACACCATTCCATTGAGGTGTTCCAGGAGGAGTGAGTTGGGATACAATCCCACACTCTCTCAGATGATCACTGAATTCTTGGCTTAAGTATTCTCCTCCTCGGTCGGACCGAAGAGCCTTAATGCTTTTGCCAAGTTGGTTCTGTACTTCATTTTGGAATTCTCTGAACTTCTCAAAAGATTCAGACTTATGTTTCATTAAATAAACATATCCATACCTACTGAAATCATCAGTAAAGGTAATGAAGTACTGATAGTTTCCTCTTGCATTTGTGGACATTGGGCCACACACATCAGTGTGTATCAGGCCCAATAAGTCACTGGCCCTCTCGTTAGGTTTATTAAAGGGGGCCCGTGTCATTTTGCCCATCATGCAGGATTCGCATTTCTCACATGACTCAAAGTCAAATGAGCCAAGAAGTCCATTCGAATGGAGCCTCTTGATGCGTTTCTCGCTGATGTGCCCTAAACGACAATGCCATAGAAACGTTCGGTTTTCCTCATTAGGTTTAAACCGTTTTGTATTGATGTTATAAATTGGCGCGGATTGATCGAGTATGTAAAGCCCATTCGTAAGAGGGGCCGAACCATAGAACAAATTGTTGCGATTGAAGGAACATAATTTATTCTTAACTGAAAAATCATAACCTTCCAAATCCAACAAAGAAATTGAAATAATATTTCTGCTTATAGCAGGTACAAAATAACAATTATTAAGTTCTAAAATCAATCCCGAAGGTAAAGACAACAAGTAAGTTCCTACAGCTAGTGCTGAAACTTTCGCTCCATTCCCAACTCGTAGTTCCACTTGTCCTTGCTTCAGCCTTCTACTGTTGCTGAGTGCCTGCATATTAGTACAAATATGAGCCCCACAACCAGTATCCATGACCCATGAGGTATTATCAGAAGTAGTTGTATTAACTTCTATAACAAAAATACCTGATGAAGAAGTCTCGAAAGTCTTCTTCTTTAATTCCTTTAGACCTTCCTGGAATTTCTTGCAATCTCTTCTCCAATGCCCCAGTTCTTTGCAGAACCTGCACATGTCAGTAGGCCCAGCCTTGGACTTGGGCTTGGGCTTTGGCGTGTCTGAGTCCACGACTTGGACACCCTTGGCCTTTCCCTTATCCTTAGCAGAAGACTTCTTAAACCCCTTGCCCTTTTGTACCATAAGTACATTGGGGTCCTTGGCGGTTTTCTTCAAGTTGGGCTCTGCAGTCTTGAGCATTCCGTGAAGCTCAGGCAGTGTCTTACTCAAGCCATGCATGTTAAAGTTCAGAATGAACTGATCATAGCTTGCAGGTAAAGACTGCAGAATGATGTCGCAGGCAAGTTCCTGGCTGATTGGGCAGTCGAGTTTGTGAAGATGATCGAGATAACCCATCATCTTCAACACATGAGGACTCACTGCCGCATTCGCAGCCAACTTACAGTCCAAGAGGTTCTTAACTGTCTGGAACCTCTCGGTCCTAGCCTGCTCCTGAAAAAGCGATTTCAGGCTTGCCATGATCTCGATTGGAGACAATACACTTTCGAACTGCTTCTGCAGCTCTGGAGTCATTGTCACCAACATCAGGCAATAAACATCATTTTCATCTGACGAATGCTTTTCCCAAGCATTGTGCAGAGTCCTGGCAGCATTGGCAAGAGGCCTCTCGGGGAGGGGATCTCGAAGGACATAATCCTTCTTCTCCTGCTTGAGGACCAGCCTCAAGTTCCTTGACCATGTCAGGAAGTTCGTTCCAGTCAGCTTCTCCTTCTCGAGAACAGACCGGATCGAGAACGTGTTTTGTGTGCTTGTAGTAGTCATATCTGAAATATATAAATAAAAAGGTTATTAGTTATATGTTCAAAAATGATTAATCTCGTATTAAAGTATAATATGATTAATCATGCATTATATTCAATAACCTAAGTTACCCTCAATAGAATATAATGATTCCAAGATCCACATATAACTAAGATCAAAGTGGGCCACTGGCCGTCACCCAATCTTAGCTTATATCGGTAAGCCCTATATCGGCTAATTATATCCGTGATATAACTCTTGGTTGTGAATCTGGGCCCGAGGCCCAATCCACCCTGATGTCTCAAGGCCCGGGACTCCCGATGGCCTAGTCAAGAAAACCGGACTATACAGTCATGTAATCATTAATGTCTGGGACTCCCAATGACATTTATGAATCACAAACCGTCTTACCCACGCAAAAGCAGACATCCTCACACTGTAAGGCCATGAATGCAATTGAATGGGCTTTGACAGCTGACATAGCCTGGACAAGACATCCAACGCTTGATATTGTTTGAGGTCCGTAGGTTTATTAAAATCATTCCCAAAATAGAAGATTACTATTTCGGGAAACTTTCTATTTATGGAAACCTACTATTTTTGGAAACTTTCTAAAATTGGAAACTTTCTAAAACCGGAAACTTTCTAACTTTAGAAACTTCTTTAAAATCCAAAACCCGCAAATTCAGAAACTTCTAATTTTGGAAACTTTCTAATTTCGAAATTTCGGAACTTTATAAAATTTAAAATCGAATTTCATAATTTTATTTTATAAAATAAGTTTTAAATTTAAATCTGAAGAATGACTCAATTAATGGCCCAATTGTTTTAACTTCTTGGCCCGAGGCCCAAGAATTGGTCCATGTCCAAGACATGACCCAATTGTCCAATTAATTGACATAACCGGTCTGGTTCATTAAAATTGGTCTAACCAAATTTTAATTACTACGATGACCACAATTGCCAACCGGTTATTTACTAAACCGGATTTTCTCAATTTATTTGGTCCAACCAAATCAAATTAGAAATCCTGGTTTAGGCACTAAATCCAATATTTCTTTCGACATTGGATTTCTTATTCCGGTTTAACCAGATTTAATAAAATTATTAAATCTGTTTATTAAACCAGAACGTTGATTTTAATTAAAATCTTAAACCGAGCCTTGAACCGAACCGAATTAGTCACGAACCAAACCGAGTTGGTTGTGACCTAATTTCCAGCCGCCAACCCTAGCCAACTCGATCCGAGATCGTGATGGCCGCGAACGGGACGGGACAGGGACGGTTCACGGACGATCGGGACGGATGCTCGGCTTGGACGGACGCGATCGGGACGCACGGACGGTACGCGGGATGCACGGTCGTGACGCGATGATCGATCGCGATCGTGTGAAACGATCCGATCCGATCCGTCCGACCGGCCAACCCACCCGACCGTCCGACTCTCTCTCCCGACCGTCCGACCATACCATTTAGCCGATCCAAACCTGAGTCATATAGCTCAGTTTGCGATCTGTTTTAGTGTGTTTAGGGTTCTAATTCAGTTTCTTATGTGTTTTTCTTATCAGTAATGGATTCAAAACACATCTAAACAGATTAAACAACCTAAACAATGAATCTAAAACAAGAAACCTAAGAACCAATGGCTCTGATACCACTGTTGGAAAGTTTAGACTCTTGGTTCAATTCTCAGATTAGTTGAACCTACTAAACATGCATTAGATCTAGGTGTTCTTATTTAGAAACATATGATCTCACCTTTTACCTGTTTGTTTGCAGCGGAATTGATGAACAGGTCAATGATCAGGGAGATACACCGAGAGATGGATCCTCCAAAGGCTCACACACGCAATCACCGGAAATTGGCTGCTAGACCACAAGGAGGCTGGCGCAGAGAGAGAGATGTTTCGCGGCTAGGGTTGGGTTAAGGGAGAAGAGAATTGGCTTTTAGTCATTTAAAAGCCTTCTCTTTCCCTTTTGGGCTTTTGGGCCCAATCTGATTAAATTCCATTTAATCAGACCCATTAGTCTTTCTCTCTTAGTACGACAAATGCCTAGCACTTTTGTCGTACTTCTGCTAAGCCGTCCCAACATTATTTCCTGCTAGCTTAAGCGTGTGACCCATATGGGATCATACAATAAAGGCAATAAGTCCAAGACTTATAGATCATGAGCGGACTCTAGCAAGCCATCATGACCCCCAGCATTGTATGACTTATGTCTGATCACTGACATACTCTTACGTTATAGAGACAGTACAGAGATTGCTGGACACAATTCCAACATCTTCTTCATACCAGACTCCTCCTCCACAAACCAATGAGCAGTCTGAGATTAAGGCTATGCTAAACAGATTATAGTGGGTCAGTAGAAGAGTATAATAGACTTTAATGGAAAGATAGATGCTCTGTACCTGGATTTGAATGGGAAAATCGAATCTTTGAGCACACATGTGAAGAAACTAGATGTTCAAGTTCAACAGACTGTTGAAGCAGTGCAAAAGCAAAATGGAGCTGGAAGAACTGAGCAGAATCAGAAGAAATTCGTCAATGATGTCTTTGAGGAGAGAAATTTCGAGCTGAGGAACGAGCAGGAGATTCAGATTGGAGAGGAGAAGATGTCGGTTCATCCTGAGCTTGCTCTAACATCTTCAGAGCCTTCAACTGTTACTAAGAAGAATGCTCCAAACATCTCACCTCCACCAAAGAAAAGGTATGAATCCTATAGACTTAAACCTCCTAACCACATTGCTATGAATGCGGGAAAACGCAGTATCCTACCCACATTTCGCTCCCACCCTGGTTATATTCCCTCTTTCCTTATGAAATCTCATGATCCTACTGCCTATACACTACCTTGGATGAGGAGACATTCACTGAGGTAATCATTGCCTATGTTGAATCCACCATGAGTCTGATCTCCTTCTCATAGTCAAGCTAATGACTAAAAACAAGCGATGAGTTGGAGGCAACCCACTGGTGAGTCTGTTTTTACTTTATTTTATGTTTTGGTTTTGGTTGCTTTGATTTTTGTTGTTTTGGTGTGTTAAAGACATGAAGAACAAATCATTGACGAACAACATCGATCGACGCATATCATGTGTCGATCCACACACCATTCGCACATGCATTGATTGACACCAACATGGTGTCAGTCAACACACATCGTGTAAACATGTAAGGGTTCTGAAAGTTCAGAATTCGTTCAATTTGATTATTTGTTATCCCAAGCCTAAGCTTCTATAACACTGGGGACAATGTTTTTTAAGTGTAGGGGAGGTATTTATTGACACACCGTTTTATGTTTTCTTAGAGTCAGTTAAGTTGTTTTATTGAGTCAAACCTTTAGTAGGAAACTAGGACTTTTTGAGGACATCACCGCATTTGCAAGAACTTAAGTGACCATTTAATGAGCTTGCAGCAGATCTCTGACTATTAGGAAATCCAACACAGATCAACCTAACAAGGACACTCATATCACTTCATGGATTCAGAGAATCCATTACTGGCTTCGCCCTTAACTTGACTTACTTTTTCCCACCTTGGGGCTTGGTATACTTTGGATCAGATTCTTCTATTAGTTCTGCAACAACTTGTATACATGTTTGATTATGGTTCCCATCTACCCTCCCTTTAATAAAAAAGAGTAATAAATTGTGGATAAGCTAGTAGCTTCGAAGTGATCAAGAGAGTGGTATAGACCCCTTTTACCTCTTGTTCTTCATGGATAGTGTCCAAAGTAGCTTCCCGAATAAAAAGGGAAGAGCACTGATAAAAAAAAATGATACCCAGTGGGGAAAAATCAGATGCTAAAGGGAGAAAGGGAGAAGAAAAGAACCAGAAATTGAAAGTACTGTGGTCATGTACTAACAGAGTAAGAGTCCATGTATTCTTTGATCGATACTCCCTTGGTTAGACCGCACTTATTAGATTATAGAAGTCAATATGATGAATTTGAATGCTCTGAATCTGATTGTGGAGTTTACTTTGGATAGTTGCTAAGTGTGGGGGAAGTACATTGTGGTCTTGATCTCTGCAAGTTTATTTTCATGTGGCTTACTAAGGGGAATCTGAGTGTGGTGCTCCAACGATGAAATGTTCTCCAAACGTGCCTAAACCTGTAAAATACCTGAAAAGACTCCAAAACACATAAAGAGTGTTGGAGTTATTTGGACAAATCACGCTGAGGAAGAAGATGTCAGAGTCGACATTTGAGACTTGCGTTGACCGATTCACCATTGGTGTCGGTCGATGCATTATCGAGACAGAAGCTCTGGAATGTACCGTAACATTATTGGCCCAAGGTATTGATCCTTCGCACCCGATATTCACATTCACCATCAATGTCGATCGACACACTTATGGCGTCGGTCGCCACAGTATTCCATCAGATGTTTCTCTCCGAATTAAAGAAGATCTTGGAGAATTGCAGTTTGGCTCAGAAGTATCTTATAATTACAAAGAAGCCCAAATCGTGTTTAGACTTTATATTAGGGTTTTTAAGCTATTGTTTAGGCTAAGTTTTACTTAAGTTTTATTCTATAATCATGGAGTTTTAGAGAGCTTTGAGGGGCTGATCCTATACTCGACATAGAGAAGATTTCAAACCTCTGTTTCTTTATTTCTTTTATGATATTGAGTATTCTATTCATTATGATTTGTATTTCATTGATCATGTCTGAGTAGTTTACTTGTTAGGTTTAGGGATTCTAATTAGGGATTTCATGGAATGTTAGGTTAATTAATTAATTTTTATTTATACTTTCTAGTTCTTCATCTAGGTTGATCTTAATGCTTAATCTGAGCTAGCCATTTAGATTAATTATGTTAGGTTGATTCTCGTAACGATAGTTGGTTATTTAGCTAGAAAGAACTTAGATGAGAAATTTGTCTATTCGCAAAGAAATTTTGCTTAGGGAAATTATGAATGAAGGAACATGAGATTAATGCATGTTTAGAACTCTGGTATTCGCAACGAAAGTTGGTTTTCTAGGTTCCTGGACATAGTTAATATTTGCAACGATAGTTGGTCTGTTATATTTGTATGATTATAGTTCTAGAACCGTACTTAATTTGATCCCGATCGATTGATTAACTTATATTCCTGATTTTCTGAGAACTCCCTTGACCTGAGGGTTCGCTTTCTTTCTTACAAACCGTTGATTTACTTTCTGCATTGTTTAATTGCTTATTCTCAGCTCTGCTTAACTCTACTCGATACTTTTTAGTCTATCGTAAGATTTTTTGAGTCTCTGTAGATTCAACCCCTATATACTACAAATAGATATATGTGCACTTGCGGTGTAACTCTAGGGATATTAAAACTCAAGCATATAAACTACTAATCAAGCTAACAAACTGACACACTTCCAATCAATAGAAAAAAAACTAGACTCAGACGATTCTAAAAAGGCACATAACTACACAAACAAACTCTCAAATGTCAATAAATAAGCTATCGTGTTGTGTCAATGAGTCTTCATTCAAATTTCAGTCAAGTTTCAGTAAATGAGTCCTATAGTCATATAACTACATAAAACAAACACACTCAAATCTTCTAAACAACCTAAGACGTTTCAAATTAGACGACACACAAAATAAACTCAAGACTTTTTGCATGCAACTAAAACGATTCAAATCAAACGACAAACAAAATAACTAAGACTTTTTGCATGCACCTAAATGATTCAAATCTGATGATTCTAAACACAAAAATCTGAAAACGATTTTAATAGAGGCATGTCGAAAACCTTACATTGAGGATTCGAAGGGCCTGCCCTCTGAGATTTACGGTTCGTTGAGGACCTTGACCTTGAGAGGTATGTCTTGGAGACGTGGAGTTGTTGTCAAATAGTTGAGTTGGAGGTGGATATTGGCTGACATGCACCTTGGTTTAAGTCAGAGTGGGACGTCATGGCGGAGAGTGGTCCATCGTCGGAGTAAAGTCGTACTGTGGCGGTAGATTTGCGGGCCTGCTCTATGTGGAAGAGGACGGATGAGTTTCGACGACGACATGAGCTCCTCGCCCTCGACCTCTCGACCTATTCCTCTTAATCTTGCGGCGGCCATCGGAGACAAATCAATTTAGGGTTTGTTAAAAATCGATTGAGATATCGAGAGAGATCGGACAGAGAGATTGAGAGTATCAGATAGAGAGATTGAGAGAGAACGATTGAAAGATTGAGAGAGATCAGGTTAGAGTTGTGAGCAAGAGAGATCGATCGAGAATGATTGATCAGAGAGAGAACGATTTTGGGGAAGGCGGCGGAATATTCGCGAAATTTTTCTGATGGAAAAATGAGATTAGGTTTAGATATGTTTTTGACCCTTAGTCGATTTTGGGGAAAAATCGAAAGATGGAAATGTTCTCGGTTAGCCAATTTTTGGGCCAAATTGCCCAGATTAGTTAAAAATGGTCCAAATAAATTAGGCGGGCTTATGAAATTTTGGTTGTTCAGATTAAATTTGGGCCAAACCCAGATTAGTCACTAGTTAGTCGCAAAAGAGTGTGGCTATTTTCCAAATAAAATTTAAGTGTTTAAACGTTAACATACTCATTATGAATTAGACATTAACATTAACTAAACTCAATATGAAATTATAATTAAACATTAAACATTAACATTATAATTAAACAAGATCAGGATGCTATTTAACATTAAACATTAAACATTAAACGTTAACATACTCAATGTGAAATTATAATTACGCCAAGATGAAATTATTAGAAATCCGAAATACATTAATCAGTACGGTTCTTCGTCATCTTCCACTTCATCATCTTCACCGTCATCATCAGAAGACGATAGAGTACACCAAAATTCGTCTTCTGGTTCTGCATCTCCGACATCATAATCGAGATTGATTGGGTTTTGCGTGTTGTACCAAATTCTCGAGGACGAGATCTTCAATTGTAGTCATCATTACTGGATCATCATTTTATTGTTGCAAAAGAGTCAGTTCTGTGTTGACATATTCCCCTAAAATATTTCCCTCGGGTTGACTTTAACAACATTAAGCCACAAATGCTTCGGTTTCTTTGTGTATGGATACAGAATATAACAAACTTGCTCCGTTTGAGAGGTTGTGCAAAATAAATATGTGGAAGTTATACTTGAGTATATTTGATATTCAAAGAGTAATTAATAAGTATATAGAGAGAGATATTTATTTACGTACCTAGAATAAATGGTTCGTTTTTATTGTACTTTCTCGATGCAAGAACGTCTACAATGCCAGCATCACTGTAATTCTCTCCTTTAACATATACACCATAGTTACATATCTTTCGTTCCTCGCTGTGATTTTGTGTATGAAACAAATCTCCTATTGTATAAAAAATAGGCCAAGTTCTAGCATTGTTGACGGGTCCATGCACTATGTCTTGAACCCAAGGAGGAAATGGATGTGTTGTGTTCCTGTAAATAACCTATATATAGATAAACAGACAATATCAAATATATAGAAGTATAGGCACCATACATATATAATGTATTATACCTAAAAAATATTATTCAGACATACATAATCTTGCACCCATGTATGATATTCGTCAGCTTTTTTCCCAAGGAGTTCTTTCTCGGAGAGATCTGGATATTTCACAGAGATAAATTCTTTGAACATACTATTGAAGACCAACATGTATATGAGACCAACACAATATATATATGATTATGTTAAAAATTAAATTAAGTTATGTTATACCTCTCAAATGGTCGAAAATATGCGTAATTTCGCAAAACATAAGCATGTGCTCATTGATAATCTTCTGCTGAAAGCCATACTTCATGCATTTCCTCACTTGGACGATCAACCTGAGTAAATATGTCAGGTACGTCTTTGTCATGATATTCGGGGACTCCACCTTCATTGAATCTTGTTAACCTGACAACAAGAGTTAAAGGAACTTTAGAATAGATAGCATGTACGTGGCTCCATAGACTAGATAGAAATTTATCTTAAATTTGTTTGTATATTCGAAGTGAAATAATGCTCTGTGAAATAAGCTATCTCTTCATTTAGATATGATTGAACAATCGATCCAGCTACATATCTTTTGTTCTTTGCTTTCTCTTTTAACTTTTTGAAAAACCTTTCAAAAGGGTACATCCACTGGTATTGAACGGGGCCTCCTAGTTCAACTTTGGATTGGAGATGTATAGGAAAGTGCTTCATCACGTCGAAAAATGATGGTGGAAAGATATTCTCCAAATTGCAAAGAATCAAAACTATATTTTGTTTTAAAATTTTGACGCGACTTTTCTGCAAAGTTCTTGAACATAAGTCACGGAAAAATCCTTCAATCCATACAGCATAAAGAAATTAAAACAACAAATGGTTAATACAAAATACTATTTGAAACTGCATATTCATAATACTATAAGTAACCAGTACCTGATAACGCGAGGTGGACGTTCCGGTTTAGGAGTTCTGCAAAGATAAATGGAAGTAGTCACTCAAAAATATGGCAGTCATGACTCTTCATCCCTAAAAATTGTGCATTAGCCATATCAGCACAACTTTCTAAGTCTGAAGCATAACCATATGGGAATTTGACCTCATGTTTCACACATTCCAATAGTGAAGTTTTGGCTTCATTTTTCAGTGAGTCGACTGGGAAAAGAGATCTACCAACACTATCAACATGTAAGTGTGGCCAAGAAAAAAATGTTCTATATCCAATCTCGATGGGATGTTGTCTTTTGATTTACCCTTCACACGCATAAGAGTGTTTATAATGTTGTCAAAAACATTATTCTTTATATGCATCAAATCAAGATTATGTCGGAGACTGAGGTCCTTCCAATATGGTAACTCCCAAAATATGATTTCTTTGTGCCAGTTATGCTCCTTCCTATAGTCGGGCATATTCTTTTCGTGACCATTTCCACCAACATCCATAGTTTTTGGTGGAACTACACGACGCAAACGGTAGGAATAAACTTTCTCACCGGTTAAAGACTCAGGTGGATACTTATTCCTTGCGTCATTTCCCTTCGAAAAGTCTTTTTATTTTTCCTTAGTGGATGACCATGAGGAAGAAATCTTCGATGACAATCGAACCAACACGTTTTTATCCAATTCAGCAGATAAAAAATTTTGTATCATCCATGCAAATTGGACGGAATAATTTGCCATGGGTGGTCCATCTTGATAACATGCTATACACCGAAAAGTCGTTGATCGTCCACAGTAGAACTGCTTTTTGGTTGAAATTTTGATTCAAGGACACATCGTATGCATCGAATCCAGTGCACCACAATTCTTTTAACTCCTCAATAAGAGGCTAGATGAATATATCAAGACTACCTTGCGGATGATTTCGCCCAAAATTCATTACTGTAAGAAACAAGTACTCCGTATTCATGAACATATCATGGGGTAAATTATCTGGAGTCAAGATCACAGGCCATAACGAATGATTACGAGACATGCCAAATGGATTGAACCCATCTGTACATAGTCCAAGATAAACATTGCAGGTTTCTTGTGAAAAGAGGGGACACTGATCTTGAAAATATTTCCACTCTGCCGCATCAGACGAATGACACATTTCTCTCTCCTTTGCTTGGTGCTCGGTATGCCATCCATTGCCGCTGCAGTCTTCTCGCTCTGATACATTCTCTTTAATCTGTTAGCAATAGGCATATACCACATACGACTATATGGTATATTGGTCCTACGACATTGCTCGTTAGGCTTCCATCTTGGTGCATTACAAAAATGACAATTTTCTAAACTTTCGTCATCTTTCCAGAATATCATACAATTGTTAAAGCAACATCAATTGCATGACATGGGAGGCCTAAATTGCGCATCAATTTCTCTCTCGTGTAATGTCAATCAGTTGCATGGGTTCCTTCTGTTAGATACTCTGTAAACATTTCGCATATCAAATACACTAGCCTTTCACTCATATTATGATATGCCTTCTTTTGCATGACTCAAGCAGCTAAGAATAACTACAAGTGACCTTTACGACAACCAACATATAATGATTTTTTCGCTCCTTCTAACAACTCGTAGAATTTTTTTGAATGATTACGTACAAGTTCTTCTACATTCGGATAACTACCATGTTCCTCCATATTCTGAAAACTACCATATTGTGATAGTTATCAAAATCAATGTTATCACTAAATGCATCATTTACCATATCCACATATCTATCTTCTACTACATTACCCACTTCTTCACTCCTACTAACCCATGTAATATCAACATAACTCGTTCCTAAACTCATATCAATATCTTCTCCATACTTATACCAAACATAATAATCAAGCATAAATCCATTCCTATACAAATGCTTTTGTATTCTTCTCCCTGACATAATTAATTTATCGATCTTGCAAATATTACAAGGACAGAATTGATCATCGAACCCCGCTACGAACTCGACCGTGAAATTTCCACTCCCGACCATTAGTATACTTATCATCTCCTGACATTTTTTCACGTAAAAACGTATTCTCTCGTTTTTCTCTCGAATTTTTCGTCTTTCTTTGGTGGTTGTATAACTGGGGAGAAGTAAAGAACGATGTTTGTATATATAGAATTTTTTGCGACTGATTTGCGACTAATTTGTGACCTATTTAGCGACTACCATTAAACGTCGCAAAAATTAGGTACACCATACTCGAAACAATAAAAACGTGGGTTTGTACCGTTTTTGCGACTAAAAGACAACCGTTTTGGAACCCCGCCAAATTTAGTCGCTAATGTAGCGACTAATTGACGACTTAAAAGTTGTGGTCGCAATCTAGCGACTAAATAGCTACTACTCTCTATTAGTCGCAAAATATGTCGCAACTGCAACGGTAAGTAGTCGCAAAATGTAGCGACTGTAAAATCAGTCGCAACTCGTAGTCACAAAAAGTGTGTTTTATTATAGTGAGTGAGTAGCCAAATGCCCTACTTGTCAGTTGGTTAAGGCTGAACATCAGGTTCCGAGGGGTTGTAAAGCTTGCCGATTCTAAAGTGGAAATGGGACCACATCACGATGGATTTCGTGACTGGACTGCCATTGACTAAGTGTAAAAAGGACAAGGTATGGGTAGTAGTGGACAGACTGACAAATAATTTTCACACATTGTGGCGATAAGGAAACAGATGGAGTTGGGAAGATTGCCGAAAAATACATTGACGAGATATTCAAACTCCATGGAGTTCCGGCTAGCATTGTTTCAGATAGGGATTCACGGTTCACGTCCTACTTCTATAAGGCTTTTCAAAAAGCCTTAGGAACTAGGGTGAACATGGGCACGGCGTACCATCCGCACACTGATGGCCAGTCGGAAAGGACTATACAGACTTTGGAGGATATGTTGAGAGCGTGCATCTTGGACTTGGGTGAATCATGGGAAAAGTATTTACCTTTAGCCGAGTTCTCCTACAACAACAGCTTCCAAGCAAGTATCAAGATGTCACCTTATGAGGCATTGTATGGGTGACCTTACCGGACACCCTTTTGTTGGACTCAAGTGGGGGAGTCTAGCATGATTGGACCCGACATATAGAAATAAACCACAGAGAGGATCTGATTCCTAAGGATCAAGATGAAGGAAGCGCAAGATAGAAATAAGAGTTATGCGGATAAACGTCGGAAATACTTAGAGTTCGCAGTGGGCGATCTGGTATATCTGAAGATGATCACGTTTAAAGGAAGGGAAAGAATTTCCAAAAGAGGGAAATTAGACCCAAGGTACTTAGGGCTGTTCAGAATCCTAGAAAGGGTTGGGATGGTTGCATAGAAGCTTGACTTACCAGATGAGATAGATGCATTTCACAATGTATTCCATGTATCACAACTCCGGAAGTGCTTGACGGATCAGGACGTGATTGTGCCTGAGTTACCTAAGGATCTTAAGAAAAATCTGAATGAAAGCCAAACTAGTTCGGATTACTGAAAGGTCAGAAAAAGCAACAAGAAAAAAGGTGATACAAATGGTCAAGGTCGTCTTGGATTGTAATGGAACAGAAGAAACGACTTGGAAAATAGTAGGCAAAATGAAGGCTGAGTTTCCTAAGTGTTTAAGGATTTTGAGAAGGATCCACAACTTGACTCGGATTCGGGGACGAATCTCTTTCAAGGAGGGAGACTTGTAACATCCCTGATCCTCCATAGGATCGTTGGGATGCACCATGACCGAGTTGGAGGAAGAAATCGTGAAGAAGAATCTTAGAAACTCGTCCATGGTGAAAACATTATTTTCTGAATTAATTTAATTAATTAAAAGAATAATAGTGATTTGAGACATATCAATGTCTGCTGGTGCCAAGTCAAAATGGCATTTTGGCTATATAAGGGGGTGGATATCCTTGAGTGACCGGGCAGCCTAAGAACTTGTCCACATATGGACCGTGGGATGGTTATACTCAACCAAATTCCAATAGACTGACTCTAGGAAGGATTAAGATTGGATCAAGGGAAAGATTTAGTTGGAAGGGGAATCCAGATGTATAAGTTCGTGGTGGAATCGAAGGATTGATCCATCCGGTTAAGATCAAGTACAGACTTAGCCAAAATCAACGAAGAAAGGTTAAGTTGTCAAGATAATCAGCTTGAACCAGCCTAACCATCGAGTTCAACCAGCTGGTTCAGCTCGATAAGTAGTCGAGAAGCTCAACTCAGCTGGGATGAGTTTTCGGCAGTTAAGGAAGCTAGTTGACTAAAGTTAGCTAGTGACCCAGCTGGGCGGTTGGGCGGTTATGAGAGAAAGGACGCAATGAACGGATGTGACTGCTCTGACATGCAACTCACACTCGTTCACTGGCAAAGGCAGTTGCAAAATTGCCTATAAATATCAAGCCTTGAGCGAGTTTTCGGACACACATAAAACACATGAAAGTTCTTATAAAAGGCTTAAGAGCGATCGTGAGAAAAGAAAGGAAAAAAACAGATTTTTGCTTATCGTTTTAAGGAGCGGTTAGTCGGAGGCGATCACGATTGCAGAAAATATCGAGCATGGATCCATCTGCGACTAAGGATCACAACAAGAGGGCAGAAACGCCTAAGTTAAGTACGTAGATTATCATGTCTTAAGTCCGCGACCCTCGGTCAAGTCGATCGGATCGTCGGACTGGTTAAGCGATCGGTTGTAACTCTATTCTCTTTATATTCAATAATCTGCTTGAACGGTTCGGATGGATTGCCGATCCGACTAGCGTTCTAGGGAATTCGGGATCAGGCGGGTTTGGGCTAAGGATCGGACTGACCTTTCCCAAGTCCCTGCCATAATCTGAGCGTTTTCCTTAAGCATCAGTACATATGGTCAAGTAGGAAGAGATTAAGGGTTGCATGGATTGTCCATACTCATGGCTTTCCTAAGCCTTAGATGAACGGTTTAGAAAGGGGGAATTTATATATAGGTTGACTGGATCATATAGAACTTAGAGGTTGCATGAACACATTAAGATCTATAGATTACTTACGCCTCTTTGTTTGCAGGACCGGAAGTTGATCGTGAGACTGATCGGGCTTAGGCGGGAGACAAGGACTTAGGTGGACGGGTGGTAGAATAGACTGGTTGTAATAGGATCGAACAATTGTACTAGCCTATAGAGAAAACTTAATGATTGTATCGATACCCTGAGTTAGTAATGAAATCCAGTTTTATTGCCTAAGTATTATTGCATATTGACTCTAATAACTGAATCTCATAATATAAGCATTGAAAATGACTTAAGGAAATGGATAAGACCCTTAAAATATACTGAATGGTTTGGTTTCACGTAGTGGATGAACGGAAATAACCTTCTTGGGCTTACTAGCAAGGATGGGATGTTTCAATCGGCCATCGGCCACCAGCCCCTCGACCAACTTGGCACGATGTCACTCTAGCTAGAGTGACTATAGTCTCACCTCAGACAAGATCCATCTGCGTGTTGCAGCCATAAACACCTCTCGCCTGCGCCTCGTCCAATACCTTCATTCACCAGCTGAATCTTGGACATAGCCCTCAGGCTGACACACCCGTTACCAGCTTTCTTCCTCGCATCAGACACGGTCCTGTCGGGAAAATACAGTAGATGAAGCCAGTTCGTCCAACCTCCATTTCTCTCCAGCTATTCTCGGTTTTGAAGCCTCGGCCGGATGCACCCGTTGTGAATATCTCCTTCGCCTCGGTTAGAGATTCTCGACCAAATGCCTCCGATATCAAGACTTCGCCCGAGCTGCATTTTTCCCAGCCTTTTCCTTGGTTTAGCAGCCTCGGCATCAGCTCCATCGGGATGGACCGCCCGATGTGTGACCTTGTTCGTGAGCCATCTCTCCACCAGTGGATCCCTCGGTTTGCATCCCTCAGGCTGGCACGTCTGATAGCCTCTAAGGCCCCTTCATTATAAATAGCTTCTAAGCCTAATTTTTAGATCATCTTCTCTTCTCTTAAGTACTTCTTTACCATTTTTAAATCTAAGAACTTTGTAAACACAAGATCAATCTTTTAATGCAATTTGTACTTCTTTATTCTTAATATATTCTTATTTTATCTCCCTAAGCATGTTTTCTCATTTTATCTCTATGAGTTTAGTTGGAAAAATGGTGATTAGTAAGTAGTCATTTTGGGTCTCATGGATGAGGTGGATTATGGTGAGATTAGGGAGGATCTATAGTGCTTAGTGCTTAATTTATGTTGATCTTTCTCTATTAGGTTGTTTTTCAATGCTAGATTTGTAAGGAATTGTTGATTTAGAACATAGACTTTTTGTTGCCCGTAAGGTGTTCAATGAAATGCTTGAATGAGCTTAATATGAGATTTTGCATACTTAGCCAATGGGAATTGATGGTGATAAGAACTTGATTTGAATGCTTGATTGTTTCTTAACCACAATTGGAAGATTGTTCTTGATTAGGGGTTTATATAAGGGATTAGTTCCTAGCAATATGATTAATCTTAATTTGTGTTCTTGACTAAAGGGATAAGCTTGTTAGATGGTGTTGTGATTGATTGAAATTCATGCTATCTTGTGATTTGAAATTGGGGAATGAATGACTACATGATTAGCATAGGACTGTTAGCATGGAAATGTGAATAGATAGTTTAGGAGTTATTAAGTCATGATTAACATTGTGTGATTCACTACAAGAAATATGGGCATTGGTAACAGTTCATTGTAGCACTAATTCACGAACTGCAACTAAAAATGTCAAAATCGGATTACAACTCTATCGTAGCATTAAATTCGCGCTAGGAAAGATTTTCATTAACGGAGAAGGAAAAAATCGACAAAAACTACTTTTTTACCAATTTTTCACATCTGTAACACATTGAGCGCCAAACACTTAGCCAAAAATTCATTTTACCACCAATTTTTTTTTTTTGGGCGTAATGAAATTTTTTTGTTTAAGTCATTTTCCCACATGAACAAAATAATTTATTTAGCGGATCCAAAACAAAACCTCAAAAAAAATTTCCCCAGCTTTCTTCATCCTCCATCTCCATCCCCATCTCCAGACATGCTCTCTTCATCCTCCATCTCGCTTGCTTTCCTCCTCCCTTTCTGCATTCATTCTGTCTCAATCCTTCAACGCTTCTCCCACCCTAAACCTTGTTGATCCCTAAACGAATCGCGATCTTGCCGGGAATCCTATCAGTGAATGATTTAGCGTGCAAAGGACGATCGCAGAGGTCGTGAAGGTGTGTCACATGAACGGCGTTATGCATAGGGATTTGAAGCTGTGTCACATGGCTACTCGTTTGACTTTTCTTTTTGTTGGAGATCAGTCACTGGTTTGCAGTGCCTTCTCTGGGTATTGTTTTGCGGAAGATAAGCCGACTCAGACACATCTAAGATCGACGAATCTCCACTGCTTTTGTTGAATCTCGCTTCGATTCATTCGTCTTGGTTTTAGATTAGATTGAATTGATTACTTTCAGTTAACGCATCTCCACCTCTTTAGAATTTAATCCGATCCGAATTTTGATTTTTTCAACTTTTTCTTAAATGTTTTGATTTTGCCTTTTGCTAGCAATTTTGATTAAGTGCTCAAAGGTTTTGAAAGTTTCATGATTGCTTAATCCCTTCTACTTTATTTGCTCTCAGAGATGAAGAATTTTCTTAATGAAAATTCGATTTTGGTAGTGTTAAATGCAATTTTTTTAGCAGTTCTAGAATTGGAAGTGAACTAGAAGAAAAAAAAATCGGCTTTTTGCTACGATGAAGCTCAATGGTCGGCTTATTTCTCCCATGATTATTCTTCTCCTTTCTCTTACAATGGTATTGACTAAAGCAGAAGTTATTACACTGACCCCAGAAACTTTCTCTGACAAGGTAATGATCTGAAGCCCTTTTATCTTGCTATATCTCAATAATAGGGCTGGTAAAAGCAGTTTTGATTCCTGATTAAAAAGTTTGTATATACGCAGATCTATACTGAATGATTCAAGGTTTTGATTGCAGAGACTGAACAAGGTGTGGCTTTTGCAATCTTGAGGGGAGTTCTTGATTTTAAGAGAGACCCTTGGTCACAGATATCTGAGAGTGCAAAGAGTCTTGTGAAGCAGATGTTGGACCCTTATCCCACTAAGCGTTTGACTGCTCAGCAAGTTCTTTCATGTTCTCTCCTCTACTTGTTTCTTGTGTTGTGATATGTTTCCTCCTTTTTTCAGATCACCCTTGGATACAGAATGCAAAGAAAGCTCCAAATGTTCCTTTAGGAGATATTGTTAAGTCAAGATTGAAGCAATTCTACATGATGAATAGATTGAAAAAGAAAGCTCTGCGTGTAAGTGTTGCCTCTCATTATTTATGAGTTTATATTTTGGTTTGGTGTTTGATTAGTTTCTTCACTTACTTCTGTTTGATGCTTTCAGGTAATCGCCGAGCACTTGTCTCTTCAAGAAGTTGAAGTGATTATAGACATGTTTACACTGATGGATGATGACAACGACGGTAAAATAACGTATCCAGAACTCAGAGTTGGACTATGTAAAGTCGGTTCACAACTAGGTGAACCAGAGATCAACATTGTCACAACTCTTGCTCAAGGAATCACGTAAGTCAAGATTGCAAATTGTGTTTCTTATGAATCCGAATGATATGCTTTTCTGTTTGAGAGAACTAAGATTGCAATCGATTTTCTCATACTCATGGCAATGAGCTGCTTGCAGGTGGTTGCGGAGAGGAATTGAGCAACTCTCAGCTATTTTTATTTTGTGTTTTGGTGAGATGCTTAATCCTACATTTCTAATTGCGGCTGTCTTGATCTTTTAGTCTTGTTACCACAAGATCAGATTTGTGTCTCTTAGTTTATTTTTAGTCTAGTGTAGTGTTTAATCTCCATGGTTTCTCTTATTATTATCAGATGATGATGCTTTTGTATGTCACTGGCTGCAGTATTATGTTTGGTTTTAACTGTGTATGTTCTTGCAGGTCACTTGCTATAGACACCAGAACCCAACAATTGATAGAAATGCATTGGCAGAGACACCAGAGTTAGAAAACGCAAGTCTTAAACATGGTTGATCTTCAACCTGGTGCCGTGTGCCAAGGAGTGAGAGAGAAAATGTGATCACAGAACTTCTTGTCCAAATTCATCAACGGCTAGTCTAACCACAGTACTGCCACCCTGTTAATATATAATTTCGCATTCACTTTGTACATATCCGCCATTTTGTTTCTCATGAGAAGAACAAAAGAATGTACTTGATCAAATACTACGTATCAACTTTGGATTCACATTAACAGGCCAGTGAAAACCTCAAATTGTATTTTTGTGTTATTATAAATACCATAATATTGAAAACCAAAAATTCTTCAATTTTAGTATAGCGTATATATAGGGTTCAAGGTTTTAAATACTATCAGTTTTAATTTAGGGTATATATATGGTTTAGGGTTTGTCATCTGATTTGAGAGGCTCTTCTCTATTCTTGTAATGTTTGCTGCAAAATACTATCAGTTTTAGTTTAGGGAATGTATAGGGTTTAGGGTTTAAAAACTTTAAATTAAACATACCAACTTTTAAAATAAAAGATGATAGAAACATACAAAATTTTGATTTTGATGTTAGGGTATGTTTAGAGGTTAGGGTATTGGAGAGATTATGATATTTGATTTAGAGACTAGTCTAGAAAGTTTAGGATATTATCATTTATTTCTTTTTATTTATAGTATAACTTATTGTCGCTGACAAAAAAAAGTATAACTTATTGTCTCTTACATTGTTTTAGGGTATAAATAGGGTTTAGGGTAATACTATTTTTTGTAGTTTATAATAAAGTATAACACACAAAACAATTTTTACATATTGATTATAAGTTCAACTAATATGAATGTTAAGGTCTTTATATATGGTTTAGGATAATGGGGGTTAGTGATTAAGGGCATCTCCAACCCTACTCCATTTCTCACTCCAAAATGGGATTTGGAGTAAAATCCTCTCCAACCCCACTCCATTTTCCACTCCAAAATGGAGTAATGGGTGAGATTACTCCATATTTGGAGTAACTCCATTTTCCACTCCATTTTGGAGTGGAACTTTTTTATTTACAAAGTAGTCCTTTTGAATATTAAATCTTTTAAAATTCTAACTTTTATAAATATAATAATAATTATTATTTAAAAATATATGTTTTTATTTTTTAATAACAGTTATAAATTTTTTTTTAATATTATAAAATAAAAATTTATCATTTTTAATACTATTTTATTATTTATAAAAATTATAAAGTGGAATTATTTTATAAGTTATGAAAATTTTACAAAAATAAAATATATAGGGTCAATTTGTAAATTTTATAACTAAAATGGATAAAAAATAAAATAGAAAAGAATCTATATAGAATATTCCATTTATGGAGTAAAAAATGGAGTAATACATTGGAATAAAACACTACTCCATTTTGGAGTTACTCCATTTTGGAGTGAAAAATGGAGTTATACATTGGAGATGGTCTAAGATTTAGGGTTAGTGTTAGTTAGTGTGTAGAGTTTTAATAAATAAGGTTTAAGGTTTTTTTAATGTAAATTTAATATTTTTATTTTATACTTTTAACTTAAAATAGTATAAATTAATAACTATACTATAAAAAAAATCTATCATTATCATTATAAATGTCTAAAAGATTTAAAAATTTAAGTATACATATTTAAATTAGGTAAAAATAAATAATTCATAAGTTTTTCAAATATAAATCAAATAAAAATGGAGAACCAATTCCCAAAGACCACTAGAATCGGTGAAGTGGCAAAATCTCAGCCCTTCTTTTCTAAGATGATTCTTTTCTTAAAAAAAAAATTTCTTTTCGTCGTCATCCCAGAGTCTCTCTTCCTCGTCTCTCTTCTCTTCTCTTCCAACCTCCTCTGCTCTCCTCCTTCGCACAGCCGTAGATCTATGTGTTCAATAGGGAGTTCAATCTCAATGTTTTCAATTCTCCCGTTGCCGAAGTCGATTTAGACTTATACATCTCTGAATGTGTCGATTACTTTAGGTTAACTAATTATCTCCGATATCAAATCTCCGAGTCGAATCTCGGCAGTGCTTACTTCAGAAGCGACGGTGTAAAAAGATTCAGAAAGTGACTTAGGCGAAAGAAGATGGAAGCTAATGGGATAGAGACAAATCCGGAGAGAGTATAGCAGGAGGCACCATAAGCATGAGCTTGTTAAACACTTCAAAGATCCTCTTCATATCGTAAGCGTCTTCTCCTTTTCTCTCTGATTTGTTCCTTAATGCCTTCTATTTTTGACTCAATATGAGAAATCAGGAGTCCAATACTTCTTTCGCTGATGCATTGTAGGGTTCTATGCTTGATACTATCTAACAGCAGACAAGACCAATTTAAACTAACTATTTTGAATCCCTAAACCTGCATCGTGGCTTTAAGTATGCGTATGGTTTGGCTGCTTTAGGCCGGCAGTTGCACGCAATGGGTTTGAGTGATACATCTAAGATCGACCCAGACAGTAGCATAGCCGCTGCACTTATGGACATGTACCAGGGCATGGGTGATGCCCTTGCCCAGTAATATGGGGGCTCAGCTGCTCATAATACTGTAATAACACCAGTTATCACATTTGACAAGATATTTTTCGATTTGACTATGCAAAGTTTGCAATGGGTATTAATCAACATCATTGAATGGATTATAGGTTTTCCCTGAAAGGCAGGGGAAATGGAAGGCTACGGCACAGTCTAGAGAGTTTCTCAAGTCTATCAAACGATACTACAGCAATACCTACACCGATGGCGAAAAGCAAGACACCATAAACTTGTAATATACTTCTCTTTCTTGCTCAAGTCACTCCAGTTTCGTTCTAAGTTCTTCATATTTCTAGTATGCAAGTGATGTAGCAATAGAATGAAATATTTTTGAATACATGTCTGAGTTTTTGCCTTATTGATGATGAGATAGAGGCAATATAATCCTGGCGTAACCACTACTCCTTAGGCGTCACTGTAATATCAACTACCAAGATAGTGAACCCTCGGAGGAATTGTTGGCTAAGAACTCTTTATTTTCGTTTCTGTTGAGTCTCAAGTCCCAGTAGTAAGTAATGACTTTTAATGCGAGCAGATTCTTGGGCTACTTTCGACCTCAGGAAGGGAAACCTGCACTCTGGGAGCTGGATTCTGATTATTATCTCCATGTGTCAGGGAATGGAGATGAAATTTTTCCTGAAAGGGGGTAAGATTTACTTTTAGTGAACCTAGTGCGTGTCAGGATATGTGTTTACACTTCATTAGATACAATAAATTATTGTGAGATCCTGAAACTAGATGACAAGTTTAATGGACTAATGAACCAGTTCGGGTAAAACCAAAGATGTTAAACTAAAGGAAAGATCGTAACCTCTGGTTGTTTATGATTTCTAATTCTGGTGTATTGCAGGGTCCTCTCCATCCCGAAACCCATGAGTGGTATTGGAGTCAATCTTGCACCAGTGCCAGTTTTCAGAGAAGACTTCTCACGGAAGAAGCTGACCTTGAGTGAGAGAGAGAGTCAACATAGTCTGGTGCTGGCTTATTCTCAGAGAGTTTTGTGGAGATTTTCAAGGACTTTGCAAGACGAAGAAGGACATGCACGTTTAAGAGGATCATCTGACTCGGATTATAAATCATGTCTGTGTAGTCAAGTGTGGTTTAATATTTGTAATTAATAAACCAATATCCGGTTCAGATATATGAATAAATATTTTTTTTCCTTAAATTAATTTTGTTTTTAGTAGAATCTTTATTTTTAATTTTAATTACAATTTTTTAAATTAATTAATTTTAACAAATTTAATTATTTGTAGTTGAATATTAATGGTAAATTAGGTGCTCAATTCGACAAACAAAAACGTCATGAAAACATATTCACTGGCACTGAAAATGTGTTATCATAATTTATATTACAGCATGAAAATATAGTCATGGAAAACTGCATGATAGCACTACACATGTGTTATAAAATATTTTCCGATAGCGATTATATAATGCTACAATATGTTCATTTATTATAACATTTAAAAAACCCTATGGTAGGGGGTTAATTATAGCTGCGGCTGACATAGCGTTCATGAAAACGCTACCAAAACCCTATGGTAGCATTTTCAATGTGCTACTAATGCCGATATTTCTTATAGTGATTGTTGATTAGCACCCATGATCATCTCTAGCTCACTTTAGTACATTAACCTCATCCTATAACTCTCTTTCATCATTGGTTATCTTCTTGTTTAGCTTTCTTTCTTACTCTCTATTGCAATCTCGAAATTTCACTTTGTTTCTATTGCTTTTTTATTTGCTTCTTGCTTTCAATATTAGGTTGCTAGAATTCAAACTCTTTTCTTGATTGGCTCAGCTTAAAAAGATTGCATGTATTCCTATTGCTTCTAAATTGTATCCAATTAGGATTTGACAATTTTAATATGCTACAATGACAATTGTTAGTGTTTTGAGGTGATTGATTACAAGACCTTAAAAATTCTACGATCACATGCTTTCTAACCCTCACATGCTTTTCTTACCCTCACATATAAGAATATTTTATAGGCTATATGACCATAGCCTAATGTGTTTTTCGGTTTGATTATAAGGATTAAGTTCATGTTAAATTTAAATAATTCTAATATAAGATGATACCGTGATGAACCAGTTTCGATTAAAAATTAGAATTAAGGTGTATTAATAAGATGATACCGTGATGAACCAGTTTCGATTAAAAATTAGAATTAAGGTGTATTAATAACCCTCCTTCTTCACCTTGCAAATTGATATCATTCTTTGATTATATATATAGTGGTTATTTAATTAAAGAACATAATTAACCATATATATAGACTTGAACCTTTTACAATACATGTCTATTTGACTTTATATAAACGCAAGTAAAAACAAAAATGAGAAAGACTCTCTCATGCTTTTCGTAAAACACACACACCACATACAAAATTATAATTAAGGAAGAGTTTAGATACCTTCTCCATCAAATATAACCATGACAGTAAAGGAAGGAAAAATTAGATCGACGGCTTGGATCCAAAATACCAAATAAGCATGGATCAAGGTTAATGTTGTTTCTTTTTCTCTAAAAAACTGTGTGATTAATTATCTTGGGATTGATTTTATGAATTTTGAAATTATAAAAGTAAATTTATATTTGGTATCAAAGCAAACTATATTCTGAAGAGCGATTGAAAAGACGATCGTACAATCCCAGTTTTTTCCTTGTTTTTTTTCTCTCCGATTGATTTAGGGTCGCCGACTCATGCTTTTCTCTAGTTCTAGGGTTTTACTCTTTTAACACATATCTACGAAAGGATTGATGATTCTTCATCAATTGAACCAGAGATCTGATATTTTTCTCCCGACGTCTCACTACCGTGTTCGATTTTTTGTTGGTCTCTGGAGTGGTTATTATGAACAGTCCTTCTCGAAGATGTTTGCAGTGTTTGATTCGGCAACCGGTTTGTTTCTGATACGACGATGTCTAATTGTTTGTTATTATCTTCTTCTCGTGATCGTGATGTTGGTGGTTGCGATGTGTATCGTTCCGGCGGTATTGACTGATCAGGTTCTATTATTGTGTCTGATTACGTCTCACACGGCAACGATTCAAATGCAACCAGATTTGATCTCAGGCATATATGATTTCTATGGTGTTTTGGCATGTTCTATCTGGTTCCGTCTTATGTCGGTTTGGTATAACCGTTGTGTCTCTCTTAGTAGAGTGTTTTTTCCGGGTGAATTGTTATTTTGCCTGCCAAATGTCCGGTTGTTAATCGGTGTGTCTTCTTCTACTTTATGGTATGGAGATATTAACTGGGTTTTCGATCCGGGAATCATCGGTATAGTTACTCTCTACTCGAAGGAATAAAGTCACTTTGGTTTCAAATCGGGAGAATACGGTATCGAAGATGGTTCTCACCATATCAACAATCATGGACTCTGATTACAACTACCAAGTTTATCATCTTCCCGTTTTGGGGAAATTTGTATGGTTGTCGATGTAAGAGATGGATCGCAACTATTGATCGTTTAAAAAGTTATTGGAGTTTCATCAAAAAGATGTTAGCCAAACAAGAAGATCTAAAGACGATGACCAATAAAGAACATAACAGAATTGATAATCTGTTAGCGCGTTTGTAAGTCTTACCTACATATGGAAGCAGTGTGTTAATTCTTTACTCGATTTATTGTCTACTTTATTTGATAATGTGTTTTTTTTTTTTTTGAAAAAGGCATTCATATTTAAAAGCAGGGACCGAAAATGTTTACAGGCCTAAAGGCCTTAGTTGGACCTGAGCTATTACTTATAAAAGAGAAAGAGCCCAGAAAGTACACTAGAAAAGCCCAATTGTAACCCTGAACGAAGAGAAAGAGTTGGTAAGGCATTAGATGCAGCCAATTAACTCTGCCGATGTAGTTGGGGAGATGGTTGTAACTAGGGATTACAGGCGATTCAGTTGATAGCTTAGGTTCAGAGCACGATGAGTAGAGGTTAGACCGCCGTATACGCCGCCAACCAGACATGCAGTAGGTTGGAAGAGGCTGCCGGGTTTAGCTCTCTAAAGCTGTGAATCCTGTCTTTGATCTGCCTCAGAATCAACATTTTTAGCACATCCATCGATCTGAAGGTATTTCTATGAAGTCTGCTATTCCTTTCGTTCCATATCCAATACATAACCGCCTGCCAGGAAATTAACAACAATCGCTTTCTGTATTTGTTACCAGTGACACATCTTAGTTGATTGATGTTACTGGACCACATCCGGGTGGGACTGAAGGATAATCTCGATGCCACTGACGACCAAATTGACCAAGAATAATCACACTGGAAGAAGATATGATCTCTGCTCTCGTTATGACAATTACAGAGAAGACAGAGTGGGTCTGTCACTAATCCCCAACTGATCAATCGATCTCGCGTTGGACATCTGTTCAGGACCATTAACCAAGCAAAGAAACTTTGCCTTGGGATGCCCCCTTTGCACCACACCACAGACGCCCACGGTACGTTATCAATGTTACCACGTAGAGTATGATAAACCTGGGTTGTTGAGTATCGATTTCCATTCACTCCATCTATAACCCATATGTAATGATCTTCTCCAGGATGAAGTTCCACAGTCGAGAGATATGCTTGAATCTGAACCTGTGTGTCAGAACGAGCAGCTGGCATCACCCATCTGCCATTGTCATTGAGTGAAGCCAAAGTTGCATTCTCTCTGATTCCAAGTCTTGCTGTTCTCCCCTCCATTAGGTAATCTCTCAAACATCCATATGGTGACCAATTATCTGTCCAGAATCTAGCTGTTTCACCACTACCGATAATTAGTTTGATCCATGGAAAAGCAACTGGTCGGAATTTTAATAGCTTAGACACCATCCAAGAATGTTTTTTGCTTGCTTTGATAGTCCAGAAATCATTTAGGCAGCCATTTAACAACTCTCTCTTGAACCAGGCTACCCAAACTGAACCCGCCTGAAAGAACAGAAGCCAAATAAGTCTTAGGCAACACGCAATGTTCCAGGTCTGTAAGTCTTTTATGCCCAACCCTCCCTGATTCTTGGTCTTAGTTACCACTTCCCAAGCAACTTTAGCCGCATGATGTGATTCAATATCACCTTTCCATAGGAATACACCACATAGAGAGTTTATTCTTCTGATGCATTCTTTTGGCAGTAGGAAAGTAGAACACCAAAACGTTGTTATTCCTGCTATTACTGTTTTGATTAGCAATAGTCTCCCCGCAAAGGATAGGGACCTTGAGCTCCAAGTAGTCATTTTTCCTTTTATTTGTTGCATCAAAACCTCACAGCTGACAATGTTTAACTTTCTTGAACAGAGAGGGACTCCTAGATATCTCACAGGCAAAGTGCTAAGCGGCATACCAGTAGAGAAGGATATCAGGTCCGTGACATTTTTAGAGATCCCCGAGGCAAAAAATGATGACTTTTGCAGACTCACTGCCAGTCCTGACCGATGCTCAAACTCCCGCAGGACCTCTAATACTCCTTGGACAGACTTAAGTGAACCCTCAACAAAGATAAGGAGATCATCTGCGAAGCATAAGTGAGTAAGTTTTGACTCTTTACACTTTGCATGGTACTTGAACTTTCCTTCTTCCCCTGCCTTATTCAACATTGATGATAAGACGTTCATAGCAATCACAAAAAGATAGGGTGACAGCGGGTCACCCTGTCTTAAACCTCTTTTCCCCTTAAAGTAGCCATTAACTTTTCCATTGTAACCTATCATGTAGGTTGGTGTACACACACAAGCTTTCAGCCAACTTAGAAATTGAGAGGGAATGTTGATACCTTCCAAGCAACTGAAGAGGAAGCTCCATGAGATGGTGTCAAAAGCCTTTGCGATGTCTACCTTAATGGTAAAACATTTTGGCCCTCTATTCTTATGATAGCCATTGACTAATTCACCAGCTAAGATAGTGTTTTCAAGGAGTAATCTGTCTTTGACAAAAGCTGTCTGATTGTGCAGAATCAGTGTTGGCAGCAGCGGCTTGATACGGTTGACCATAAGGCGTGATACCACTTTGTAAACAGTGTTTAAGCAAGCTATTGGGCGGAAGTCTGAAATGATTGTGGCTCCAGGTCTTTTTGGTACAAGGGTTAAGATGGTGGCATTAGCTGAGGAGGGTAAGAAAGAGTTGGTGAAGAAGTCCTTGATTGCCTCAGTGAATTCTGATCCGAGAATGTCCCAAGTTGCCTTGTAGAATCCTGATGTTAAGCCATCCGGTCCAGGTGATTTACTTGGATTCAGCCTTTTTAACACTTTTAAAATCTCTTCAGAAGAAGGAGTCTTGATCATTGCTTGGTGTTGTTCAGTAGAACATGAAAAAGAGAGTAGATTGCGGAACCAGTCAACATGAGAAGCTATCTTCACTGGGGGAAGGACTTCCGGTCCGAGGATGCCTTTAAAGTGGTTAACTGCATGTGTACTCATTTGAAGGGGGTCTTGGATGAGAATGCCAGTAGATAGAGCAAAACAGCGGATGGAATTATAACTGTTTCTAGCTTGGCAAAATCTGAAAAAATAAGGTGTGTTGTTATCTCCTTCTTTGAGCCATATCACACGAGATTTCTGTCGAAAGTAAGCCTCCTCTATCTCCTTTAGAAAAGTCCATTTCTGATGCAATTCACGTTCCTGCAGGAAGAGAGCAGGAGTTGGATTTGATAATGCTTGAACCTGCACAGATTGTAGCAAACAGTTAGCCTCACTTACTCTCACTTGAATTTGAGAAAAATTTTCTTTATTCAACTGTTTTAACACTCTTTTTATGCTCTTTTGCTTCCAACACAGACTCGTTAGATTCCTAGCAATGCCTCCGACCTCAGTCCAAGCCTCATTTACCACATGGTGGAATTGCGGATGTTTGGTTAGATAGTTGAAGAATTTGAAGGGTTTGGTACCAGATGAGGGCAGGGAATGGGCTAATTCAATCAGGCAGGGGCAATGGTCAGAAAGTAAAGGAGGTAAGAATGTAGCTGTGGCATTTGGGAAAGAGGATAAGGTTTGGTTATTGATGAGTAAACGGTCAAGTTTTTTTGCTATTGGGGTTGCAGGCTGGTGGTTGCTCCAGGTGTGCAAAGGACCATAGAAACGGAGATCAAAAAGACCCATTTGAGATAGACAGTCTCGGAATTCAGACATATGATGGTCTATCACATTTACTTCCGGAGAGGAATGCTCAGCAAAGTGTAGTACTTGATTGAAGTCTCCTCCAACTATCCATGGGGCAGAATCAAGAGATAGAGTCTGATTAACGTTGATTAAGTCAACCCACAGGTCTGTTCTTTCACCTCTGACATTAGAAGCATAAATGGCAGTATAGGTAAATTGATCTGAGTTAGGGAGCTTGACATTGCAGGTAATCGACTGCCTTGTGGTATGCAAAATCTGGACCGAGACAGAGTCTTTCCAAATAAGGATTATTCTTCCATCTTCATCCCTCTGATGGTTTGAATAGTACTTCCAGTTGGGGCATAGCTTAGTCATCAAGGGTAATAATTGAGGCTCTTTAACATGACTTTCGATAATAGTACCAAAAATGGGGTTATGGCATCTAAGCCAGTTACAAAAATCCGAGTGCTTGTCCGTATCATTAATGCCTCGGACATTCCAAAAAAAGAGTTTTATACTCATTATTGATTAGGAGGAGATTCCCTCAGAAGGAGAGAAGTCTCTGGAGCTAACAAAGAGAAAGTATTTGATGAAGTAAAAGGACCAGGAGGATTTGAGGCTCCTGATGTGAAAAAAGAGAGTTGAGAGGAAAAGGAAGGGAAGGATTTTGGTGATGAAGACGATCTTTGGCGTTTTAGAGGAGGCTTTTTTGGTTCAGGGGGACTAAGAGATTTGGGAAGACTCTCAGAAGAGAGAGCAGCAGGGAAAGTTAATGAAAGAGGAAGCAAAGGCTTTTTGTGAGGGAATTTATGGGTGAAAGGAATCAGGGTAAGATCATCAGCAGGGACGAGATGGTGAGGTGGGATAGTTGGCTTGGCTGTTGTAACTGCTGGAGAGTCTACTTGAGTTGCTGGGGACATAGTTGAGCCTCCTGCAGAAGAGCCAGCAGTGTCATTATTTTTCTGTATCTCCTCTGTTGTATCTTTGGAGGTGACAGCAGTAGTAGGGGTCAAAATCTTTTGAGATTGAACATGAGCCTTGCCCTTCGGATCATGAATATTGGAGGTGGTATTGACCTTTTGACCTGAAGCTTGTTTCTCATTAGTTGATTTTTCAGCTGTACTTGAATCCTTTTTCTTGTGGTGTTGGTTTTGTTGTTGAGCAGGGAGCAAAAGACAGTTCCTGCTTATGTGGCCTAGCTCCTTGCAATGAGTGCAAACTGGAGGCAACCAAGGATATTCAACAGCCACTTCTACCACTTCTCCACTTTGCCTACTAAACTCGACCACACGAGGGAGATCCGAGGTAAGGCCAACTTCGACTTTAACATGAGAGACAGAAAGGCTCACAATGTTCTTGGTGAATTCATCTATCTCTTTAGGTTCACCTATTAACCCTGCGATTAAACTATATCCATCATTGTGGCGCAGGTCTAGTGGTATACCATGAAGGTGAGCCCAAAGTTGCATAGAGACAGGAGCAGGACAGGCTGACATAGTTGAAGATGACCATGTGGAAGTGTGGAAGAGACAGTCCCCAACATACCAGACCCCTTTATCCAAGATCTTCTGCCTAAGGTAATCACTAGGGATCCTAACAAGCATTGATCTTGTTAATGGGTTGTTATGGATCTCAACTCTTTTCCCTTTTCCCCACATACTATTTAGAACATTCTGTATATGGCTGAAGGGAGGAGGTCTTCCGTTGAAGAAGCAAACAATGAAGTCTTTGTGCATTTCTGCCCCTTTCTTGAACACAGCGTCTGGTATAAGAACCCGAGGACGTCCTGATTCCGAGAAGGTAACAGGAGCCATCCTTCTCAATAACAGCGTCTGGTATAATGTGTTGGTTTTTATGTAATTGTAAACTTTGTAATCGTTGTACTAAGTTAATAAAGAAGTTTAGCCGATAAAAAAAAAAAGCAAACTATATTTGTTTAATTCATATTTAAGTGATTTTTTTTTTTGAATTATGTTGAAGTTCAGAATCTTAGGCCCATAATTTCTCTCAAATACGAAGATAGTTTTTGGAAATTCCTATTTAAAAAACAACTCTTTCCATTAAGAGTGGTTTGAACCCGGGCACAAAAGAACTAATCTTCTTATACTACCATTATCACTAGGCAACCAAAATCTTCGTAAGTGAATTTGTTTTCGTAAGAAGACATTACGGTCTTTGCACACACAAAAAGACATTGCGGTCATGAATTGTGATGTTGGATTAGATAACATTTTTTTCCGTAACTGTAAATTTCATAGAAATGAAATAAGAGTTTACATTACAAAGCAAACCCAAAGGTTTATTACCAAGGCAAAAAAATGTTAAAAAAACAAACAAAATGAGAAGAACAGAGCCATGTTTGTCTTTAGGTTAACAAACTTGCATAAGGTTTTTGAATTTCTTCCTGTCCCGCCGAGCCGAGATAGTGTTACGAACGTGCCGGTCGATCTCCTTCAAAATCTGCAAAAGCGGCTTCGTTGAAGCATTGAAGATCCTGTCATTTCTCTCTCTCCAAATCATGTATAAGGTTGTTTGAATAGCTAGCTTCCTCAGCGTAATCTGGATTAGATAACATAACGGACATATATCTTACGTAAGGCATAAACGAATGTTTCATGGTAATCTGAAAAAGGTTATAATTGTTTGCATGCATGAGAAACAAGTATGCATCTAATTGCATGATAAATGTTTGCGGATCGTAAAGTAAAGGGTTTCATAATTGTTTTTTTTTCTATTTAATATGGGGTATCTCGAATTTATAAAAGGGTTCAGACTAATTCTTAAGAGGATGTGCAATTCAAGGATAAACTTTTTTTTCCGGGTATTAGACCGAAAGCAAAAACCCATATCCATGTGGATATCCAAATAAATGTATTTTAGTTTCGCACAATTTTTGTCTACGAAAATCCGCTCCCTCGTCTTGCTTACTTCTCGCGAAGCTTCTAGCACTAGAAAAAGTAGGGATAGCTCAATGTGTTCATCAGCACCTGATCCTGAAATGTGGATCATCCAAGGCACATTAGCATGGCGTACTCCTTCTATTCGAACCGATAAGTGAATCGAATTTGAAATGTGTTGGCTTCTCAAATCTGTCTTTTTACCATTTGACCAAGTTTTTAGATAAAGGTTTCATAGTTTGCATACATGAACAGACACGTAAGAATTGATTGCATGCATGAATTGTCCAGATGCGTGGTAAAGGTGCCATTAAATTGGTGTCGTCTGAACTAAGAAATACTACCAGAACGAAGGATCCCGATTGAAAACACGCGCGTATAGAGCACGCGCGTCTCTCTACTTTTTTTCCCTAAAGTTTCTCCGCCGAATCTCGATCTCGAGATCTCCTCTACCTCCGGCGTATCTCGTCGGTGTGTGGAGGGGATCTCCTCTGTAGTTTCAGTTCCGGGCTTCAACGACGGTGAGGTTTCATGGTGGTGGTGTCGAGAAGCACCCTTTTTCTTCTCCGCGGCGGCGTGGTAGGTAGCTTTGACGAAGAAGGTTGCTGCGGAAGCGCTAGGACCGGCGGTCCTCTTATCCGGCTTCGGCGGTGGTGGATCTACTCGAGGACGGTGGAGAAATCATTTGCCAAGTTTCGGGTCGGGTGTGTTTGGTCTCGGCGTTGCGTTTTCTTTTGTCAGAGGGGTGGGTTAGTCGCCGTTAGTCAGCGGTGTTGCTGGTGCCGACGCCGGATGCTCTCAAGGGATGGCGGGTCTCGTGGGGGTATGGTGGCGGACGTGTTAGCTTGCTTAGACCGGATTGAAGTTTTGGGTTGTGCCTGGTGGCTTAGCGGAAGAGTTTTAGAGGTATCGGTGGATGTCTACGGCTGGAGGCTTGATGGTCGGCTGCTCCGGCAAACGGCGTTCGAGGCCGCGGGACCGCACCGTTAGCAGGTACTCTTCGGAAGCTTCGCCGTGTGGTGGAAATGGTCTCGGTTGCGGACAAACCAGATCCAGCGAAACCCTAGCGAGGTGGAAGGAGACGAAGGCTATGTCCGGCGGTGATGGAAGTTTATAGCTTCTGGGTCTTCTCCCCTCCGTCAGCTCTCTTAGAATTAGGTCTACTGCCATGTATAATGCCTTTTTGCTTTTCTTCTTCATAGTTTCACCGGATTTTATCTTGATTAAGCCGGATTGTAAGCCTCTCCGACCACCGAAAGTTTATTTCGGGTCGACGTGTCTCTTTATTAATTAAATATAATATTATATTTAAAAAAAAAAAAAAATTGGTGTCGTCTGATTGCATCTGTTTTAATTAATTCAAACATACACGTATGGGTTGCATATCAAATTATTAAAGTGGTTAAATTCTGGATATTTTAAGTGACGGTTGTTGTCAAAAAAAAAAAAAGTGACGGTTAAAAAAATTATTTCACGGTGACGTGAATGGTTGCGTAACTGCATTTTATGCACTTTAGTGGATTCATAATTTTTTTAGAACTAATGGATTCATAAATGAAATCAAAGAGTTTATGAACCAAACGAAACCAATGGTTTGGTACAATCGGTTTGGTTTGGTGTCTATGTAGTTAAAGACATAATTTAAATTTGTAATAATTTATGTGCTGATTGCAAAACTACCCCGGAAATTGAAGTCAACCCTGAAACTATCCTCAGTTTTTTCTTTTCTCTCATTTGCTAATTTATCCCCTTACTAATCTGGGTATTCACGGAAATGTCATAGTCATACTTCATATAAAGTGTGATACTTTAATTAAAAGATAAAAAGACTCATAATTATTTTGGATATTCACGAAAATGTCATCGCCATGAATGCTCAACAACCACGACAACCACCATCGCCGATGAGTTAATGTGTAATCCAGCTCGTTTTTCCGCCATTAAAGCTCAAGTAAATATCAAGAATAGAGCTAAGACGTTATCCTAACCGATTTCTCCCTTTTTCCCTTTGATTTTTCGATTTGAAAGTAGCGAAATCGTTTATCATCTTATAAAAACAGCAAAACATGTTTCGGATTTCGCGTTTCCGGTGATATTAGACGTTCTGAGAAATCGACGAGGCTAAAAACAAATTGAAAACGGACATTGGTAAAAAAAATTTCATATCGTCGATTTTCAGATCTGAATTGTAATCTCAGACTACCGTTTAAATCTTATTTTTTCGTAAACTTCAATATGGTCAACGTGAGGGTAGTTTTGCAATTGACTTTCAATTGTCAGACCTCCATAGAAGTCTGTGAAATTCCTTTGCAAAAAAAAAAAATATTAAACTTCATCAAGAAGTCTAAATAAGAAGAGGGTAGTGTTGCAATTGATTAAAATTTAATTTCTAGTCACACTTCTAATGTAGTCTGGCAAGAAATTGACCGATTCTTAATTTTTTTTGTCAGACGGAATCCGATGTCTAAAAATAATGGGGGTAGAAACTGCAATTGACCCAAATTTTCAGATGTTGACCAGAATAAGCAAAAAAATCGTCAGACTTCTTAATCTGTCTGAAAATAAGGAAAAATTATCAGACGGCTATAAACATCTGAAATTCCAAACTTTTGTCAAACGACTATAGACATCTGAAAAATCGAATTTTGGTCAATGCTGGATAAAAATAGAAAATGAGAAGCTTTTTATCAGACTTCCGTGGATGTCTGAATTTCTTGTCAGACATCATAAGAAGTCTGAACCTTAACAGACTTCTCGAGAAGTCTGAACCTTATCAGACTTCTTCGAGAAGTCTGACAATTCAAATGGAATTGCAAAACTACCCCCTACTTGAGAAGTCTGAACGTTATCAGACTTCCCGCAGAAGTCTGAAAATTCAAATTCAATTGCAAAACTACTCTTTTTTCTCAGACTTCATAAGATGTTTGACAAAAAGTTCAAAAATTTCCAAAGCAGACTGCGTATGCTGTCTGATGGATTTCAGACTGCATTCGATGTCTGACACTTTGATTTCAATTGCAAAAATAGCCTCTTTTCAGACTGCAATAGAAGTCTGGTAATACTACAGTCAGCCTTCTATAGACGTCTGAAATGTTAAAAACATTTAAAATGCATTTTATTGTATATTTGTGATTAATTTCATTGATTTTAATTTTTATAAATGTGTGTTAGTTTTCAATGTTCCTTCTGCGTGAGTTTTAAATTTTTATATATGGTAATTATTTTTAAATCAATTTTTGAATAATATTGGCAATGTAGCTAATAGCATCAGCCTTCGCAAATAAGTCTGGCTTTTCCCAAAAGATCTCTAATGTGGTTTATACGTGTTTGTTTATGCAAATAATGGTTCAGTTACATGTTAATTTTGGTGAATGAGTTGTGAGAGACCAGATTTGGCATTTTGTGGTTGATAAGGTCAAGGGAGGGCGGTTTATCACTTTGCGTGATGGTTGTACACATCAAGAACTTGTTGAGATGGTACAAGATGATTATATACTGGACAAGAAAACCGAGCTGATGGAGTTATCATATCCATTGCCGGAAGCACTCTTGAAACAAATGGATCCGGGTAGCCCTCCGGTTTATGTCACAAATGATAGGAAAGTAAGGAGCTTGGTTGAGTTAGCTAATATGCATTTAATCTGTCTTTGTATCTCGAGCCGATATGGTATGGAAGATGAAGATGCGGTGAATCATGATGAAAAATATGAATCTTAAGATGTAGACGAAGATGACAAAGAAGAAGTCTGGAATGAGGAAGATGTGGAATCAGTCTCGGATGATTTTGTTTGTGGTGGTGGTGTTAATGATGGTGTTGGTAACTTGGATGTGCCTGAAAATGTTTTCAAGAAATACGATATACAAACAAGTATTGGCTGATGAGCTATTCAAAAACCCATACATGTTCAATGGTGGACCGGATGTCTACGCGCAAACGATATACTCCAGTTTATATTGGTTGGTTGTTTACTGAATGTTTTGGTATAATTGAGGGGATAACACCAAAGCATGTCAAAGTATCAATGAAGAAGCAGTTTGGGATTAGGATGAGCTACACAACCGCATAGAGAGCATTGTTACATGCTCAAAAGATTGTGAGAGGAATAGCGGAAGATGGGTACGAGAGACTGCCTTCATTTTTGCATGGAATCAGGCAAACCAACCCGGGAACAGTAACTGCTATTGAACTAGATGAGAAGAATAGATTTAAATATCTATTTATAGCATTGGGAGCTTCCATATATGGGTTTACGTTTCTTAGAAAAGTCATTGTGGCGGATGGTACTCATCTTAATGGAAAGTATGGCAGTGTTATGCTAGTGGCGGCCGTACAAGACGAAAATTTTCAAATATTTTCGTTGGCTTTCGAAATTGTAGACTTTGAGAATGATGACTCGTGGGAATGGTTTTTCACCAAGCTGAAAAATGAATTTCAGATAACAACCTTACTTATGTAAACCTTTTTCACATTGGTGGAGACATGTACAACATAAAGACGATCAACATTGTTGAATCTATAAACTCCGCAGTTAAGAAGGCAAAAGGATATCCCTTATCTTTCCTTTTAGAGTTTATACAAGAGAAACTAGGGACATGGTTTTGTAAAAGGCATCTAGATGTAATGAGTCTTTCAACAACATTTAGCGAGGAGTTCAATATTTTCTGGCTATTCGTGAATATTATGCTGATATGATGACAGCAAAACGAGTAGATACATATCAGTTCGTTGTTAAGGGAGGACATAGGGATTGTGTTGTCGATTTGGAACATCAGAAGTGTGAATGTGGTGTTTGGGATTACGAAAAGATATCTTTCTCACATGCCATAGGCGCTGCACCGGAACTTGAGCTACACATTTCTACCCTTGTATGTCCGTTTTACAGAACGGACTACTTGTACGATGCATACTCGCGCAACATCTTACCAAAGAATTTAACTGGCACAGCTGGTCATGACACCGTCCGTGTCCTTCCGCCGGAAGAGAGGCAGAAGCCTGGAAGACAAAAAGTCGAGGTGGCAATCTATGCTAGAAATCGCCAAGAAGAAGGGCAGTAAACCGTGGAAATGGTTGACTAGAAATGGTTGAAGTCTGATGTAATTTAAGGTTTGCTGAAGTCTGATATGTGATCGTGTTCAGTGAAGTCTGATAAGTTTTAGGGTTTAGTGAAGTCTGATATATTTTAATGAATAACTGGTTGAAGTCTGATATTTTTAGGGTTCACTGAAGTCTGACATACTACTGGATGTATTTCAGAAGTTTGATATTGAAACTTGACTGAATTGTTTGGGTTCTATTTCATCAAGCGTAGTAATAAACATAACTAGGATTAGTGCTTAAGTTTGTTACATAACTAAACAAGCACAAAAGTAGGCCAAAAGATGGAGTTGTTTTTCTAACACCTACAAAAGATAAATATATGCAAGAAATCCATTGTTTGGGAATCCAAAAGATATCGGAAGTCTATTTAACCGTAGGTGTCTAGCAATGCATACTCGGAACGTTCTTCTTCATCTGTTCTCCCGAGTTCAAACATTATGTCAAAAGCTAGCTTGTCCCTGATTTGCTTGATGTTCCTATCACATAGATACTTTGGAAACGCCATTCCAAGTGAATGGAACTCGATGAACTTCAAGCAGAACACTCCACAGTCACCTGTTTGGACATTTTGGGGAAGATCTTTGCTCCTAACAATCGTGTAGGTGTAACGTTCCAAGGGATAAGGCCACCCATCTTAAGCTGGGGTCAAGATGTGCATCGCATAAGGAAACATCTCACAGATTGGTGCCATTGCCGCTCCGACCGACTCATCAGTTTTCTCACCAAGGATGTTGTCCCAGACTGTTACGTGCCTATCCGGGATAGAAATCATAATTGCTACCTAATGATTTCCGCCAATGTGCAGTGAGGTGTAAAGATAATCAATTTCCAGCCCCCAAGGCTTCAGTGATTTGCAGAATACGGGTAGATGACCAGTAAAGTAATCCCAAACACTAGGAGGAAGCCTTCTAGATGAGGTAGAACTCTTCTCATCTGCACCGCTCTTAATAAATTCTGGATAGTGTTGACGCCACAATGCTTGAAGAAGTGTGCCAATGAAGCATATCTTCTCGCTCCTGAACCATTCTGGATGGCTCTGTTGACGTTTCCTTAGCAGATCAATCCCGGCATCAATTTGCTGCATCAAGACAAGAATGTGTTAATATGAAATAATAAAACACAACCAGACAGCTTCGAAAGTCTGAAATACAAACAGACTTCTTCGGAAGTCTGAATATACTTCTTTGGAAGTCTGAAAATACAACCAGATTTCTTTGGAAGTCTGAATATACAACCAGACTTCTTATGAAGTCTGAATATACATCCAGACTGGAATTGAATCCTTAATCCAGACTGACCGTGTCTTGCAGCCATTCCTTTGGAGTGCGAAGATCATAATACCATTGGACTGATGTGTTCACTTTCCTAGTCAGATAACCCCTACAAAGAACAATAGGCTTGTTAGACATCGAGTTAAGAGATTAAGTATACAACTACTCGTCTAGGTTGAGTGTTAAGACATACGGCTGTCTTTTGTTGTAATCATTAAGTGCCTTCACTTGCATCTTGGTGAGAGCAGCACAAGGGTTATATCCCGGTTTCACCTGTGCTTGGACAACATGTTTAGCTGGTGTCTTCGCCTTCTCCTTTTGTTTAATCTCTTTTGCCTTCACTTGCATATAAGCTTCAGCTGCTGCCTGCTTAGTATCCGGTTTAAACCTCTGCGTAGCATCAAAGTCTATGCCGGTATCCGACCGTGTAACGATCAAGAGACTCGGATATGTGCTCTCGGGTATACTCTGCATATACAATTTAACAACCTGTGTTAGACATAAAGTTCGATATAAAATTCACACAAGAACC
Source organism: Orychophragmus violaceus (assembly GCA_030180135.1). NCBI lineage: Eukaryota > Viridiplantae > Streptophyta > Magnoliopsida > Brassicales > Brassicaceae > Orychophragmus > Orychophragmus violaceus. The sequence continues at coordinate 41,689,963 of CM058236.1, forward strand.
AGCTAGACTGCAGTAGAAGTCTGGTAACTAAAATGCATCACTATCAGACATCTATAGAAGTCTGAAACCAAACATTGATAGATGTTTGATACGTTCTGAATCCCGACCTAAAATCACACCAAACCAATGCAATACAAGGGATAATGCCTGTTGAGATTATGTCATGAAATCATATTGTACTTACTCTTAAAGATAGTTGTATTGTCGAGATCGGACAATTCATGTGATACTGGGTAGTCATAATGTTTTGCTAGAAACCGCTTATGACAAATGAGTTGTAACTCATTTCTAGTATCGTGTGAACCTACAGGGTCACACACCTAAGCAAGCTGGATACACTTTGAGTGGGATTGATCATTGGCATATGATCCGATCAATGTGTATTGGATACACATTGAATTGAGTTTTGAAGAGGTGTGTCGATCGATGCAATGAGTGTGTCGATCGACGCAGGTTTTTGAATGGGTGTGTCGATCGATACAGTATGTGTATCGATCGATGCACATTGGGCCTCGAGACTGAAGTTTCGAGTTAATGACTTAAACGAGCCGGGTTTGATCCGCAGGTCGTTTTAGGTCATCCCAGGTCGATATATAATGTCTTATATGATCGACCTGAGCCCTGGCGGTGAGTGTCGCTTCTCAGAGAGAAAGCAGAGACACAGAACCTCATAAGATCCACAGGAGATCCGATTTCCGGCACTAGCATCCCGGCGGATTCCAGCTTGTGTGCGTGTGGACTACGATAGAGGCGCAGCGTTTGAGGCGCTATAGATCTCGTTTACCTGCTCCAATTTCCGCTGCCAATCTCCAGGTAAACACGAGGTCAATTCTTAGATTCAATTACCCAGACCCTGGATCCTAGGGATTCCAACAGTGGTATCAGAGCTGAAGGGTTTAATCCATTGAATTTGTAGCCTGGAATTCGATTAAAATGGTATTTGATTGAATTGATGCTAGCTAGGTTTCGTTTTGATAAATGTAATCTCGGATTTAATTATATCGAAAACGAAGAACTGTGTTTTCGCACTGTGTCGATCGACATAAGTTTGTGTCGGTCGACACACCACGAAAACGGCAAAACTGTTTTAGGGTTTTCGCACAGCATCGATCGATGCACTGGGTGTGTCGGTCGATGCAGCGCGAAAATGCAAAAGAATTTGTGTTTTCGCATAGCGTCGATCGACACAAGTTTGTGTCGGTCGATGCACCGCGAATTCGCCTATTAAAACATTGGGTTTCGATTTAGAAATCGTACTGTGTCGATCGACACACTGGGTGCATCGATTGACACAGGCTGTGCGAAAGGATAGATCGGTTCAATTGGATTGAACCGGTTATCTCGCATGGTTATGTCGGTTTAATTCGATTAAAAAATTCACTGATACCCTACTGTATCGATCGACACAGGTTTAGTGTCGGTCGACACATGTCTTGCGATTGGTTAATCGGTTCAATTGGATTGAACTAGTTATCATGCTTGGTTAAGGTAGATCAGATCGGTTTAAATCGGATGAATTGATTCAATTGGATTGAATTGGTTATCTCAATTGGTATAAACCAATTTGATTGGTTAAGATAAGTTTGATTGGATAAGTCGGTTCAATTGAATTGGACCGGTTATCGCGATTAGTTAAAACTGGTTGAATCGGTTCAGTTGGATGGACCGGTTGAATTGGATTTGACCGGTATATCAATTGGTCTAAAACCGGTTCATTTGGTCATTTACCGGCTCAATTGGATTGACCGATTATCTGGTTGGTTAAACGTAATCGCTTGGTTTTGAACCAAATGATTAAGAAACCGAACCAAATGACCTAGCCCACTTTAATTAGAACAAGCAAAACTTAATTGAAATTAGAAGTAAAACATGTTCTAAACCTATCTAATACACATTGGATGTGTATTAGATCAAAGTTTAGTTTTCAATATGGTCAACTGTCAAGACTCATTTCGTTGTTGTGATAGTCTTGCCAAGAGCTTGGTGTCCACAATTACATGAGTAAGGCAGGTAGTAGTGTTGATGGTCTTGCAGTGCTTGACATCAACAATTACATGACCTAAGAGATTGAATTACTAACTTTTGAGTTCCGTTTCCTCAACTAAATATCAAGTGATCTTGATGTCTTGCCCAATCTTGTCTACTGTCAAGACTCATTTCGTTGTTGGATAGTCTTGGAGTCCTTGGTATCCACAATTACATGAGTAAGGCAGGTGATCATTGATAGACTTGCAGTGCGACTGTCAATGATAACAAGACTGAAGAGATTGTTTTACTTGACTGGGCTATCAGAAGTTCTGGGCCCAGAGACATCAGAGTAGATAGGACATGGATTGTCTTATCTGCGACCAAGAGTTGTACTGGATACAATTAGCAATGATTTGCTTACCTAGATGACTAAACTCTGGGTGATGACGAGTCGTCCACTCAGATTTTAGTGATGTATGGATCTTGCATTATTATATTCATAGAGGAAACATTGTTTGAATATAATGCGAGTTTTCTTATTAGATAAGATTTCTCATTTCCTGAACTTCATAACTAAAATTTTCTTTTATTAAAGTTTTCAGCCTATGTCTAAAACTACTTTCTCGTTACGATCCGTCCTTTGTCCTTGAGAAGGACAAGTTAAATGGATCAAGTTTCTTGGATTGGTATCGCAATTTGAGATTAATCCTCAAGCAGGAGAGCAAGGACTATGTCCTTGAGAAAGCTCTTCCAGAAAGGCTTGGGACCAATCGCTCGAATGCATTATATGATGCTTGGAATAAGCATTATATTGATGTGGTAGATGTGCGTGGTCTGATGTTGGCTACCATGAACTCGGACTTAAAGAGTCAATACGAGAACATGGAGTCGCCAATAGAGATGATCACCAGCCTGAAACTGAAGTTTCAGGATCTGGCACGAGTTGAGAGATTCCAAATGGTGAAGTCTCTCACAGGGTGCAAGCTACCAGAGGATGCTCCAGTGAGTCCTCATATCATTAAAATGATGGGTTACATTGATAACCTAGGGAAACTGGAATGTCCTGTCAGCTTAGAGTTGGCCACTGACATCATTCTGCAGTCACTGCCGTCTAGTTATGATAAGTTTATCAAAAGTTATATCAAGAATAACTTGACGAAGACGTTGACTGAGTTGCATGGTATGATCAAAACAGCAGAGCAAGACATCATAAAGGGTAAAAGATTTGAGAAATCTTGTGTTGACAAGGGTAGAGTCAGGGGCGTCCAGATATGGAATCATGATAAGCCTGTGTCATCTTATAAGCCCAAGTCCGGCCCATCTGGTGTTAGAAAGTGCTTCTACTGTGATGAGTCAGGGCATTGGAAGAAATATTGCATTAAATTCTTGGAAGATTCACAAGAGATGAAGGAGATGTATGGTACTTCTTCTTCAGGTATTGTGTTATTACTTCAAGTTCTACGTATGTATTGGATACTGGTTGTGGTACTGATATTTTGAAAATATGCAGGGCCTAAGCAACAGTAGAACGTTGAGGAAAGGACAAGTGGAACTGCGTGTCTGGTATGGAGCAATGGTTGCTACATATGCCGTAGAGATTCTCCACTTGTAGGAGCATTTCAAGCTTGGTTTTGAATTAAGTAATTGCTACTATGTACCTGCTTAGTGCAGAGATGTCTTTCATTTTCTTGTAAAAATTTGGATGTTTTTCATTCTGATAAAAGACAAGTTTTGCTCTTTTGATCTTAATGAAATATTATGGTAGCACCCCTTTGATAATGGGTTTTATATCTTAAACCAATGTACGCTTGTACATATAACATAAATACCAAACGTTTAAGTCTGATGACTTGAACTCGATTTTTCCTTAGCATAGTCGTTTTGACCACATAGAGTGAAGCGGATTCAGAAGTTCCATTGTTATGGGCTTTAGGCTCATTTGATTATAAATCATTTGAGACATGAATTCTGCTTGCTGGGCCAAATGACTAAGGCTTCTTTAGCAGAGCTAAAGAAAAGGGCCAGAGGCTTATTGGGCCTTACACGTACTGATGTATGTGGCCTGATGAGCATTAATGCCAAAGGAAATATTCAGTACTTCATTAACTTATTGATGGCATCAGTAAGTATGGTTGTGTTCTTTTGATGAGACACGAGTAGGAATCCTTTGAGGAGTTCCAAAATGAAGTATAGAATCGATTTGACAGAAGTATTGAGATCCTCGATCAGATCGCAGAGGAAAATACTTGAGTCAAGAATTGGGTGATCATCTAGGTGAGTGTGAAGTCATATCACAGCTCTTTTCTCCTGGAAAACCTAAATGGTGTTTCTGAGAGAACGAATCGGACCTTATTAGATATGCTCCGATTAATGATGAGTCACAGGAATCTTCCATTATCCTTTTTAAAATACGCTCTAAAATGAATATGTTTACGCCAAATAGTTTTCTATCAGAATCAGTTGAAAGACACCACATTGTATGTGGACTGGGTAATTTCCAACTATGTTTTTCTGATTAATTGGGATTGCAAGGTTTGTGTAAGGCAGTTGTCAACAAACAAACTTGAACCCAAATCTAATAAGGGATGCTTCGCCGGTTGTCCTAGGGAAACCGAGGCTTAGTACTTTTGCAACCAATCCGAGAACAAAGCCTTGTTGTTTGGAACTCTATTTTTCCAAGAAGAACAGCGGGAGTAAAAGTACAGCTCGAAGAAATTCGAGAAACACAGGAGGCTGTTTAACCTGTTGAGGGAGAGCAGCGGTTGGATCTACAGAGTGTTGTAGGATCTACACCTGTGGAGCCTGAAGTTCGTTGATCCTAATGGATCCGTCACTAAACCGAGGGTGATTCCTCATGACCGATTGCTGTGATCTGTTGATCATTGAAAAGTGACAAGCCTGCGAAATTCAAAGAAGAGAAGGTGAGCCCCAACTCCGAAATTTAACTAGGAATGTTTGTTAGCTTCACCGATCCATCTCTGGATTGAAGCAAACACCTTGGAGTTGGAATCTATGTTCTGTTAAAATGGTCAAAGGTTTTGACTTGATCAGGAACGTATAGAAACCGTGCGTTTACAAGTAAACTAATAGGAGCGTAGTTGCAATTCTCACACCATATGTATATAACGTACTTAATCTCATAAACGACGTTCCGTCGCTTAAGTCTTATCAGGACTTGGGTCGGAAGTCATTTTAACGATAGACATGGGAGAAGCCGCGTGAGTCCTTGGAATAAGAATCCATTGAAATGGATTAGAAAGGCTAATTGGATCGTGTCAGAATCCTTATGGTGATAAGGTATTGGACAGTTCAAATGTGCTTGATTCCAGGAATGGCTTCACACCAAAGGTCTTATGGCAATAATCTTAGCAAGATGAAGTGTCGTGGACACTGGCTAAGCTAATATCGATCTTAGCAAGATGAAGTGTCTTGGACACTGGCTGAGCTAGTATCTATGAGTGTGATTCTTCATTTTTTTTTTTTTTTTTTTTGCTTATGCAATAGAATCCATCATGAATGCCATATTTTGCACTCGTCTAGATGCAGTTGACGCATAAAGCATGACGAAAAGATACCAATTTGTTCCGGTAAAAGTCACTGGACAGTTGTAAAGAATATCCCCATGTATTTGAGAAACACTAAGGATAGTTCTTGTTCAACTGAGAAAAATGACGAATCTGTTATGAGTAGTTAGACGGACAAAGATGATTCCCGGTTCCCACCTGGTTATGTCTCTTTGTCTGTGTAGCGGCGCTATCTGTTGGAAAGGTCTCCAAGCAGTGGACCGTAGAATAGTGCTTATTAAAGAATAGCGGTGTGTTTTGTTGGAATGGTTCCAAGCAAGAACACCGCAGCATCTCTCACAACCTAAGCATGAGTTTCATGTTGTTGCTGTAGGTACTAGATATCTGAAGACGTGGTCTAGATTCTAGTGGGAGTTATGTTAGTTATGATGTTCAGATAGACATGATGTAGTCATGTTTATGAAAAACTGACATCAGCATTATTTGATCATTGGATAATTAAATAATGGTCCCAAGTATTTTATGTTCATTTTATAGGTCATCAAGTTGAGGACTTGATCATGAAACCCTATAAGTAAAAGATGACATAAATTATGATTGTCCCTAGTCGAGATTGTCAAAGTGGGACACTGACAACCGCGAGAGACTAGCTTGTGAGGTGACTGTTGACTAAGTTTCATGGAGTCAATGATATGAGTATCACAGTCAGTCACATAGATATATGATGGTGAACATATGATCGGACATGACCCGCTAATGAGAACTCTGCAGGATAGTTATATCTGTGTCATGAGAGTTTCTCATTACGACTATAGAGTATAGTCCTTAGACCTGAGTTCATCATGCTTTCTAGCATATGAATTGGTGCACTTTGACCTTGTCAAACGTCGATCCGTAAATGGCGGCTATAAAAGCATTGCTTAGGTGTATCATGAAGTATGTGTAGAAACAGGAATGGAACAAGAAGGGATGTGTCCCTCCTATATAACAGGAGATAAATATCTCAGGGCCCATCGAAGATTTGATACTGAGAAAATGCATGGCCGTGCTCAAACGAGGTGATTGTCAGTTGTTTGTTTTATCAGTATAGATCAGGAGTTCGATGAACATGATGTTGGCTATAATAAGGATGACACAGTTTCTTGCCTTATGCCATATCGAGATATAGCGATAAAGGGATTATAGGAATATATGATTCCAGTACAAGTGGGAGATTGTTGGGATTATGTCCTGAAATCATATTGTACTTACTCTTAAAGATAGTTGTATTGTCGAGATCGGACAATTCATGTGATACTGGGTAGTAATAATGTTTTGCTAGAAACCGCTTATGACAAATGAGTTGTAACTCATTTCTAGTATCGTGTGAACCTACAGGGTCACACACCTAAGCAAGATGGATACACTTTGAGTGGGATTGATCATTGGCATATGATCCGATCAATGTGTATTGGATACACATTGAATTGAGTTTTGAAGAGGTGTGTCGATCGATCCAATGAGTGTGTCGATCGACGCAGGTTTTCGAATGGGTGTGTCGATCGATAAAGTATGTGTGTCGATCGATGCACATTGGGCCTCGAGACTGAAGTTTCGAGTTAATGACTTAAACGAGTCGGGTTTGATCCGCATGTCGTTTTAGGTCATCCCAGGTCGATATATAATGTCTTATATGATCGACCTGAGCCCTGGCGGTGAGTGTCGCTTCTCAGAGAGAAAGCAGAGACACATAAACTCATAAGATCCACAGGAGATCCGATTCCCGGCACTAGCATCCCGGCGGATTCCAGCTTGTGTGCATGTGGACTACGATAGAGGCGCAGCGTTTGAGTCGCTATAGATCTCGTTTACCTGCTCCAATTTCCGCTGCCAATCTCCAGGTAAACATGAGGTCAGTTCTTAGATTCAATTACCCAGACCCTGGATCCTAGGGATTCCAACAATGCCATGGATCCATGTTCAAAGCAAATACAAGACCAAGGAAAAAACAAACAAATACGGTTTTGCTCATGTTTTTACAATCAAGCTTATTCATACTGCTAAGAAGGCTATTTTCTTTTAAGGGATTTCTTCTGAAGTCTGCTACTTCTCTTAGGCTCATCTTTCTTTTCCTTATTTGTATTCAGAGTTTGAAGGTTTTGGAGACTAACCACATCATCAACCGCAGTCTGATTGGTGGCCTTAGCCGGCTTGTCATGTTTGTCTGCAGCCACTGCTTTCTTAGCCTTCGCTTTCCGTGTAGCTGCAGGTTCAGTATCAGCAACAAGATTATTTACCTTCACTACCAATTTCCTCGGGACCCTCGGAGCCCTTTCCTTTTTCTTTCCTTCCCCCGCAACAGTTACTTTATCTTGATCCTGAAGATCTTCAGCTTGATCTTCTTCATCCTCACAAACTCCGGCCTTAGTCATCTCAGCAGCCGCAACACTTGCATCTTTCTTCAGCTCACTACCTTTCCCTCCAGTACCAGCTTTCTTCTTCTCATTCTCCTTCTGTCCAGTAGAACCTTTCTTCTTCTCATTTTCCTTTTGTCTAACTCCAACACTTTTTTCCTTCAAAGTCTTGACATTCATGGCAAGATCATTAACTCTGATACCCATCAGACGAAAACCCTCATTGAAGACATCTACCAACGAATTAAAAGTACATAAACTTTAGTCAAATTTAACCATTTAAGATATATTTGGTTCAAAGTATTTATTTTTTATATAATTTCGGGGTTAGCTAAATACTTATCAGACTTCTCTCGGAAGTCTACGAAACCCCAACATTCAGACTTCTCAGAGAAGTCTGAGAAACCCTGAATCTAATATTTATCACTAAACAGTAAAAAATATTTAAACGAAACACCTAGGAAACACCATATTCGTTAATATATGCGCATTATAACATACATGTGCAAATATAATTTTTTCAAATGTGAATTTCGTGAAACATGAATCTAACCCTAAAGTTATATGTAAATGTTCCACCATGTTCCATTACAAAGCATGTTCTAAGGTTTAGAAACTGCCCAACCACTTTGTATATTTTTAATCTGAATCAAATTGTCGAAATTTAATTTATATACTTTAAATCCGTCTATATTAATTTAGTTATCGTTTTTTTTAACAAAATATTTTTTTCTATTTTTAAATTTAAATTTACTAAACTAATCTGCTTCAGACTTCTTCAAAAGTCTGAAAGTATTTTGGAGGAAGACATACTTAACTAACATTGATTAATTTGACTCAATTTTACCAAATTTTAATTTATATACTACTAAATTGTATATATTTAATTTATTGAAAACACAAAAGAGTCTAATGAGTAATCTAAAATTACCTAGCGAGTCGGCTCCTCACTAAACAAATTGCTAAACAAGTTGCTAAACAGTCTAATAATCCTGCCCAAACCCAAAATAACAATCAAGGATAGCAGTAAAGTAAAATAGCTGATCACGTGCTACAAAGACGTGATGAGCTCCACAACACACAATCATTCAATTAACAACACATAACAATAAAAACCGCCAAAGTCGAGAACACAGCGGCACATGTCCTCGATTAGACTCGATCTATCTATCGCGGCACTAACACTAACTCCACACCACTGGGCCCACTATGCGAACTCGGTAACTTCCACAGGAACACTTAGTCACCTCCATGGTAACTAAAACCTCCCACGACTCCTAGACGTAAACACAAAATCCTACGACCTAGGACACCATTCTCCAAGTTATTTAGTTAACCTAACCGTTCTATCAATTTCCAATCACGGGTATGCAAACCTAATACAACGGTTTACCGATTCCGGGTCTATATGATTTTAGTCTAAATGCATCATACAAAGTTTAGCCAACTCACAGTGTTATATAACACGGATGGACGGACTAACGAAAACTCTAAATCCCCGAGACCGAACCAAAGCTTTTCTGAACCCTTTCCTGAACCGATCCAACTGAACCATCCTTGACCCGAGTTTGACCGATCTTGAACTTTGCCGCTACTAACGAACCTAACTCCATCTACCCTTTTTCTAAATAAAAAAATTCGGTTTATCAGGAAAATTACTACGTCGGAAAAATTCTTTTTCCGAAGAATATTCTTGAGAATATTCTGACGTAGTAATTTTTCCTTTCCCCATCTTTCTTTTATTTTATTTTCTTATTTTTCTTTTCTTTTATTTCTTTTTCTTTCTTTCCTTTCTTCTTTTCTCTTTCTCTGATTTCCTTCCCTCTCTTTCTCTCTTCTTTCTTTCTTCTTCTTCTCTCTCTTTCTCTTCTTCTTCTCGCCGTGAGTAATGAAAATGAATGGGAGGAGAACTCTTTATATAGTAAAATGAAGTGGATGATTGTATGACACTTGTCATCTCCTTCCCCTCTTCCTTTGACACGTTAGAATCAAGAGATTCATTGTTTTTGATAAACTTGAGACGCAAGTCTCCCTTTCCCCCACGTGAAGCTTGCATGATGATGAGATTCGTTGTAATTACAAGCTTGGACACTTGTCCTATTTCTCCATTTCTCCACGTTTTTATTCCATGAAATAGAGATGCGTTGATTTTCTCTTTTCTTAATACTAACATATGTTTAAATCATGTTAATGAATCTCATTCCTTCTTCTTCATTTGCCACGCCTCCTTTTTCCTCCTTAAACAAGCCATGCTTTGCTTTAAAAAATCTTTCTTCCCAAAAGTCATCTTTTCTTGTGGAAGCCCCTTTGGTCTAGTGGTTTAACTAAGGGTTTATTAATACTTTTACACTAGAAAGTATGGGGTTCGAATCCCAAAAGGTGCGATTTATTATCTATTAATACAGATTAATGGAGATAAGGTTACATGAGGTCTTCAGCGTGGTGCAGATGCAATGGTCAATCGTGGACATTCATAAGGCTATTCAGTATGAGGAAGGCATGGGACATGTAGAACCGTCAGACGTGGATCTTCATAGAACGGTAAAAATTGTCTGCTGATAGAGTTGTCGATGTAATAATTCTCATAAAATCTGTAACAGAATAGTAAAACCACTATTAAAAAAAAACTCATCTCTTCATTGGCCACACTAAGTAGATACCATATTTTTAGCTTAATTTCCTAATTAAGTTTTTAATTCTCAAAAACCTCGAAGCTTCAGAATAAATTCCCCAAACCTAATTTAAATTATTAGACTCTATAAGAAACATTCCAAAATTCGTTTCATCCAAATTGACCTCTCGTATCTCCCGTTCTGGTTTTTACAAGATTTATCGGTTTTATCGTTTCCATCCCGATAGTCCGTAAAACTCTTTTAAAATTCGTTTCCTCCATTTTCCGTCTTCTAAATGATTTTTTAATTAAAAAAAGAGAATCATTTGGCCTGTCTATGCTTCCGTCTTGCATTTTGGTAAATTTACCAAAATGCCCTTAGCTTCCCAAAATTACAGAAATGCCTCTCGGTTGACTTCTTGACTGCCGTTGACCGATTTTATGAGACATGGTATTACCTTCTTCCCCACTTACAGGAATTCGGTCTCCTAATTCTCCGTTACTAACAAACCTCGGATCTGGAAATGAACTCTGCAAGTCGCCACTTCCTAAACTAATCCAACTGCTCTGATGCTTGAACTCTGAACTGAACTGAAACCATACTCCCGCCCAACTGAATTCTGAAACACGGTCTGGCACAAAACCTCAACATACTGATGTCTTAAACTTCCCACACTAAATGGCTTGACTCTCGATCAATCCAGGATTCTCCATACGATTGCTTTTACTGACTTCAACTCTGATTCCTAAATCCACTGATTCTGACTGAACTGCTCCACTCTGCTTCCTGAATCCATTTGCGCTGACTGGTGGTCTTATTAACCAATACTTCAGGCTTCTCCACTTTGCCTTAACTTCCCAAATCGCACAACATTGACTCGTCCTCCATTCTCATTACTTGCCTTGCCTCAAATGCTTACTGCTCCCAATTGGTAATCTGCTAATATCGATGTCTTTTCTTCCGTCTAACTGATTTTCACGCCCACACCGCGAACTTTCCTCGATCATTGAAATCCAAGCTTCACTGACCCAAATATGCCCTTCCCAACTGATACTCCTGAACTGATTCCTTCACTGACATTGATGTCTTCAAATCTCTTTGCTAACTCATCATACTCGTATGCCTGCCTTGAATCAATCTGTCACTGATACCCATTCTGATCTGAAACCACACTATCTTGCTCACTGCTTGGGTCAAACGACTTCATTGCTTCCTTGAAAAATGTCTCGTCTCTTGGGTTCGGGTTTGGTCTCTTGTTCGCGTCCGTCGTCCATTACGTCTTATATCCATAAAATCAACAACACTAGAATGGTTAGAACTTTTTATAAACTCATTCATCGATATCACGTCCTTATATAGATATTGTTAATTAGTCACGTATTCAATATTCGCGTGTGGCTAATTAACAATAACTTATAATTCCGCCCTACCATGAGTAAGCATCCTATCTGAACCGATTATCAATTCAAGCTTATTTCTAACCAAATAGTTTTCTAATCCCTTCTCATCTAGCAACAAGTCTAACCGATAACTTATCATTCCAATTACACAACTCTAATGATCTACCTCTTACCGAAACACTTATCGCTCTAACCAATCCATCTATATGATTCGCTAACCAAACCCCAAGAGCTACGAACTAACTACTCAACGAATCAACAATGCGATAATGATCAAATACATAGTCTAACAATCACAACTGGTCCAAAATCTAGCAACTTAACGAGATGATTAATGCAACAAATCTCAGTTAACAATCTATCAACCTAGCGAGCAAACAAATGCAATGCTAGCAACCTAGTGATCAAACAAATTCAATGCTAGCTACCTAGCGATCAAACAAATGCATTGCTAGCAACATAGCGATCAAATAAATGCATTGCTATCCCAACCAATTGAATTAATCGACGAGCAATGCAATGATATCAAACACAACATTCTAAGAACCTAATGATCAATCAAATGCAAGGATTCAAATTAACGACTAACAACCTAGCAAGCAATCAATGCATTAATCACATCAATATTCCAACACCCTAGCAAGGCAATCGATCATATGCAATCAATCAATCAAACAAATCGGCAAATACGGTTGTCTCTTAGGTTCCTAGTAACCGTATGTTCGGACCATTATTTCCTTTCACGTCGTAATCGTATTGCATTCATCATTCCAACACATGCATGCAATAAAATCACTTCGTTACTTAAACGACAAATACCGAATAACCCAACATTCACTATGTATATGAAACGTCCATACATCACATGGGGAGTTTTAGTACATAGGTATGTCTGGTCTAGAGCGGTCACACATCCCCAAAAAGATACACGCTACATCAACTGTTATACAACCAATCCGTCAGTGACACCAAAATATGTCACGATGATACACACATCAAAAGGTTAGCGCCCTTACTTACCTAGGCCTAATCTAAACTCTCCAACATGAGCGGTACGCTCCGCACTAAGTAAAGTACATATCATGTGGATCCTAACTGGCAGATGCGCCAGGACAATGGGACGAGTGTGGTGGTGGCGGAGTGACGCGACCTTTGATAGAATGGTCCATCATGACGGAAAGGAGCACAATGTCCTACTCGGCCGCAAATGAGACAAGGCGGAAGCTGCATCAATGTAGTGGTGGCTGATATGCTCGGCCAAACAACTAACACCGAGTAAAATAAAAAGACTCGTGGTGCCGCAGGCAAATAACGAAGGGTCCGATGCGAGAGAAGCGAGTCGGACCAGTGATCGAACATTCAGTGGTGGTAGCTCAGATATCCTGAGATATGGTACACCAGACGTAGCAGTGTCATTAGGCAGCCCTGGAACAGGTGGAGCGAGAAATGGCTATGCGCCGGTAATGACGTACTCCGGGCTAGGCGGTTAGATGCGAGAGCACTCCGTGGGCGGGAAATGTGGTCCTTGGCTAGCTGGGGTAGATCCAACGGACTCGCGATCGTTCATGCTGATGTCTCTCATATTGACGTCACGACTACACACACACACACACACCAATCCTCCTAGGACAACTCTGCTCTAAGACTGCACCAAACACAGAACTGTTAGTACACTCCTAAAAAAAATCTCTAACTTACTCTTTACCCCGGTTTGACGGACGCGGCTCGGATTCCTAGTGGTTGCATTGGCGACACATTTGACGCGATAAAACATTGAAAACATTGAAAAATTGGAATTTTTGAATCCATTACGAACCATGCTCTGATACTACCTTTTGTAACGCCCCCTTCCCGTTATCCGCTGACCGACGAGCTGACCGGCCAACAATCAAACAAGAACATGACCGATCGAACCCGAGCAGGCCAAACGAGGAGAGTTTGTCACAATACAAAAGCCAGAGGCAGTCCGGTTGGAGTCAATGGCTCGAACCAAACCATCTTTGACTCCGTTTATCTCGTTTCCACGATAAAAGCCTTTACAACTTGTACCGCTTCCACGAGTTGTGTTCGGTTCGGACTAAAACGTATATCAGGGAACAATTCCGTTTTTAGTATTTTAAACATAAATATTATTATTATTATTACTTTAAAGGTTTCTACAAATCTTTTAGCGGGATCCTTGAAAATCCAAAACCAAAATAAAGTCAAAATGCTCTCGAAAACAAACCAATACAAAGATGAACCCAGACAACTCCAAGTGCCCTACGCGTCCGCCGAGCTACGCCAAACCTGAAAACACAAAAGAGTCTAATGAGTAATCTAAGATTACACACTGAGTCGGCTCCCCATTAAACAGGCTGCTAAACAATTTAATAATCCCGCCCAAACCCAAAATAGCAATCAAGGATAATGGTAAAGTAAAATAGTTGTTCACGTGCTACCAAGACACGATGAGCTCCACAACACAAAATCATTCAATTAACAACACATAACAATAGAAACCCCCAAATTCGAGAACACTGCAGCACATGCCCTTGATTAGACTCAATCTATCTATCGTGGCACTCTCACCAACTCCACACCATTGGGCCCACTATGCGAACTCGGTAACTTCCACGGGAATACTTAGTCACCCCCATGCTAACTAAAACCTCCCACGACGCCTAAACATAAACACAAAGTCCTACGACCTAGGACACCGTTCTCTGACCATCAATACGTGGTGACTCGGGCTACCCCTAGATAACCAAATCTTCCATGCAGTCCGGCCCTAAGACGTGACCTCGTATTCTCCGGACTACACACCTACAGACGTCACTCCATAGGTTAACACCTGCCAGAACCACTACTGAAGGTACGTGAACTGACCAGGAACTCAATTCACGAGGATCCAATCAGGCAGGAAGTACCGGAACGCCCTCACTTGACTTGTGGGATCTAACACACCCTATAGAGTCCTAATAACAGTAATGTAAACAAGCATACTCACTGGGACTCTATCATGTAAGACCGACAAAGTCAAATAGAAACACTATCTCAATCCCCGTACACAGTCTATCCAACAAGTCCTATCACCAATCGACAACACATCCCGACCTACCCGGTCCCATACCGGAATAGGTATCTATCACCAGACTTACTCGATCCCGCACCGAAGTAAGTATCCACAACACAAACTACTCGTCCCAACACCAAAGTAGATAACAATCACACAATTAAACCATTTACCCGACCCAACACAGGAATAGATATACAATCAAACTGTCTACCCAGCACTACAAGAAATATGGGTATTGATAGCACCACGAAAACGCTATCATATGTCTATTGTAGCGTTTCCATAAACGCTATGTTTGCCGCTGCCATCTTAGGTCAGCCATCTACGATAGCACTAATTTGACATGCTATCATATATCTGTCTACGATAGCGCTAATTTTGATGTGATTATATAGTTTTCAGTAGCATTGGTTTATCGCCATTTTATAAATTAATGCAGCATATTATTCGTGCAATAATATATATTGTGGTGGCAATATTTTAGGGCTGTATTATACTTTATCCTAGCATTTTTGTTGTTGCTGTATTATTATTTATAATGACCAATCTTTATGGTTGTTATATATCTTATGAACACTTTTATATTTTGCCATATTTAATATTAATTGGAGCTAAAAAAATTTATTATATAATTATATTTTGAATTCTGGTTTTAAATTATTATTTGAAAATCAATTATAATTGCAAAAATATATTTAGAATTTATAAACATATAATTACAAACAATTAAATTTTCTCCAACTTAAACATAAACATCCACAAACAAGAAATACATACTCTAAGTATACCAACAAACACAAACACAAGTTCAACTGAAAACATAAACTTAATAGTTGTAATGTCTCAAGTATGATCCCACAGCATTAGAAGGAAGCTTTACCCATGGAGGATTCTCGGATAAGTGATGGCTGTCGACGTATCCCGAGGAGATATAGAAGCGTCTGCGAGTCGTTACCAAACAGAGCATAGAACCAATGGACATTGTTCTCACCGGGCTCGTCAACTCTGACATTTACCTCAACTGCCTACAGATTAACAGTATATTCAGCTGACTAAGTTGTAAAATTCAACTGACCACATGTATCTAAGATTTGTTTCAGGGACTACAGAGAATTCATATGGAAACCGAGAAAAAAGATCAGCATGTGTGTCGAAGCAGCAAAGAAAAGATACATGATTAAAAGCTTCACCAGGTTTACAGTCAACAGACATATCCATACGAGCGATAAAGAAATGTTGATGAACTAGTGCATACAACCCAAGAGCAATAGTAGTACCGTACTTTCTAGTTTCTCCTGGCTGCAGCGCTCCTAAACTGAGGATACCAGTAAGTTTAACTTCAGCTTCAATTTTCCCATCCTACAGTAAGATATTGAAGACAAACTGATATTGGTCTTCAATTTTGTAGAAAGATGAAGCAACATACACATCATCAAACAAAGGAAACTCGGATGGACACTTCAGCACTGTAAATCAATGTCCCCAACTGAACAATCAAAAGCAGAGTCTAAAGGCTTAAACAAATGTGAGCTGCCGTTCTAAATTCAAGATTTATTCTCATGCAGAGACATATCAGTGCCTTCCCTATAGAAACTAGATGCAAAGATGACTAACATCTGCTTTACTCTAGAATGATTAATCACGTTTTCGACTGACCTGGTAGAAGTGCCAATAAAATCCATATTCGTAGTTAGCAACAATACATAAGAAAGAGATAGTTAGCCTCCTAGATCTTCGCACTTCAGCTAATCATGTTCTCCAGTCCTGATGTTTCCACAAGATCACATGGTCCTCTTCATGCAAGCATACACAGTTCTCAATTGTTTCAACTCCTCCAGTGAAATTTGTGAAATGGGCATCGAAGTACTTAATAGATCCCAGACAGTCACACCCCTATAAAACAAAATTGTTAAATGCAAACCTATCATGACCTTTCAGCAGCAAATTTACGAGTATAAATGTTGGAAGGAAAATCATCCACCCAAAAGCTAAAGTCATGCACCTGCAGATTTGAATACAATCAAAACACAGATGCAGTCTTAACTTTGAGCTACTAGAATGCATCCATAGATAGAACTAAACCAACCTCAAGGGAAAGAGAATGCAGTATCTAACAACAAACCCAAAGCACCATAGGGGAAATAGATAAATGTTCCAGTTCCAAGGTTCAGGAGGATTCGACTTGAAACACCGAGTGAAGGAGTCCTGCCAAAGATATCAAATCAGGCTTCAGATACAATGATAAATCAACAAAATTATAGCCAAATTCATCCACCCTTTCTCAGGTAAAGATATCTTACATCAACAATGGCACCAGCAGCTTCAGTGAGCGTTGGGGATATGTCGAGCAAATCACGCCTGCAATCAAACCGATCCAACCGATTGAAATTTGAAGAAATTCTCACATTCTTAAATCATGCAATGATTAACAAAAGAGGGACAAAAATTACAGGCGGAGCTTGCCGCGAGGCTCGTTGATGGAGGAACCGGGAGAAAGGTAATCTTCGAGCACTGCTCTCCGGATTGTGGCGGACGAAGAGCCAATCTTCCTCAACCGCTCTTCTCTTAACCGCCAGAGATTCTGAAAATATTGAGTCCAACAAATCTGAAGCGAATGAGCGAGAAGTATTACCATGCGTTTTGAATCTGAGTCCATATGACACGAAAGGATGGAGGAGGAGCAATTCAGAAGAAGAATTTAGGATTTTGATTTGGGCAAGGAATACTGTGGTAGAAGACGCGGATTATGGATTTGATAGGAGGTGGAAGAGAGTGGGCAAAGCATCAAATGACTTAGGTTTTTTTCTGAATAAAAGTGTCGTGAAAAAAGTGAGGGCAAAAAATTGAGGGAAAATTTTACTAAAATTTTGATTTGGCGCTCAATAGCAAAATTTATGTTCTAAAATATTATGATTAGTTATATTATTTTATGTGTATGATTATATTTTATAATTGTAGATTTGATTTAACTCAAACAATTTTTTTTTTTTTTTTGCAAAACGGCAAATTTTCATTAGATGAAAAGTAGTAATTTACAAAAGTAAACCCAAGATACCTATAACTCAAACCTTACAATGGTCTAAATTGAATCCTATACCTATAACTCAAACCTTAACTCAAACCATATATCTTAAATTTATCAAATCCTATATCTTAAACCTATAACTCAAACCCTATATCTTAAACTTATCAAACCTTTACCTTTCAACACCCTAACTATAACCCTACAATACCCTAAACATTTAAAATTATATCTTGAACTTTATACAATTATATTTTTATATCCTAAACTAATCAAACCCTTACCCTCCAATATCATAACTCTAACCTTACAATGGTCTAAATTGAATTTCATATCATAAACTCTATATATATTCTAAACTAAAATTGAAGTTGTTTGTTTCTAATTTATCTTATCAAAGAATTTATAAATAAATATTTAAACAATTATGATCAGTTATATTATCTTTATGTGTATCATTATATTTTAGGTTTGTAGATTTGATTTAAATTTATGTTTAAGTATAAAATTTAAGTGTTAAATTTGATAATTTAGAATTTTTATTAATTTTTAATTAGGGATTGGATATTTAGGATTTAGTATGATTATATTTGATATTTATTTAGAGTATAGGGTTTAAGGTGAACCCAAACCCTAAATCTTAAACATATACTACAATGCTCTACACTCTAAATCAAATGTTTAAAATCTTGAAATCTTTTTACAAGTGTTAAATTTTTGCTATGTTATTTGATGTTTAATATTTTAGTGTTTATTATTAGGGGTCTAGAATTTTAGGGTTTAGGGTTGTGTTTAGGTATAGAAAAGGTTTTAGAATTTTTTATAAGTGTATGATTTGTTTTGTATATTATATGATGTTTATTTTTAATAATATACAATTAGAAATTGGATAGTATTTTATGACTAGGGTTTGAAGTTTCGGGTATAGGGTTAGAGTTTAAGTTAGGATATGATATTAAGGTTTGTAAAAAAAAAATTAAAAAAATAATAATTTATTTTATAAATGTTAAATCTTGTTTCTTGGATATGTTATAGTAGTTCATTTTTTTTAAAACCCTAAACCATATTTATACTCTAAACTAAGAGTTTGTTTCTAATTTTGGTTTTATTTGTTTTATTTGTTTTATTTGGTATTCAATATTATATATATATATACCTTTGTGTTCTTACAGGATTGAGCTATATAGATATAAATTTGAGAGAATTATGAGACTCACTTATCTAGTTTAGAATTATGAGACTCACATATTTTGATTCCAAGAGAGTAAAGAGCTGAATACATAGTTCACAAATTACAAACAAACAGCTTGTACTCTGTTTCTAGATACAGAGGTTCTTTGTTAGGTTTTGGCTCTTTAGGTTTTTGAGCAGTAACAGCCTTTTCATCATTCCCATTGTCCAATGGAGGAGTAGGTCCAGCAACAACTTTCTTAACCTCAGTAACATTAATAGACTTCTCGGCAGGAGCATCAATTTTGTTAACCGACTTGGTATTGTTTATCTCATCAACAGGTTTGGCCACTTCAGTTTCTGGCGCTGCAACGGTAGTCCATGAGAGTTCTCAGCATGTATTAAGAATATGGCAATACTCTTCTGTTTCAAATTCAATGACAACTTACCAGATAAAAGAGTTGTTGACTCTTCATCAACAAAACGATAGATGTCATTGACGACAACGTAGGCATTGCTCTTACGTGCCAAATAGAACATTTGGGAAAATTTCTTCTTGAGGTTGTCTTTACCAGTCAAGAAACCATAACCATGATAAAGATCCCATCTTCCAACGAACTTTGAGAATCGACACTGAGCACATCGAATGTAGTACCCTCATAGTCACAGGAAATGAAGTGATTCTTGATAGCCTGGATCACGTTGATAAAACTATGTTAAGTCTCTCGATTAGACAAGATTTAATTGTAGAATAGAAGTCAGCAAAGCATTACGTATGAGAAATCAATAAGTGAATCAAATACTAGTTACACGACACAGTATCATACATTTTTACACATCAAACCTAAAAAACTAGAAGCAGTGATATATATGTAAATAGATTGATTATAGAAACATCAGCCACATCCCTAAGATATTCTCACCCGGATGGTCAAAGTTGTATTCATGAACTCTAGCATGTTCTTCTTCAGTCAAATTATGTTAGAATGAGTCCTGCCAAATCATTCATCTCAGATACATGAGCCAGAAAAAAATTAAGTGATCAAGTGGACAACATTTTCTCTAATCCTAGAATTACAAAGGCAGACATCTAATAAAAGCAGAAGGAAACCTTGGTGAGTCGCTTTTTGTGGTAGACATTAAAGCCTTGAACATCAAGTTGTGGCTGAGAAGTGAAAGCAGAAGGTCCAAGAGAAGGCTGTAAATAATTGGGCTGAACTTGTGGCAGTGAGTGACCACCCATAAGGTTACTATTAGCAACTGCAAACTGAAGGTTTCCCAAGAGGTTTGGAATCAACTAGTTCATATGGTTGGGCAAACCAAATTGGTTAAGTTGTTGTTGCTGTTGATGTTGAGGCATATTGGAGAGATTGTTAAAGAACTGGGGATATATTTTGCATTGGGATCGGATTGTTCATGTGACCCATCATTGGATTACTCATCATCTGTGGATTCATCATCCCTGACTGATTAGAATTCATTGGGTTCTGATATCCATTATGTTGGTGCTGATTATGATACCCATTGCTCTGCAAAGACAAAACGAATACAGAGATATCGATACAAGAATCCTAGGTTTTGTGGTAAAGGTTTTATTTTGATGGAATGAGAGAGCGAGAGAAAGAGAGACCTGTTGATGTTGGGCGAGGTCGAGGCGGGAAGGAGTTGAACGAAGGTCGCATCCTCCGTCGTGAAAGATTTCGCTCTGCTACGGTTTAGGGTTTTAGGCCTACTATTGAACTCCGATAGCTCCTAGCTTAGCTTATATCTCTTCTTAGTAAAAAAAATCGAGACGAAGGGCAAGTAAGAAGAAGAAAATCAGGTCGAAGTCGAATCCAGACGAAGATTGGTGGAATTAAGTGGTTACCTTGAATCGTGGATTTCGTCGGCGGTTGAGCATAGATGTGAAACTGAAAGCTGTACAAAAACTGCGCCCTCTCCAGATCTGAGCTCCCAACTTTGATATAATGTTAGGACCAAGGGAAAACAAGGCACGACTCACCACACCGGCAGTGAAGCCAGACGCCGGAGATGGATCGCCGACGAAAGCAATTCTAAGGTTGGAGGCTGGGACGAACAGGAGAGAGGTGAAAGAGTAAGAGGTTTGGGTGTTAATTTTGGTGGGCTTAATGAATTGCTCAAAGTTATAAAAAAAATAAGACTTAGAAATTTTGTACGCCATAACTAAAACTTTTGGTGGCAAAGTGATACTTTTCAAGAACTATTTGGCGCCTCTAAATGTTATGGAGAAAAAAGTGTTACCGAGACATAAATTGGGACTTAATCTTCTCATTTTATACATTTAAAAAAAAAATCAGCATAGCATTGATTGAAAGCTATAACATATTTAACATCTTCGCTTGACATTTTTAATAGCAGTCTGTGAATTCGTGCTATCGCGATATGCTATTAATACTCATATTTCTTGTAGTGCAGCCCAACACCGTAGACCATAACCACACAATCAACGGTCTACCTGGCCCAACACCAGGGTACACTAACAAGCAATACTAACCATACGACAATAATCATTTAATTACCTAAGTTTAATTAACCATTCAATTTCCTTATCTTACTTCATTACTCCGCTACATTGGGATTAGTAAACTTACTTATCCTGTAGACGGCTCATCCCAATTTCTAACTCAAATTCCTAATTAATTAATTTAGTATTTCAATTTCCTCGATCCGTCAGACTGAGATTAGTAAACTTACTAATCTCTTGACTTCTCATTAATTCTTTAATTAATTATTTTACCTGATAACCCTGACTATTGACTAATTAACCCACCGTTATTATATTCTAAGTATGTTATATCGCTTAATCCGTATTTTATTATAACTCTCAATTTCCGTATATAGATTCATTTAATACGTTCTTAATATAGTATATATGTGTATACGTCATAGCATGATGTTCTAAATGAATGCATCAATCAATCAACAAATAACGGCACAATCAATCAATCACAGTTAACCTAACCGTTCTATCAATTTCCAATCATGGGTATACAAACCTAATATTACGGTTTATCGATTCCGGGTTTATATGATCTTAGCTTTCCCGAACCCTTACCCGAACCGATCCATCTGAACCCACCTTGACCTGAGCTTGACCTATCTTGAAATTTGCCGCTACTGACGAACCTAACACTGTCTACCCTTTTTCTAAATAAAAATAAATTTGATTTATCTAAAAAATTATTACGTCGGGAAATTCTTTTTCCGAAAAATATTTTTGAGAATATTCCAGCATAATAATTTTCCTTTCCCCATCTTTTTTTTTTATTTTCTTATTTTTCTTTTATTTTCTTTTATTTTCTT
Source organism: Orychophragmus violaceus (assembly GCA_030180135.1). Classification (NCBI taxonomy): domain Eukaryota; kingdom Viridiplantae; phylum Streptophyta; class Magnoliopsida; order Brassicales; family Brassicaceae; genus Orychophragmus; species Orychophragmus violaceus. The sequence continues at coordinate 41,712,434 of CM058236.1, forward strand.
TTTTTTCTTTCCTTTCTTCTTCTCTCTTTCTCTTCTTTCCTTCCCTCTCTTTCTCTCTTCTTTCTTTCTTCTTCTCTCTCTCTTTCTCTTCTCCTTCTCGCCGTGAGTGATGGATGATTGTATAGTAAAATGAAGTGGATGATTGTATGACACTTGTCACCTCCTTCCCCTCCTCCTTTGACACATTAGAATTAAGAGATTCATTGTTTTTGATAAACTTGAGACACAAGTCTCCCTTTCCCCCACATGAAGCTTGCATGATGATGAGATTCATTGTAATTGCAAGCTTGGATACTTGTCCTATTCTCCACGTTTTTATTCCATGAAGTACAGATGAATTGAAGGTTCTCTTCTCTAATACTAACATATGTTTAAATCATGTTAATGAATCTCATTCCTTCTTCTTCATTTGCCACGCCTCCTTTTTCCTCCTTAAACAAGCCATGATTTTCTTTAAAAAAACTTGCTGCCCAAAACTTATCTCATCATTGGCCACACTTTAAGTAGATACTATATTTTTAGCTTAATTTCCTATGTAAGCTTTTAATTCCAAAATGCCTTAAATATTCAGAATAAATTCCCTAAAACTTCTTTTTAAATTACTAGACTACATAATAAACACTCTACAATTTGTTTCACCCAAATTGATCTCCCGTAGCTCCTGTTCTGATTTTTACAAATTTTATTAGTTTTATTGGTTCCATCCCGATAGTCTGTAAAACTCTTTTAAAATCAGTTTCCTACATTTTCTATCTTCTAAATGATTACTTTAATTAAAAAAAGAGAATCATCTATGCTTCTCTTTTGCATTTTGGTAAAATTACCAAAATGCCCTTAACTTCCCAAAATTACAGAAATGCCTCTCGGTTGACTTCTTGACTGCCCATTGACCAATTTTATGAGATAGGGTATTACAGCTTTCCTCTCTTCCTCCTCAAACTCTGCCATCCTCCTCCTCACCCAAGCTTTAATTTCTCCTTCCCACCTCCTCCCTCTCCTCTACAAAACTTGCAATAATTTCATAGTTTCTAGCATATCTATTCAGTTTTGTTGTGAAATAATTTTTGATGACGACAGAGGTTGTCAGCGATAAAAAGCATGCAGCGAAGGCATAGAAAACAAAGAGAGTTAAGGAAGTAACGAGATGTTGGTGCATCGGCTGAGCCTGCTCATGGTGCTTTGAAGAAGAAATCCGCTTGTTCTCATCCTACTTACAAAGAGGTAACGATATTCGTTCTAGACTTTTTATAACTTTTTTCCTTTCCCAATTCAGATTTCCGAGATTAGAGATTGATTTTGGTTTCTTTGTTTGTTTGCGATTTAGAAGCACCCTTTTTAAGACATTAATCATGAGATTCATTTTGTCTCAGATTCGAAAACACAGATATGGCGTTAGCATGTTTAGAGAATGCATCCACCATTGGATTGTTGCAAAGTGAGGAACATTTTTTGCGAATTAGGGATTCGTTGTTCTGAGCTTTTTTTAATTCGTTTTCAGACTGCTCTTAATGTACGGAAAAGCAGTCTTCGTTGTAAAGCAAGATTAGAGAACTATATGCCTTCTACTTAATCAAACAAATCTTGGTCGTTCATCATGTCTTCGATAAGTTGCTACTAGAGTCTTAATGGAATCTTATCTGATAAAAGGCATTTGGGTCGAGTTCTTGGTGCTTAACTTTCCTTTTCCATTGTTCTCTTATAATCTCTGATTTTTAGTTTATGTGTTTTGGGCATGGATATATCGAGATACAAGAAGATGAGGAGCAACATAAAGAGTATAAAGATGGAGTGAAGGTGGACAAAATCGGAGAGGCGTTTGTTGTTTAACAGTCATTGCTGAAGTCACTCTCTACCTTTTCTGGTCATTTGAAGCAAATTAGTGTAAGTCTCTCTTTCTCTGTCGCTTTTTATGGTTTAATGGTCTTAGATATATATTACCTTTTACTCTGGTTTGGTTGGCTTGCATGAAATTATCTCACATTCGACAAGCAGATCAATTGTGTTGTTAGATGGAGTAAGTTAAAGGTAAAACAGTGAGATTGTTGTCTTCGTTCATTCATTTCACATTCGACAAGCAGATCACTGATAAGTTTCATTCATTTCATTTGGTGTTATTTCATGACAAACTATTAATTCTTTATTGTTGTCTTCTTCTTCTTTAAGTTATGGAGATATACCAGCTAATAATTTGTTGATGAGAGAATGCCAGAAATAATTCAACAATGTTAGAGTATGTTTCTGATTCAATCTCTGATCATGAGAGTTCACGAGAGGAGCCTAAAATTGTGGTAAAAGAGACGTTGATGGAGTTCCCTAATGTTGCCAATGATTTGAAACATGTAATTCCATAATTGTTTTCACGAGATTGATAGTATTGGCCAATGCTCTGTGTTTTGATTTATTCTCTATTCTTTTGTAGCTTTTGAAAATGAAAGATGATGAGCAAGTGGTTGATATGAGATGGTATTTATGTTTTCCTCCTTCCTCTCTTCTTTCCAGAGTCTAAATCAGGTTATTGGTGAACTTTTCTTCATCAATTTTTCTACAAAACTGAATCAGTGAAATTATTTATTTCCTTTTGACTAATTGGGCATCTGGAACTTATGATTTTGCAGGGTTGGGAAGACGTCTTTGATGAATCAGTTAAGAATGATGCTACGATGGTTTTCTTTTCTTCGAAAAACTTTTGATATGGTTTTGTGATAAACTGAATACATTTTTTTAATATGTTTGTGTGAATTAACAGAGAATATGGTAGCTCATAAGTTGAACTCGGCCGCATTACAGACCGTGGTGTATAGTATATCTCTCTTTCCGATAATATTTATTAATTCTGCAAAAACAATCCTAGTTGGAGTATTTGGGGCAAATCTAGTTTGGTTTAATTCTTCTTATTTTCAGGTTTGGCGGTGAAGTGGGAATTACTTGGAATGAGACAACAACCTAAAATGATTGGTTTCTCAAATGCAGGCTTGATCATATAATGTTGGAGACAACATGTTTAGCAAATCATGCTCCACATGCTTATATACTTTGTTTGGATGTTCAATTAACCCAAGGTTTGTTCTCCTGTTGTTTAAGCTTTTCCATAGAGTTTTCTTACTATGTCTCTTAGACCGTCACTCAGACACAAATACACCAACATATATAATAACAACATGAAGGAGATGTAGGATGAAGTGCTGCTCTTCGTGAGATGCATGCTAATGTCGAGCTAGAAGGAAATGGGAGCTCAAGGTAATTAATTAGTTTCAATATTTTCTATAGTCTTGTTTTTTTCATTTAGTTCTGAATTTGTAATGATGTTTGTGTAGGATTTGATGGAACTATAATAGACATGTTTGTGGTAATGATAAAGTACATTTTGGTTTATTAATGAAGCCATATGAAACATATATTGAATATTATTTTACATATAAATCCAGTTTGTAACAAAATAGGTTTCAATCGCATATAAAAAATGTTACGAACCTATGTATTATAGCTATAAAAAACCGCTATAACAAAATAAATTAAAGAATTTCAGGAATGCTATGATATAACAAACCATAACAAGTTAAAATCAACGCTACTATATTGACCACATAACATAATCCTTGTGTAATTTGATTGATGCACAACTATATAATCTTGGAAATGCTCTATTTGAAGCCCGAGACAAAATTTTGTCTTCTAAGATCTTTCATTTCAAACTCTTATTTCATATGAGTTCTTGCATCATTGACTTCTTTTTGAGTTCCAATGATGTTCAGGTCATCAACATAAACATCAATGATCACAATCATGATGTAGATTTTCTTATAAATACGCAAGGACATATCGCATTATTGATAAATTATTTTTCAAAACAAATCGCTTAAGCGATTATACCACATGCGTCTAGATTGTTTTAATCCGTAAAGTGATCATTGTAACTTGACCGAACAAATTTTCTCAGATTCTCATAGAATTTTTGACCCTTCTGGGATCTTCAATCCTTCAAAGAACTTTCATATATATATATATATATATATCACTATCTAGTTATCCATATAGGTATGCAGTCACAACATCCACGATGTACATTTCTATATTTTTCGATGTCGTTAGGCTATTTAAATAACTAAATGTGATTGCATCAACTACCGAGGAATATGTGTCATCATAATCAATTTCCGGACTTTGAGAAAACCCTTGTGCCAGAATTCGAGCTCTATATCTTATGATTTCATTATTTTCATTTCTTTTTCTCACAAAGCCCCATTTACATCCGACTGGTATTACATTTGCAGTTGTAATACCAACTGGTCCAAAAAAAACATTTCTCTTATTAAGGGAGAGTAATTAATTTCTCATGGCGTCTTGCCATTTCTCCCAATTGTGCCTTTTCTGGCACTCCGATACGGACTTTGGGTTCGGATCATCATTTTCATTATCAATTTCTTTGGATATAGAAAAGGAGAATGTTCCGTCCTCATCATTAATTTCATATCTAATCCACACTTTTCCATCATGGATGTAGTTAATGGAAATCTCACACTTTTATATATCATGCTCGACTTCGAGGTTTTTCTCTTCATCGGGTTCTTCATGAAATTCTTTACAAAGATATTCTGGACATTTTTCCAGATGTGGTTCCTCTTACACCTTTTCATTTCGTTCTCCCAACTTCTTTCGAGGATTTTTATCTTTAGAACCCAACGGCCTCCCCCTTTTTAATTGAACCCTCAGTTCATTAGCAATGCTTCCATCAACTTGTTCTTTAAGAATTTCAATTATAGATGGAGCATTTGCAGCCGGTATATATGACTTAGTCACACTCTTTGTATTTGTAAATGCGTCTGGTAATTTATTTACCATAATTTGTAAATGTATAATTTTATGGACTTCCATCTCACGTTGATTCGTATGAGGATCATGATAAGCAAAATATTTTGTACACCTTGTGATATCTTTGGGTGATTATCCTAATCCTCCCCATAACGTGGAGAATACATCTTCATTAAAATGGCAATCAGCAAACCGTGATGTAAACATATCACCGGTTTGTGGTTCCAGATACTTTATTATACTTGGTGACATATACCCGACATATATCCCCAATCTCCTTTTCGGCCCCATTTTTTTCTTTGCGGTGGTGCTATAGGAAATAAACTGCACACCCAAAAACTCGGAGATGGGATATATTAGGTTCTTGACCAGATGTCAACTATAATGGAGAATATTTATTACATGCACTTGGTCTTATCTGGACAAACGCGGCCGCATGAAATATAGCATGTCCGCATTATAGACCGTGGTCTAAGGTATATCTCTCTCTCCGATAATTTCTTTTATTTCTGTAAAAAAACCTAGTTGGAGTATTTGGGGCAGCTCTAGTTTGGTTTAATTCTTCTTGTTTTCAGGTTTGGCAGTGAAGTGAAAATTGCTTGGAATGAGACAAGAACCTAAAATGATTGATTTCTTAAATGCAGGCTTGATCATATATTGCTGGAGACAATAGGTTTAGCAAATCCTGCTCCACATGCTTATATACTTTGGTTGGATGTTCAATCAGCCCAAGGTTAGTTTTAATGTTGTTTAAGCTTTTTCATAGAGTTTTCTTACTATATCCCTTAGACCTTCACTCAGACACAAATACACCAACACAGAAAATAACAACATGAAGGAGATGGAGGATAAAGTGCTGCTCTTCTTGAGATGTAGGCTAAGGTCGAGAAGGAAATGGGAACTCAAGGTATTAATTTAGTTTCAATATTTTCTATAGTCTTACTCTTTGATTTAGTTTTGAATTTGTAATGATGTTTGTGTAAGACTTGATGGAACTATAGTAGACATGTTTGTGGTAATGATGAAGTACATTTTAGTTTATTAATTAAACCATATGAAACATATATTGAATATTATTTTTTATATAAATCCAGTTTGTAATAAAGCAGGTTTCAATCGCATATAAAAAATGTTATGAACCCATATATTATAGCCATAAAAACTTATATAACAAAATAAATTAAAGCATTTCAGGAATGCTATGATATAACAAACCATAACAACTTAAAATAACACTACTATATTGGCCACATAACATAGCCCTTGTGGTGTAATGTGATTGATGCACAAATATACCGTCTTGGAAATACTCTATTTGAAGCCCAAGACAAAAAAATTTCTTCAAGGATCTTTCATTTCAAACTTTTCTTTCATATGAGTTCTTGCATCATCAACTTCTTTTTGAGTTCCAATGATGTTAGAATCATCAACATAAATAGCAATGATCACAAATTATGATGTGTTTTTTCTTATAAATACGCAAGGGCATATCGAATTCTTGATCAATTATTTTTATCAAAAAAATTGCTTAAGCGATTATACCACATGCGTCTGGATTGTTTTAATCCGTAAAGTGATCGATGTAACTTGACTGAACAAATTTTCTCAGATTCTCCTGGAAATTTTCACCCTTTTGGGATTTTCATATATATATATATATATATATATATATATATATATATATATATATATATATATATATATATATATATATATATCACTATCTAGTGTTTCATATAGGTTTGCAGTCACAACATCCACGAGTTACATTTATAGATTTTTCGATACCATTAGGCTCATAAAGTACAATAATGTGATTGAATCCATTACCGGGAACATGTTTCATAATAATCAATTTTTGGTCTTTGAGAAAACCCTTGTGTCACAAGTCGAGCTTTATATCTTATGATTTCATTATTTCATTTCTTTTTCTCACGAAGACTCATTTACATCTTACCGGTATTACATCTGCAGTTGTAATACCAACTGGTCCAAAAACATTTTTCTTATTAAGAGAGAGTAATTCATTTCTCATGGCGTCTTGCAATTTCTCCCAATCGGGCCTTTTCTGGCATTTCAATACGGACCTTGGGTCTGGATCATCATTTTCATTATCAATGTTTCGTCCTCATCATCAATTTCATATCTAATTCACACTTTTCCATCATGGATGTAATTAATGGAAATCTCACACTTTTATGTATCATGTTCGACTTTGAGGCTTTTCTCTTCATCAGGTTCTTCATTAACTTCTTCACAAAGATCTTCTGGACATTTTTCCAGATGTGGTTCCTCTTGAACCTTTTTATTTTGTTCTCCCAACTTCTTTGTCTTTTGGAGAATTTTATCTTTTGAGCCCAACACCCTCCCATTTTTAATTGAACCCTCGGTTCATTAGCAATGCTTCCATCAACTTGTTCTTTTAAAATTTCAATTCTAGATGGAGAATTTGCAATGGTATATATGACTTAGTCACTCTCTTTGTATCTGTAAATGCGTATGGTAATTGATTTGCCACACTTTGTAAATGTATAATTTTCTGGACTTCCATCTCGCGTTGATTCGTATGACGATGAAGATAAGCCTAAGATTTTGTACACCATGTGATATATTTGGGTGATTCTCTTAATCCTCCCCCTAATGCGAGGAATTCATCTTCATTAAAATGGCAATCAGCAAACCGTGATGTAAAAACATCACCGGTTTGCGGTTCCAGATACCTTATTATACTTGGTGACGTATACTCGACATATACCCCCAATCTCCTTTGCGGCCTCATTTTGGTTCTTTGCGGTGGTGCTATAGGAACATAAACTGCACACTCAAAAACTAGGAGATGGGATATATTGGGTTCTTGACCAAATGTCAACTGTAATGGGGAATATTTATTGTATGCACTTGATCTTATCTGGACCAACACGGATGCATGCAATAGAGCATGTCCCCATACATAAATTGGGAGTTTTGTTCTCAATATCAGTGTCCTTGCAATCCATTGCAATCATTTTATTAAACTTTCGTCCATGCCATTTTGTGTATTCACATGGGGTACTGGATGCTCAACATTGATTCCCTTTAATATACAATAATTATCGAAGGCTTGTGAAGTGAATTCACCAGTGTTATCAATCCTTACTTTCTTAATAGAATAATCAGGGAATTGTGCTCTCAGCCTGATTATTTAGGTAATGAATCTTGTTAAAGTTGTATATCTTGTGGTCAAAAGACACATATGTGACCATCTACTAGATGCGCCAACTAATACCATAAAATATCAAAACGGCCCGAATGGTTGATGGATAGGTCCACATATATATATCCATGTATTCTTTCTAAGAATAATGGGGGTTCATTCCCAACTTTGGATGCTGATGGCCGAGTGATGAGTTTCTCCTGAGAACAAGCATTACATGGAAACTCTCCCGGTTGAAAAATCTTTTCATTTTTCAATGGGTGACCAATAGAATTTTGCACAATTATTCTCATCATGTTTGATCGTGGATGTCCTAACCTTTCATGCCAGACTTTAAAGGTATTGGAAACCTTTTGGTTTATTATAGCATAGGATTTAGTCATGTTTATTTTTGTGAAATATAATCATGAGGCTAACATCGGTAGCTCTTCCAATACATATTTTTCTTATACGTAATGCAAAGATATTTAATGTCATTCTTATTCATAGTTTCTATGTGATATCCATTTCTACGGATATCCCGGAAACCTACCAAGTTTATATGAGATTTGGGGAATATAATGCATTATTTATCTCAAATTTAGTTCCTCTTGGCATTGAAAAACTGGCTTCTCCAAGGCCTAGTATTTTTTTGCATTACTAAATATGTTGCTCACGCTTTCGGTGGAGTCTTTTATTTTGAGACAGGAGAAATATCGTTTATTTTTAAGGATAGCATGAGTTGTATCATTGTCTGCTAGACATATATCTCCATCATGATTCTCAATATGTGACATCTGTTGTGTCACAATATACATATGTATTAACAAAGTTATAAAGATATTTTATATTGCAACAAAGAGCATTTTACATAAACTATTAAAATTGCTGATAAGATTTGTTACAAAAACATATTACAAAATATAAAAAATTAAGTTTTAGTGCTTATATTATCCTTGGAAACTCATTAGGCTTCATCGATCTCAGTCACTTTGTTTTTCGTTGGAATTTTCAGGATCAACAAGAAAATCTGCGAGATCCAGATGAGCTTCATCACTTAGGCCACTGAAGGAAGGTCCGGCTTCATCGTTGATGAAGTTGGTTTCAATATTGTTAACCATGTTATTTTTTGATGCTCGATACAGATCGACGAAGTGCTTTGGTGTACAACATGTACGTTCTCAATGCCCTTTCATGAACTATCGGTCGGCTTCTTTATTGCGTGACCACCTTCATTTATATGGAAATTATTGTTTCTTCCAGTGTTGAAACCTCTTCCTTATCCACGTCCATGATATCGTCCACGACCCCAACCACGGCCTCTGCCTCGTTCACGTCTTCGCCCACGATAGTTATCATTATATATGGATGCTACGACATTCGCTTTAGGGAATGGAACTGATCCAGTTGGACGAGCTTTATGGTTTAACATCACGGGTTCATTATTTTTCTCTACTATAAGGAATTTTGTTGGTGTCAAAAAAACCCTCGACGAAAACAATAGCCAAAAACAAGATCAGACAATCGGACACAGACAGATGTCCGCATCGGACAAACAAAGTTTCGTATGAATAACCAAGTTGAATGAAGTATCGCCAACTTCACTTGAATGACTTAGTAAACAAACAGATTCAAACGGATACGTTTCAAACGACATCTCATATATGACAGACCATTCGGATAAACATACCTTCCAACAGGGATTGCGGATCAACGAAACAACCAAACAGACAGAGAACGGCTGATTCAGCTTGGAACCAAACCACACCAGCTTGGACCGAGCTGAACCAGCTCGGATTTTCGAGCTGAACCAGCACTCATTTCCGAGCTGAACCAGCTCGGATTTCCGAGCTGGACCATCTCTCATTTCCGAGCTGAACCAGCTCTCATTTCCGAGCTGAACCAGCTCGGATTTCCGAGCTGAACCAGCTCTCATTTCCGAGCTGAACCAGCTTGGATTTCCGAGCTGAACCAACTCTCATTTCCGAGCTGAACCAGCTCTCATTTCCGAGCTGAACCAGCTCGGATTTCTGAGCTGAACCAGCTCTCATTTCCGAGCTGGTTGCGACCAACTTGGCTCAGATCCGAACCTTCCCTTCTTGATTTATCCCTTCGATAATTCCGAGCTGAATGCACCTCTCGCAAACTTCCGAGCTGGACTGTCCAAACGGTTAACCAAACATTTGCCGATATGCACAAACTCGCCGTGATCCATCTTCGGAAATATCGGCTTGGACCTTCTTGGCCGATAAACTAAATTAACGAACCAATTTAGAAGAAATACGAACTTAGGCCCAAATGACCAACACTCGTATACCCAAGACTTTGGGCCGAATGGAGAAGTTCGTATACAAACGGACTCAGAGCATATGTTCTCGGCCCACTCGGCAAATGGGTCAAGCCGCGGAAAGATAAACTCAGAGAAGTGAGAATCAAGGAATCAGAGAGATAAAGAGGAAAATCCGAGATAAAAAATGTAAATCTTAATGGAAAAAGGAAGGAGATAACAACAGGAAGATTTCCGCAAATATTGCGGAAATATTCTCGAAGCCGACTTGCCGCGGTTATATAAAGAGATGGAAGTCGTACGAGAGAGGGAGAGCAAAAAACCCTAGCATCTAGACTTAAGAACTTAGCAGTTTATCTTAGCCGTTTTGAGTTCTTTTGTACTTTCTTTTCCGATTACTTTACTCTCTTTTCCGATCGTTGTAGTCTTTTCGATTTCTTATCAATAAAACGTCATCCGGGTTTGATAGTTTAGTGGTTATTCCTTGAAGTTTCTGTTCCCTAAAAGTTTTGCTCTACAAGTTTTGACCGTGTGAGTTTCGACTCTCACAGTTTGGCGCCATCTAAGGGGAAATTGAAATTTCTTACACTTAAAAACCACAGACTAGCGGATCTGAGGATATGGCCACCAACGGAGAAAAGAACAAATCATCCGTTGGCGATCAACGCTGCAGCAAACGTAGCCTGCAGTACACAACACTATGACGGATAACGTTGCGACAGACGCAGCCGCAACTGATGCAACGATAGCCGACGTAGCGCTGTCCGATTTAAAGGAGACGAAAGTCGTATTAATGCAAAAACTCACTATCGGGTGGAGGTGAATGCCATGATCACCGAGCAAGTGGAGAGGCTTGGTACAAAAACCATGGATTACTGAAGCAATGAAGTTCATACCATTTAAGCGACCGCGACTTGCAAACAAGGGTACCCCTCCTGCGGACAGATCAAACACAACAGATCTGCCACCACTAATCAAGCCAAGAAGGATCACGACGACTAGACGTCGACGGAAAAGACTGCATGGACGCAACCTCAAGCAAAAAATAATCGAAACAAGGATACCAACATCGGATCGGAATTCGCCGAAGCCAAAGAGAACCTTTTGCGGTATTCAAAGATCGTCTTCATCGTAATTCACTTTACGACCTCTCCGAATATCAAGATAAGTACCTAAAATCTAATTTATCTTCTCGTCATCAATTGCTTTACAAATTATGTCGATATGTACAACTTCTTTGTGACTTATCGATTTTAGCCTTGTTACAAATTTTCCGCTTCCAATGCTTTACGATTGTAGGAATTACTAATGTCTCTAACTTGCGTAGAAATTAACATGATCGAAATCGTAAATATCTTGTCAAATCTTTTCGTGTAATCAATGTACAATCTAATTCTCTTTGATTTCGTTTTACATGTTGAGCATCTTGATTTGAGACTTTGCGGTTATACGTTATGGTAAGATTCTAATCAATTTTCACTATCGAACGAGTGTTCGAACTACGCTTCGTTTGCAGATCTATCTGCGACGCCAAGAAGCCAAACAGCCGACGATCGTACCGGAATTGAACTACTTGAAAAATCTTTTTTAATATGTTGTTGCACCTTCGCACCACAGCCGAGTCGAACTATCTCTAAGAAATCATCATCGATGCCCCGCCATCACACCATCAGGAGTTCCAAGACATCTTGATCCTTGACCGTATATATCCGAGCACATAAGACTGCTCGAAAATTCCGAGAAAACCAGCTCAGAAATTCTGAGCAAACCAAAGCACGCAAACGCTAGCAGCATGCTCGCCAACTCGCAAAGCGTGCTCGGCAACTCGCAAGCATGCTCGGAAACTCACAAAGCGTGCTCGGCAACTCGCAAAGCATGCCCGATAACTCGCAAACCCTGCCCGGCAACTCGCAAGCGTGCTCGGCAACTCGCAAGCATGCTCGGCAGTTCACAAAGCATGCTCGGCAACTTGCAAGCGTGCTCGGCAACTCGCAAGCATGCTCAGCAGTTCACAAAACATGCTCGGCAACACGCAAAGCATGCTCGGCAACTCGCAAGCGTTCTAGGCAACTCGCAAAGCATGCTCGGCAACTCGCAAGCGTGCTCAGCAACTCGCAAAGCATGCTCGGCAGCTCGCGCAGCTTGCTCGACAACTCACGCAACATGCTCGGCAACTCGCGTAATTTTTGGAAATCCAAGCTGAACCAGCTCGGAAATTCCGAGCTAAACCAGCTCGGAAGTTCCGAGCTAAAAAAAAGAGACTCGTCAACAGCCAAAAAAAAAACTTGTTTTGTCGGAGTAGAAGATGAGGAACAACAAGTCTCCCGACCATCGTCTCGACATTCATCAACGCGCTAGGCAGAATACGTCCGTGTAATCTCTATTCGGTGTACTGACCTCCCGCAGCAACGTCTAGCTAGACAAAATTCCTTTCCGCGATCGTCCCGCCACGGCCAGTGGGTATTCATCTTATTCTACGGCAATCACGTCATCAAACTTTGCGAACACAAAGCGTTATACTCGGAGGATTTGATCGTGTAACAAAGTAATATTTCAGAACATTTTCTCTGCATTCGACAATCAAACTAACGATACGAACGACGCGATCATGCCCTTGTCCGCATCTAAAATTGCCAACAAGAAATTACCGAATACTACAAATCTAATATTCGCAGTTGAAGGTTCTTCGACAACGACCTGGTCCTATGGAAAGTGTCCCATAACACGGCTAAACGAAACACACACAAACGAGGATCAAACTGAGAAGAAACATACATAGTTACCAAACTAGTTCACCGTGGAGCATAAGAACTTGTCAACTTGGACGACGACAAGATTTCAAGAAGTTGGAATGCAACACATTTTGAAGTACTATCACTAGAATGAGATTTTTGAACATCTCAAGAAACAGTTGAACTACGGGATGACCTGATCCCCGAAAGGGGTATGAAGTCAGCCGATGTCTTGATCGGTTCAGTTGTCCCTCCTTTTCAAAAAGGGGGGGGGGGGAGCGGGTCCGTATATATCTATACTCTCGCATCAGAATTCGAAAAATTTTAAAATAATTTTCGAAAACTCTGAGCATGACGCTCTCTTCTCGGAAACTCTGAGCATGACGCTTCTCTCAACCAAAGACAAAACTTCTCCAACTAATTTCGAGGCATATTCGGACTACTCTCAAGACACTCAGCTCATAAAATCAATTCACTCAAACAACCCTGGATAACGGATCACAACTAGAAGCATGTCGCATACGCAAAAGTCCAACCCCCCGACCATAAGTTATCCGGTAACGAAAATAAACTCTTTTTCTCATATTCATTTATTTTTTCTTAGATCGAAATTAGGATAGGAACTTTGTAACTTAGAATTCGCCTACTATTACATCGCACGCATAGTCGTTAGGAATAGCTTATCTTGTCCGCTGACGGCCGCAACAGACAAACGCATACATCCTTTACGGATATAAGCCAACACGTCCAATATGGATTGAGGCTCTATTACATCCAACAACGGATAAAATCGCGCTATATATGTTTATTATCGGCGAAGGGAATATAAGTCGAGAGGTCGACGTAAGATCCCGAATACGGGTTGTTGACAGGTCTTCAAATCCACCGCACCTGTACTGGAGACGATAATAGACCCCAAAAATCCAGTATGACGCTACTCAGCACACTGGTAAAATGACAATTTAACCAAGTATATCTTAGTTCGGTATCATTGAAAGGTGGTCCTGTGGATACCTGCTTATTTTTAGTGAACGACAGATGCGAGGTGAAAGTTTTGCGGAAAATAGGGATCGAAAATCCAAACTCAGTAAAATAAAACACACTGGTCTCGACGAGGTCATTATCGAGTACGCGACCGACTTGGGAATGTAAGACGGCAGACCCCCGCACTAGATAAGACGCTTCCGAGCACGCTGGTCTAATCATTATAAGTCCATAAGAGAAAAACGATTCGTTATTTCTCGGACTCAAAACCCAGCAAGACGCTTCCGAGCACGCTGGCCTGGTCATTATAAGTCCACAAGAGAATTTTTTTTGTTATTTCTCGAACTTGAAACCCAGTAAGACGCTTCTGAGCACACTGGTCTAAAACATTACAAGTCCGCAAGAGGAGTACGTCTTGCTACTCCCCGGAATCAATTTTGAAACCCAGTAAGACGCTTCTGAGCACACTGGTCTAATCATTACATGTCCACGGAAGGAATACATTTTACTATTCCTCGGACTCAATTTCGAAACCCATTAAGACGCTTCCGAGCACACTGGTCTCAATCATCTCAGGATCGTAAGTAGAGTATATCTCGCTGACCTTCAAACTTAACTCAATACCCAGTTAGGCGCTTCCGAGCACGCTGTCCTTAGTCATCACAAAGGCGAGTACATATCACCGACCTTCGAACCCAAAAATTGATTCGAAATATGGCGGAACGCTTTTACGCGCGCCAGATTTAAACGCTATCCCATTAAACTCAAGACTCGAAATGCGCATCTGAGTGTAATGCTCCTAAAAACACCAAGGGTCAAAAGCTAAATCACACTTTCCTTCGGGAATTATACAAATCTGTCTGGAAAAGCCTTCAAGCTCTACGCAACCAACTCGTACAATCTATACGGAGCCGATGAAGGAGATTTTCTCCCGATAAAATCTGCTCGACTTTCTGCATTAATCTGTTGGAATTATGTCCAGTAATCTCTGTACTGTCTCTAGAAAGTAAGAGTATGCCAATGATCAGACATAAGTCATATAATGCTGGGGGTCATGATGGCTTGCTAGAGTCCGCTCATGATCTATAAGTCTTGGACTTATTGCCTTTATTATATGATCCCATATGGGTCACACGCCTAAGCTAACGGGAAAATACGAAGGAACGGTTTAGCAGAAGTACGGTAAAAGTGCTAGGCATTTACTGTACTTAGAGAGACTAAAGGGCCTGATTAAATCCAAGGGATTTAATCAGAACTGAGAATTGGGCCCAAAAGCCCATGAGAACTAAAGGGAGTTTTAATGAATAAAACTTGACCTAAAGCTCTCTAATTTTCGAAGCTTCTGCGCCTCCCACTCTCTCTTCTGCGCCTCCTCTCTAAGCTGGTCTAGCAGCCAAATTTCCCGGTGTGCGTGTGTGAGCCTTTGGAGGATCCATCTCTTGGTGGTTCTGCTGATCTCTGACCCTTACCTCCCATTCCGCTGCACAACAAGGTAACAGGTGAGATCTATTATGTTTCTATTCAAGAGAACCTAGATCTGCATGTTTAGTAGGATGAATCAATTGAGAATTGAATCTGGAAACACTAAACGATCCAACAGTGGTATCAGAGCCATTGGTTCTGTGGTTTTTCTTGTTTAGAATCAAGTTTAGGATTGTTTAAGAAGTGTTTTTGAATCAACCTACTGATAAGAGAAATCACTTAAGAAACAAAGAATTAAAACCTAAACAAACAAGAAATCGCATGATCCAATCTATATGAATTGGTATGCGTCGGATCGTCCGGATCGAGACAGACGCACGAACCGATCGACAAGGATCGCGTTGCGTGGTCGCGTCCCGATCGACGGATGGATCGCGTCCCGCGCCAAAGTCGTGACCGAGAGCCGACTAGATCGTCCCGATCGCATGCCTCGTCACGTCCCGATGGATCGCGTCTCGTCCCGCATACGGCCCGGCTGTCCCGATCGCTCGGCGATCGCGTGAAGCCACGACCCGAGCTCGACGATCACGCGTTCCGTCCCGATCACGTCCCGCGGCTCGTCCCGGTTGCGTCCCGAAACGCATGCTAGGGTTCGCGGCTAACGGGATCGCGTGAAGATCACGGCTAGGTCGTGGTCGGTTCACGTGATCAAATCGTTTTCGGTTCGGTTAATGGTTCGGTTCAAAACTTGATTAAAATTAATCGTCTTGGTTTAATAAACAGACTTAATAATTTTATGAAGTTCTGGTTAAACCGGGATAAGAAATCCAAAGTCGAAAATTGGATTTTGTGCCTAAACCAGTGGTTTTTCTAATTTGATTTGGTTGGACCAAATAAATTGAGAAAATCCGGTTTAGTAAATAACCGGTTGACAATTGTGGTCATCGTAGTAATTAACTTTGGTTAAGACCAATTTTAATGAACCAGACCGGTTATGTCATTTAATTGGGCAATTGGGTTATGTCTTGGACATGAACCAATTCTTGGGCCTCGGGCCAAGAAGTTAAAACAATTGGGCCAATTATTTGAGTCTTTTCTTCAGAATTAATTTAAAATTTATTTTATAAAAATTATAAAAATCGATTTTAAAATTAATAAGTTTCCAAAATTTTGAAATTAGAAAGTTTCTTAAAATAGAAGTTTCTAGATTTGCATGTTTTGGATTTTAGGAAATTTCCATTATTAGAAAGTTTCCAATTTTAGGAAGTTTCCAATTTTAGAAAGTTTCCAAAATTTGTAGGTTTCCCAAAAAGGAAAGTTTCCAAAAATAGTAATCTTCTATTTTGGGATAATATTTTAATAAACCTAAAAACCTCAAACAATATCAAGCGTTGGATGTCTTGTCCAGTCTATGTCAGCTGTCGAAGCCCATTCAATTGTATTCATGGCCTTACAGTGTGAGGGTGTCTACTTTTGCGTGGATAAGACGGTTTGTGATTCATAAATGTCATTGGGAGTCCCAGACATTAATGATTACATGACTGTATAGTCTGGTTTTCTTGACTAGGCCATCGGGAGTCCCGGGCCTTGAGACATCAGAGTGGATTGGGCCTCGGGCCCCGATTCACAACCAAGAGTTATATCACGGATATAATTAGCCGAGATAGGGCTTACCGATATAAGCTAAGGTTGGGTGATGGCCAGTGGCCCACTTTGATCTTAGTTATATGTGGATCTTGGAATCATTATATTCTATTGAGGGTAACTGATGTTATTGAATATAATGCGAGATTAATCATATTGAACATATTAACTAAAATCCTTTTATCTTATACTTCAGCTATGACTAGCACAAACAATCAAAATACTTTCTTGATCCGGTCTGTCCTTGAGATGGACAAGCTGAACGGATCAAATTTCTTGACTTGGTCGCGGAACCTGAGGCTAGTCCTCAGGCAGGAGAGAAAGGACTATGTTCTTGAGAGAGCTCTCCCCGTAAGGATCGGGTCCAATGCTTCTCATGCAGTATATGATGCTTGGAATAAGCATTATAATGATGCGGTAGATGTGCATGGTCTGATATTGGCTACCATGGACTCAGACTTGCGGAAGCAATATGAGAACATGGAGTCGCCAATAGAGATGATCAGCAGCCTGAAATTGAAATTTCAGGAGCAGATAAGAGTGGAGAGATACCGGTTGGTTAAGTCTCTCACTAGCTGCAAGCTACCAAATGATCATCCAGTGAGTCCTCATGTCAGTAAAATGATGGGTTACATTGATAACCTGAGGAAACTGGATTATCCAGTTAGCCAAGAATTGGCAACTGAGATCATTCTGCAGTCACTGCCGTCAAGCTATGATAAGTTCAGAAGGAACTATATCAAGAAAGGCTTAACGAAGACGCTGACTGAACTGCATGATATGCTCAAGACAGTTGAGCCAAACGTGAAGAGTACCCTGTACAATCTCATGAATGAGAAGGGTAGGTTTACTAAACCTAATGCTGACAAGGGTGAAGACAAAGTTGTCCAGATTTTGAATCATGGCAAGCGTGTGTCTTCTGAGCCCGAGTCAGATACCTCTTACGTTGGTAAGTGCTGCTACTGTAAAGAGACTGGGCATTGGAAGAGAAATTGCATTAAATTCATGGAAGATGATGAGGAGTTGAAGTTGATGTATGAGACTACTTCCTCAGGTATTCATGTTATTACTTCAAGTTCTACCTTATAGGTATTGGATACTGGTTGTGGCACTGATATTTGTCATAATATGCAGAGCCTGGGCAACAGTAGAACTTTGAAGGAAGGGCAAGTGAAACTACATGTCTGGAAGGAGCTTGGGATGCTGCCTCAGCCGTAGGGTTTTCACTTATAGATCCCTTTGAGGCTTGGTTTTGTATTAAGTAATTGCTACAATGTACCTGCTTTAAGCAGAGTTGTCTTTCATTTTCTTGTAAGAATTTGAATGTTTTTCATTTTGATAAAAGACAAGTTTTGTTCTTTTGATCTTAATGAAATATTATTTGTAGCACCCTATTCAAGGAATGGGTTTTATATCTTAAACCAAAAAGGAGTGCCTAAATGTAACATAAATACCAAATTGGTTTAAATCTGATGAATTAAACCAGATTTTTCTGGGCATAAAAGTCTTGGTCACATAGAGTAAGTCGGATTCAGAAATCCCATAGTTATGCACTATTGGGCTCATTTGATCGGATATCTTATGAGACTTGAATTCTGTTTACTGGACCAAAAGACAAAGGGGCCTATCTTAGCCGAGCTAGAGAAAGGCCCAAAGGCTTATTGGAGATTGAACATACTCATGTATGTGGTCCGATGAGCAGTAATGCCAGAGAAAATTTCCTGTACTTCATTGTCTCTACTGATTAATTCAGTGAGTAAGACTGTGTTCAGCATAGATGAGACACAAGTCGGAATTCTTTGACATGGTCGAAAGAGTTCCAGAATGAGGTATAGAATCTAAGTGACAGAAGTGTTAAGACTCTGAATTAAATCATGAGTGAGAATACTTGAGTCATTAATGGTGTGATCATCTGAATGAGTGTGAAGTCGTTTCACAGCTCAATTCTCCTGAAAACCTTGAGGTGTTTCTGTGAGAAAGAATCAGATCTTATTAGAAATGATTAAAGATGAGTCGCACGAATCTTCCATGATATTCTTTAAGAATAACGCTCTAGAAATATCTAAGTTTACGCTAAAATAGTTCCACAAATATCAGTTGAAAGTGAATGATTATGGGTGTTTTCCATGGTTTAATTCTCAATTACAACCTAACACAAATCCTTAAACAGATCTAGGTTCTCGTCAAATGAATCATAAACCAAACCTGATCACTACCTTTCAGATTGCAGCGGATGATGGATGGTAATGATGAGATCAGCTAGAACAGATGGTAACACCTATTCCTCCTCGAGTATCCACACTCTTACAAGCACGGAACGGCTGCTAGACCAAAGATGTGGAAGAATCAGAGAGAGAGAGATGAGAGAGAGAGAGACTCGCGGCTGAGCTTCAAAAATTCGCAGGAAGCATGGCTTCCTTAGGGTTTTTCTTAATCTCTTATATCTCATTAATGGGCCCAAGTCATTAGACTAATGGCTCATTAATCTTTTGGGCCCAAAACACAAATAAGACAAAAGCCTGTATTTGTCTGGCCCAAAACTCTGATCCAATACAGTAAATGCCATTGCATCTTACCGTATTAATTCCATTTAACTTTCCCGTTAGCTATGGTGTGTGACCCTTCGGGATCATACAATACTGGTAATAAGTCCTAAACTTATAGATCATGAGCGGACTCTAGCAAGTCATCATGATCACCCAGTATTTATGACTTATGTCTGATCTCGACACTTATCATACTTTCTAGAGATAGTACGGTAGATTTCAGGACATTCCCAACAATCTCCCACTTGTACTGGAATCCTACACAGGACATTCCCAACAATCTTCCGATTGTACTGGAATCCTACATTCCCTAGTCCTTTTGTCTTAATATCTCGATCTGGCATAAGGCAAGATGCGTGTCATCCTTATATAGCCAGACCATGTTTATCGGACCAGATTTGATACTGACAATTCAAACGACTTGGGCAAGTCCGTTTGGGAATGGCCATTCTCTTACCAGCTATCAAATCTCCGATTGGCCTAGAGATATTACCTCCGTTAAACGGCAGGGACAAATCCCATCTTGTTCCATCACTATGAACTACACAATTCATAATATACACAACCAAGGTCTGTATAGCTCCCAGTTACGAAACAGCGTTAGACAATGATCAAAGCGCATTACTCCATGTGCAGCCACATGCATGCGAACTCAGGTCTAATGACTATACTCTATAGTCGTATATGAGAACTTCTTATGACACAGATATTAATATCTTGCAGAGTTCTCATCAGCGGGCCATGTCCGGTCATATGCTCCCCTACATATACCTATGTGTCGACTTTGATGCCGCGCATCTATGACCCCTCGAAACCTGGTCATAAGTCTCAACACAATCTAGTCTCAACAGGTTGTTGTTGTTCCAATTTCAACAACCTTCGACTATGGACACTATAATTTATGTCACTTCGTTAAATATGGGGTTTCAGGATCAAGTCTACTCATGTACTTCGATGGCCCATATATAATGACATGAATTATTTTGGAACGATTATTTTATATCACAGTTAAAAATAATCCAGAAATAAAAATTTCATTAACATTTAAAAAAAATGTTTACAAGAACCAATCAAAATAACTAAAACAAACGCCCTCACAACTCCCACTCAAAAAGAGATTACATTTGAATATCTCTAATTCCTACAGCAGCAGTATGCAACTCGTGCTTAGGTCTCGGGAGTGGCTTTGTCAACGGGTCAGCCACGTTCTCATCAGTGGGAACTCTGCTGACCATCACTTCGCCTCTATTCACTATATCACGAATCAGGTGATACCTTCTCATAATGTGTTTGGATTTCTGATGATGTCTCGGTTCCTTGGCTTGAGCAATTGCACCATTGTTGTCACAATACAGTGCCAAAGGCTCAGTGGCATTAGGGAATACACCGAGTTCAATCAAGAAGTTCCTAATCCAAACTCCTTCCTTCGCAGCTTCTGAAGAAGCGATGTATTCAGCTTCAGTTGTGGAATCTGCTACGGTGCTCTGCTTGGAACTCTTCCAACTTACTGCACCGCCATTCAGACAGAAGATGTAGCCAGACTGTGACCGGAAATCATCCTTATCTGTCTGAAAACTTGCATCCGTGAATCCACTGATTTCAAGCACTTCACTTCCTCCGTAAACCAAGAACTTATCCTTAGTATTCCTCAAATACTTCAGGATATTCTTTACGGCAATCCAGTGACTCTCACCTGGATTAGACTGGTACCTACTCGTCATGCTTAGTGCATAAGCAACATCAGGACGAGTACAGATCATGGCATACATGATAGATCCTATAGCCGAAGCATAAGGAATCCTACTCATGCGCTTAAGCTCATCAGGTGTCTTAGGACACTGATCCTTGCTTAGTGAAGCACCATGTATCATTGGCGTGAACCCCTTCTTGGATTTATCCATTCCGAATCGATGCAGGACTTTATCTATATAAGCATCTTGACAAAGTCCAATCAGCTTTTTAGATCTGTCTCTAAAGATTCGGATTCCAAGAACATACGCGGCTTCACCCATGTCCTTCATGGAAAAACAACTTCCCAGCCAGTCTTTAACAGACTTCAGCATTGGAACATCATTTCCAAGAAGTAATATGTCATCGACATATAGGATAAGAAACGCCACTTTGCTCCCACTAGTTTTCTTATACACACATTGTTCCTCTTGGTTTCTGATGAAGTCAAAGTTCTTTATTGCTTCATCAAAACGAAGATTCCAACTCCTCGATGCTTGCTTCAATCCATAAATGGATTTGTGAAGCTTGCAAACTTTCCCAGCATTCTTAGGATCAATGTAACCGTCAGGTTGTGTCATATACACATCCTCCTCCAAGATTCCATTCAGGAAGGCGGTTTTCACATCCATCTGCCAAATCTCATAATCATAATAAGCGGCAGTTGCTAGGAGAATCCGAATTGATTTCATCATTGCCACTGGTGAATAGGTTTCATCATAGTCTATACCATGAATTTGCTTGAAACCTTTTGCCACCAACCTGGCTTTGTAAATCTGGACATTTCCATCCACGTCTATCTTCTTCTTGAAGATCCATTTACACTCAATGGCTTTTGCACCAGCAGGTAAATCAACCAGTGAAAACACTCGGTTAGCAGACATGGAGTCCATCTCGGATTCTGTGGCTTCACGCCACTTTAAGGAGTCAGGGCCCATCATGGCTTCTGCAAAGTTCGAGGGTTCATCACCGTCAATGATCAAAAGATCATGGCAATTAGTCACAAGGAATCCCTGATATCTATCAGGTTCCTGACGGATCCTTCCGGATCTTCGAACTTCAGGTACTGCAGGTTCAGGTTCTATTACAACTTCATGTAATTCATCCTGCTGTTCTTTCTCATTAGGTTGAACAGGTTCCTGTCCTTCTTGAATTTCATCAAGTTGTACCTTACTCCCACTATCTTTTCTAGAGAGAAACTCCCTTTCAAGAAAAGTACAATCCCGAGCAACAAAGATTTTGTTCTCGGATCGCAGATAGAAGTAATAAGCCTTGGTATCCCTAGGATAACCAATGAAGTAGCATTTGTCAGATTTTGGTGTAAGCTTGTCTGAGATTAATCTTTTGACATAGGCTTCACAACCCCAAATTCTGAGAAAAGACATTGCTTGAGCTTTTCCAGTCCATATCTCATATGGTGTCTTTGCTACTGCCTTTGATGGCACTCTGTTCAGTGTGAACGTTGCGGTGAGCAAAGCATATCCCCAAAGGGATATAGGAAGGTCTGTGTGACTCATCATGGATCGGACCATATCTAACAATGTCCGATTCCTTCTCTCAGACACACCATTCCACTGTGGTGTTCCAGGAGGTGTGAGTTGGGAGATAATCCCACACTCACTCAGATGATCACGAAATTCCTAGCTCAAGTATTCTCCTCCTCGGTCCGACCGAAGAGCTTTAATACTTTTACCAAGCTGGTTCTGTACTTCATTCTGGAATTCTTTGAACTTTTCAAAGGTTTCCGACTTATGTTTCATCAAGTAGACATATCCATATCTACTGAAATCATCAGTGAATGTAATGAAGTACTGAAAGTTTCCTCTAGCACTTGTGGACATTGGGCCACACACGTCAGTATGTATCAGGCCCAATAGTTCACTGGCCCTTTCTGTGGGTTTATTGAAAGGCGCCCTTGTCATTTTGCCCATTAGGCAAGATTCGCATTGCTCACAAGACTCAAAGTCAAATGAGCCCAAGAGTCCATTTGAATGGAGCCTCTTGACGCGTTTCTCACTAATGTGCCCCAAACGACAATGCCAGAGAAACGTTTCATTTTCTTCGTTAGATTTGAACCGTTTTGTATTTATGTTATATACTGGAGCAGATTGATCCAGCATGTACAGCCCATTTATAAGAGGGGCACAGCCATAGAACATATCATTGAGATTAAAGGAACACAATTTATTCTTAATAGAAAAATCAAATCCTTGCAAATCCAACAATGAAACTGAAATGATATTTCTGCTTATAGCAGGTACAAAATAACAATTCTCAAGTTCTAAAATCAATCCAGAAGGTAAAGACAACAAATAAGTGCCAACGGCCAGTGCTGGAACCTTCGCTCCATTGCCAACCCACAACTCTACTTGCCCTTGCTTCAGCCTTCTACTGTTGCTGAGCGCCTGCATATTAGTACAAATATGAGCCCCACATCCAGTATCTAATACCCAAGTGGTATTATCAGAAGTAGTAGTATTTACTTCAATAACAAAAATACCTGAAGATTTAGTCTCGAAGGACTTCTTCTTCTTCAGACTTTCTTGGTATTTCTTACAGTCCCTGCGGTAATGCCCTGCCTCTTTGCAAAAGTGGCAGATGTCAGAAGGCCCAGCTTTGGACACGGGCTTGGGCTTGGCGTTTTCATTGCCAACTACTTTGCCCTTTCCCTTGTCTGCAGCGGATTTCTTGAAACCCTTGCCCTTCTGCACCATGAGTACAGATGACTCCTTGGTTTTCTTCAGATTCGGTTCTGCAGTCTTGAGCATACCATGTAGCTCAGGCAATGTCTTTATCAACCCATGCATATTATAGTTCAAAATGAACTGGTCATATGCAGGAGTAAGAGACTGCAGAACGATATCACAAGCAAGCTCTTGGCTTATAGGACAGTCGAGCCTCGTCAAATGATCGAGATAACCCATCATTTTCAGAACATGAGGACTCACTGCTGCATCCTTAGCCATTTTACAGTCCAAGAGATTCTTAACAGTTTGGAATCTCTCTGTACGAGCCTGCTCCTGAAATAACGCTTTCAGATTTGCCATCAGCTCCATGGGACAAGTCAGGCCTTCCCACTGCATCTGCAGTTCGGGAGCCATTGTCGCCAACATCAGGCAAATCACGTCATTAGCATCTGAAGAATGCGTATCCCAAGCATTCTTCACAGCTTGTGCGGCATTATTCGCAGGTCTAGGAGAGAGAGCTCTTTCAAGGACATAAGCCTTCTTCTCCTGCCTGAGCACAAGTCTCAGGTTCCTGGACCAGTTCAGGAAGTTTGATCCGTTCAGTTTGTCCTTCTCAAGGGCAGACCGGATCGAGAAAGTGTTTTGTGTTGTTGTGCTTGACATAGCTGAAAATATGAGACAATAAAGATTTAGTTATTAAGTTCATAAAAGAGCAATCTTAACAGCTTATAAGAAAACTCGCATTGTATTCAAAATTTCTTTGTTTTAACCTCATAAGAATACAATGATTCCGAGACCCATGTTTAGCTAAATCCAAAGTGGGCCACTGGCCGTCACCCAGAATTAGCTATACTTGGTAAGCATACACACAGCTAGTTATAACCAATAACTCTCGGTTGTGAATTGGACCCGAGGCCCAAATTCACCAGATGTCTCAAGGCCCGGGACTCCCGATGGCCCAGTCAAGGAAACCAATCTCTTACAGCCAAATAATCACTAAAATCTGGGACTCCCAATGAAATTAGTGACTATATACTACTTTACTTACGCGAAAACAGACACCTCACACTGTAAGCCATGTCTGTAATCAAATAAGCGTTAAGTAGCTG
The DNA here is from genome assembly GCA_030180135.1 of Orychophragmus violaceus. Lineage (NCBI taxonomy): Eukaryota > Viridiplantae > Streptophyta > Magnoliopsida > Brassicales > Brassicaceae > Orychophragmus > Orychophragmus violaceus. Next base: position 41,737,554 of record CM058236.1, read on the forward strand.
ACAAGATTGGAAAGACATCCAAGCTTGATATTGTTTTTGAGGATTTTTAAGTTTTATTTCTAAAAATAGAAGATTACTATTTTGGAAACTTTCTTATTTTAGAAACTTTCTAAATTTAGTAACTTACTAAAATAGAAATTTCTAATTTAAATATTTTATAAATATTTTGGGTTGGGTCACAAATTATAGGCCCAATTCTTGGCCCAAGACCATAGAATTCCAACTGGCCCAATAATTTGACATAACCGATCCGGTTTATTAATTCTGGTCCAAGACCAAATTAACTCTCAAAACCATCGGTTATTTACTAAACCAGACCAGTTCTAAATTATTTGGTCCAACCAAATCAAACTTAGACCAGCCTTCGGTTTAGGTTAAAATTCAATTTTATGAATTTAAATCCGGTTTAATCAGAAATAAAATTATTTCCAGCAAACCGCGATTTGGGTTAACGCCTTAACCATACATTTATTAAATAATTAATGTTTTATATAATTTACCATCATATATTATATATATTCTAATATATAATATACATATTATATATGCAAAAGCGCAAAAAAAAATAGCAAACCCTAACATGCGACCATTAATAATCGAGACATACAAGCGATTTTGACTAAAGCAACACAAGCTTTCAGCGAATGAACAACGATCGCTCTTCAAATTAATTAAAACAACAAGGAATTGCAACACAAGTTTGCAAGCCCTAATTTAATAATCGTGAACACACGTACTCATGAACAAAATCGTGATCAACAAAGCATCAACTCATTAATAATCAGCGGATACAAGCCGAGACCATAACTAGCGATTAGGGTTTATTAATTTGCTCAAGACATGCGATTTACAAACATGATCACATTCATATGATCCAGATTTACAAGAAACCTAAAACCTAGGCTCTGATACCACTGAATGATTATGGGTGTTTTCCATGGTTTAATTCTCAATTACAACCTAACACAAATCCTTAAACAGATCTAGGTTCTCGTCAAATGAATCATAAACCAAACCTGATCACTACCTTTCAGATTGCAGCGGATGATGGATGGTAATGATGAGATCAGCTAGAACAGATGGTAACACCTATTCCTCCTCGAGTATCCACACTCTTACAAGCACGGGACGGCTGCTAGACCAAAGATGTGGAAGAATCAGAGAGAGAGAGATGAGAGAGAGAGATGAGAGAGAGAGACTCGCGGCTGAGCTTCAAAAATTCGCAGGAAGCATGGCTTCCTTAGGGTTTTTCTTAATCTCTTATATCTCATTAATGGGCCCAAGTCATTAGACTAATGGCTCATTAATCTTTTGGGCCCAAAACACAAATAAGACAAAAGCCTGTATTTGTCTGGCCCAAAACTCTGATCCAATACAGTAAATGCCATTGCATCTTACCGTATTAATTCCATTTAACTTTCCCGTTAGCTATGGTGTGTGACCCTTCGGGATCATACAATACTGGTAATAAGTCCTAAACTTATAGATCATGAGCGGACTCTAGCAAGTCATCATGATCACCCAGTATTTATGACTTATGTCTGATCTCGACACTTATCATACTTTCTAGAGATAGTACGGTAGATTTCAGGACATTCCCAACAGAAAGACACCACGTAAATGTGGATTGGAATCGATCCAAATTTGTCTTTACTGAATATTTGTAGTTGAACTACTTCGCTGGTTGTCCTAAGGAAACCAAGGCTTGTTATCTTTTACGTCCATTCTGTTTTCAAGAAGGGAAGTTACTTTCCAAGAAGAACAGTGGGATAAAAGTATAACTCGAAGAAATTCGACAAATACAGGTGGCTGCTTAACCTGTTGAGGGAGAGCAGCGGATGGCTTTACAGATTTCTGTAGAATCTACACCTGTGGAGCCTGAAGTTCGCAGATATGAAAGAATCAGTCACTAATCCGAGAGTGAATTCTCGTCATTAGTTAAATCTGATGATCATTGAAAGTTCGCATGATCGGATGATCATTGAAAGCGACGAATCTGCGAAATTCAAAGAAGCGAAAGTGAGCCCGGACTCCGAAAAAAAAAAAAAAAAATTACATTTTGTGTAAGTTAGCTTCATTGATCCATTAATGGATGGAAGCGAACGTATCGGAGTTGGAATCTTCGTTCTGTTGAAGTAGTCAAGGTTTTGACTTGAACAGGAACGAAGAGGAACTGTGCGTTTACTAATAGATTAGTGGGAGCGATGTTGCATTTCTCATATTGTATGTCGATGACATACTGATTCTCGGAAATAACGTCCCAATGCTGCAGTCGGTGAAGGACTGGCTTGGGAGTTGGTTTTATGATTGACATGGGTAAAGCCACGTAGTTCTTGGATTTTGGATCTAAAGATAGAGATCCAAAAGAGCTGGTAGGACAATGTCAGGATTCTTAAATTGACAAAGTCCTACACGTTTGAGCAATCCAAGAAGGGTTTTATGCCAATGTCACATGGCATTAAGTTAAGCAAGATACAGTATCCTACGATAACTGCTGAGCTTGAATGCATGGATGAGATTCCATATGCGTAGGCAATTGGATCTATCATGTATGCCGTGACACGTACTTATTTTGATGTTGCTTTAATGTTAAGCAAGACAAGTAAAGACCAGTCAAATCCAGCAAAGAATCACTGGATAAACGTAATGAATATTCTCAAGTATTTGGAAAATACTTAAGAAAGGTTCTTGATTTACGGAGAAAGTAAGGTGCTACGAGTCGGTAGAGTCTGAAAGGCAAGTTTCCAACGGACAAAGATGATTTCCAGTCACAGTCCGGTTATATCTTGTGTCTATCTGGCGGTGCAAGGCACTGTTGCTGACTCCATGACTTAAGCTGAACATTTCGCAGCTTGGGAAGCGGCGAAAGAGGTTGTTTGGAAAGAAGAGTTCGTCACTGAACTTGATGTGATTCCCAGCATAGATAAGACTAGCTGCACATCAGAGGTCCAAACACCTTGAGGGTAGGTATAACCTATTCCGTGAGATAAATGACAGAGATGTTAAGTAGATCAGCAAGTTTCAACAAATGAGAACGTTGCTAATCTATTAACGAAGCCACTCCTTAGGCCTAAGCACGAGTCGCGGACTGTTGCTATAGGATAAGTGAAATTGAGATGTAGTCTTAATTTCAGTGGGAGTTAGTAAAGGGCTTTATTTAGTTATTGATATGTTCTTGTAAAACATTTTATGATGTTTAATGAAATTATTATTTCAAGATTATTTTAACTGTGATGAAATAATCGTTCCAAAGTGATATGAACCATTTTATAGGTCATCGAAGTAAGTGACTTGATCTTGAGTTATCAAAGTCATTTAGCTTAATCATGAGACCCTATATTTGATAGATGGCTTATATCAAAATGTCCCTAGTCGAAGGTTGTTGAAATTGGAACACCAACAACCGTGTGAGACTAGATTGGTATGTGACTTATGACAAAGTCTCAGTGTGTCATAGATGCGCGGCATCAAAGTCAGTACATAGGTGTATGTTGGGTACATACGACCGGACATGACCCGATTATAAGAACTCTTCAGGATATTTATATCTGTGTCATAAGAGATTCTTACTACGACTATAGAGTATAGTCCTTAGACCTGAGTTCGCATGCATGTGACTGCATATGAACTAATGCGCTTTGATCATTGTCTAATGCTGTCGTTAAGCGATAGTTATAAGGACCTTGATTGGGTGTATTATGAAATGAGTAGTTTACAGTGATGGAACAAGACGGGATTTGTCCCTCCAATATAAATGGAGTGAATATCTCTAGGCCAATCGGAGATTTGAATACTGGAAAATGCATGGCCATGCTCAAACGGACTTTCCCAAGTCGTTTGGATTGTCAGTATCAAATCAGAGTCCGATGAACAAGATTAGGCTTTATAAGGATGACACTAATCTTGCCTTATGACTAATCGAGATATTGAGACAAAAGGATTATGAATACAGAGATTCCAGTTCAAGTGGGAGATTGTTGGAATTATGTCCAGTAATCTCTGTACTGTCTCTAGAAAGTAAGAGTATGTCAATGATCAGACATAAGTCATATAATGCTGGGGGTCATGATGGCTTGCTAGAGTCCGCTCATGATCTATAAGTCTTGGACTTATTGCCTTTATTATATGATCCCATATGGGTCACACGCCTAAGCTAACGGGAAAATACGAAGGAACGGTTTAGCAGAAGTACGGTAAAAGTGCTAGGCATTTACTGTACTTAGAGAGACTAAAGGGCCTGATTAAATCCAAGGGATTTAATCAGAACTGAGAATTGGGCCCAAAAGCCCATGAGAACTAAAGGGAGTTTTAATGAATAAAACTTGACCTAAAGCTCTCTAATTTTCGAAGCTTCTGCGCCTCCCACTCTCTCTTCTGCGCCTCCTCTCTAAGCTGGTCTAGCAGCCAAATTTCCCGGTGTGCGTGTGTGAGCCTTTGGAGGATCCATCTCTTGGTGGTTCTGCTGATCTCTGACCCTTACCTCCCATTCCGCTGCACAACAAGGTAACAGGTGAGATCTATTATGTTTCTATTCAAGAGAACCTAGATCTGCATGTTTAGTAGGATGAATCAATTGAGAATTGAATCTGGAAACACTAAACGATCCAACATAATCGACCTAACGTCAACACGACAGTTCAGCTTCTCGGATGTATAAATCGTCCTAGCAGACTCGAAAAACTAACCTGAAACCAAATTCTACTCACAACTTTGAGTAGACTTACTCGGAAAATCCGAGCAGATTTGCTCATAAAATCCGAGCATGTTGCACTTGAAATCCGAGCAGACTTTCTAAGAAATTTTTAGAAGACGTGCTCGGAATCCGAGATGATTTACTCGGAACATTTCGAAGCACAACACGATCTCCCTCTCAGACCCATCACATTCGTAAACACGACCAATTCACAATTCAGCGCACCTTCTCGACTGTTTTTCTTGTTCGAATACGGAAGCATCGATGAAAGACCAACAACGAATTTCCAAACATCCAACGACAAGACTTAGAACTACGGATGGCTTGATTCCTTTCTTAAGGGTACGTAGGCAGCCTTTCATAAGGTTCAGCTATAAACAAAAATTCTTCGCTTGAAGTAAAGAAGCGTCAAGGTCATACACCGGAGAGACCAATGGTTCCGAAGAAGAGTTCAATAACATAAAGAATTGCTCGGAAGACTTTCCACACAAAAAAAAAATCAATTACGGCCAAAAGATCCAAAAGGGTCATCATGTACACGCCAATGGATGTAAGTCGACTTACTCGAAAGGCCGTAACAAATCCAACTCGAAAATGCCATTCCAAAAATTCCGTCTAACTTTACGTACAAGACAAAGTCCAAAATGCGACAAACGATTCGGACAACCCTTCGTCGCAAACGGAAGAGCAACAAAACAGAAAAGGCTGAACCAAGTATTTCGGACAATTGTGTTCGCCTCGAATACAAAATAACCTCGCCATCATCGCACTCGAGTCTGACGAGCTGGGGGGCTAACTGTTGGTGTCAAAAAAAACCTCGACGAAAACAATAGCCGAAAACAAGATCGGACAATCGGACATAGACAGATGTCCGCATCGGACAAACAAAGTTTCGTATGAATAACCAAGTTGTATGAAGTATCACAACCTTCACTTGAATGACTTAGTAAACAAACGGATTCGAACGTATACGTTTCAAACGACATCTCATATATGACAGACCATTCGGACAAACATACCTTCCAACAGGGATTGCGGATCAAAGAAATAACCAAACAGACAGAGAACGGCTGATTCAGCTCGGAACCAAACTAAACCAGCTCGGATTTCCGAGCTAAACCAGCTTTGATTTCCGAGCTGAACCAGCTCTCATTTCCGAGCTGAACCAGCTCTCATTTCCGAGCTTTCCGATCTGAACCAGCTCAGCTCCGAGCTGAACCAGATCTCATTTCCGAGCTGAACCAGCTCTCATTTCCGAGCTGGTTGCGACCAACTTGGCTCGGATCCGAACCTTCCCTTCTTGATTTATCCCTTCGAGAATTCCGAGCTGAATGCACCTCTCGCAAACTTCCGAGCTGGACTGTCCAAACGGTTAACCAAACATTTGCCGATATGCACAAACTCGCCGTGATCCATCTTCGGAAATATCGGCTTGGACCTTCTTGGCCGATAAACTAAATTAACGAACCAATTTAGAAGAAATACGAACTTAGGCCCAAATGACCAACACTCGTATACCCGAGACTTTGGGCCGAATGGAGAAGTTTGTATACAAACGGAATCAGAGCATCTATTCTCAGCCCACTCAGCAAATGGGTCAAGCCGCGGAAAGATAAACTCGAAGAAGTGAGAATCAAGGAATCGGAGAGATAAAGAGGAAAATCCGAGATAAAAATGTAAATCTTAATGGAAAAAGGAATGAGATAACAACATGAAGATTTCCGCAAATCTTGCGGAAATATTCCCGAAGCCGACTTGCCGCAGTTATATAAAGAGATGGAAGTCGTATGAGAGAGGGAGAGCGAAAACCCTAGCATCTAGACTTAAGAACTTAGCAGTTTATCTTAGCCGTTTTGAGTTCCTTTGTACTTTCTTTTCCGATTCCTTTACTCTCTTTTCCGATCGTTGTACTCTTTTCGATTTCTTATCAATAAAACGTCATCCGGGTTTGCTAGTTTAGTGGTCATTCCTTGAAGTTTCTGTTCCCTAAAAGTTTTGCTCTACAAGTTTTGACCGTGTGAGTTTCGACTCTCACAAATACTTGCATCAACTCCGAGTAGTGGGTGTAACCTTTAGCTTGGTACTGCTGCTGCAAGACTACATTTCTAGAATGGAATGTGGAGAGTGTTTTCTTAATTATATCATAACCGCTTATCTTTTATCAAGATAACATCATTCTAATAGCAATTCCAAACAACACATAATTATATTCTTCAGCATTTTTGTAGTTCATGAACCGAAGGTGCAACTAATTATATCTAGATTTTGGTAAGATCACATATTTTTGGTGATCAAACCAATTTTAAGTGATTGTCGGAGATCCGATTGATCCTCCTTTGTGATGTATTCATTTTTCAAATTATCATGGAGGTGGTGGCGTAAAAACACCATGGCCTTAGCCTTAGCCTCATCAAACGTCGTTTCCAAATGATCAATTGTTTTTAGAAAACCATTTAATCTTAAATGCAATTTTGCATCTGATGCCAATGTCATATAATTTTTGCCAACAGTATCAAAACCAAAGATCTCGAGCTTTGCCAAGTTCACCATAATCTCTATATGATTAAACCATTTTTTAAATTCCCGTTTTATTTTAAAGAAACGTGATTAAATTTAGATTCTTGCATATAACAGAAATTTAAAGACATGAATATAAGGCATAATTTAATATAATTAAGGAAGCATCGCCTACCATAAATTCAAGGAGGAGGTATAATCTTCTACTCCGTAAATTTGATAGTGAAGGAGATTAACCTATCACTCCATAAATAAGATCTTAGGAGACATAGTCTACCATGTGATCATGATCGTGAAGCCATAGCCTACCATAACGATCGGTTCAGAGAAGGCGGTGCCTATCTTTCCCAAACAACATATAAACGGAGAAGGCAGAGCATATCTTTCCATAAATAATAATAAATTTAAAATAAATTGATCATAAATTAGAAATAGATCAGGAGACGATCATACTGATAATGTGTTGTATAATTATATGTGAGAATATATTATTTATGGTTATGTATATTATGTAATATCAATACTATTAAAAAAAATAGAGTAGTTAGGAAACTAACCTTTGAAGCATGTGTTATTTACAATTTGTGCCATTGAACATTAATGATTTAATTAAATTTTATTAAGGGTAATTAGGGAATATAACATTATCTCTACAATCCCATGTTTCCAAACAAGATAATTATTAAACATGTAGCCAAACAACCAAAATATAATGAGTCATACTTTCCTAATTAATTAAAATTGAAATAAATATAGATACAATCATTAAACTATTAAATCAATTGATAAATACAATTAAATAACTTATATATCGACTATTTATATATATATATAAATATATATATATAAGTTAATATTCTATAATTTATGATTTAATTCAAAATATATTTGTAATATATTCTAATATCTTCTTTATTTTTGTTTCAAAAAAAATATATATATATATATATATATATACATATTACGATTGATGTTTTTACGACTGCACTTTTTAGCGGGTTCTTCCATCAAATCGCAAAATATTTTAATCATTGAATGTGTTGAAAAATAAATTAGCCAATTTCGATTATAATTTTTTTTTAAAACATATTCGCATGAGTTTAATATATATATATGTTAAATAATTTCAGTTGATATATTTTAAACTTAATAAAAATATTAAAATTATTTCATATTTATATTATTCAAATATTTGAGGCGTCAAATTATACTTTATGTTTGAATGCAGTTTTTAACGGGTTGTTGAATCAAATTTGAAAATTATATATACCACTACAACATGTGTTATATATGTATATATAAACGAATTGTTTGTTTCTACTTTTGTAAATATTTAATTATTAAATATAAAACATAATAAATTTTTATATAATTATCTATTGTTTTATAAAATAATATTTTAGATAAATGCAATAAATTAAACTTATACCACATAACTTTTACAATGGTTATTTTCACACACATATATATATTTTCAAACCATGATATTACGATACAACATGGATTAAAATATATAATGCGAAATCGTTATTTTAATATCTCTTCCCAAATAACACACAATTCATTTTTAAAATAATCTAAATTATTAACTCACTTTTTATAATACGGGTTAAACAATTATAATCAAAATTAAATTACATAATTAAAAATCTAAATTACTATGAACAAAATTAACAAAAATTAAAATTTATAAAGAAAATAAATCTGCGCTTTCTAAGCGCAGATCAAAATCTAGTATATTATTATATTATTATTTCGGTTATGGAACTTGAGAAGATCCGAAATGATCAAAGTATCTCTCTCTCTCGAAATATTTTTTTATTTCTATTACAAATCTCAAATCTAATATATATATAAAAGACAAGTAATGAGAGAGAAAAAATCTTACCTGCACCAATCAAAACATGTTATTTTGCTGACGTGTCAATATTTTGAATGACTATTCCCAAATCAATTCTGATGACTATTCTCTCACGCGTTCTCTCCAAAATGTCTCTCTCTCTCTTTCTCTTGAAACCGTTTCGCCATCAACCTCATTTCGTCAATTTCCTGTGTCGTTTCTCCATCGTCGTCGATCTCTTAATCTCTCTCCGAGAAGAGGTAAGAAATTATTCATGGTGTTTCCGATTTGCTATTCTCATCATTCTGATTGTGTTAATTTTGTTTATCTCTTTTCCATGTCGTTTCAGATCTGTAAGAATCTAATCACAATTAGTCGACTGAGCTTCGATTCTCACAAAACCGGATGCCTAATGAAGCAACCTACCATCCGATTAGGTTTGTTATCAACTATCTCTTTATTATCTTCGGATATGGGAAACCGTTTCCCATATGTGCCTCCCACGTCTCCATTTCCCTATCCTACATTATCTTCAACGATCCACAAAAATATTTTCTTCTCCCATTTTTGTAGCTTCGATGTGGCGGTTAGGGTTGAGCAGCGGAGGAAAATCGTATCCGGAGTGACCCGATGAGCCTGATTGTATCTACTACGGGTTGAGATGTCGTTTTAATCATCAACGAGATCGTGGAGCGGTATACAAATTTCCCTAATTTTTGATCCACGATCTTTTTCAGATCAGTTACTGTGATCGTCAGTGATTTAGTTATTGGGCGTTGTCTTGATTTGGTGTTTAGGTTATTGGAGGTGTGAGAGGAGGATATGGAGCTTTACCGGAGAGGATGGGAAATCCAGTCGATTGATCGCTCATTCCCTCGAATCTCTCTTAATCCAGTGTGCACTGACGACGGGTCGTTTGTTGTGATCGATGGTTGATGATTGACTGAAAATTTCGTTATTTTCGTCATAATTTCCTTATTTTGCCAAGGATCCAAGCTTGGTTTGTACATGTGATGCAAATTATGAAGTCTAATGTCGTTTCCAAATTGTTTCTCGCTTACTTCCCTGATTGTTGTTTCATCGACTGGATGTCCCATCAATGCTAAAGATTAGAACTTTCACCATGTCTTCAAACTCTTTTTTAGATTGTTTATTCATCTAATTAGAGTTTGTATGCACCAACAGCTCATGAAAACCAAGTTTGTGAATTGTGTGATAAGTACGTGACGCTGGCCATTGATTACTTTCAAGATGACGACAACCAGAATGCACTCCTTCAGGCCCTCCAGATCACCTGCTCTCAGATTCCTCCTTAAAAAAAAACAGGTATTTCCTCTCTTCTTTCCTTCTTCCTTCCTTGCTCACCTTCATTATGCTAACACGTGTGTGTGTAAGCAGTGTCTTTCGATGGTTGATCATTATACCCAACTTCTCTTCACTCAAGTCTCGGTAATCAGAATTTGAAACTATTGGTTAGCTGTATAATTGGCTTACGATTGATACAAGCCTACAATTTACATTCAATCTTATTAGATCTTCTCCTTTCCAAAATCCCGTTTTGGTTTGGTTGTGCAATTGTGTGAATGACTCTGTGTGTCAGTTTGCAGGTTTGGTTATCAAGCCATGGTTCTTGATGGGATTGTCTCTTCACCATCAAGAAGACCACAATCTCTAAAGAAGCAGTGGGAAGAGTTGGGAAGCTGCTCCACGGTTATAAAGAGGCATCGTATCTCTTAACAGCATTGGTTCTTTTGGCGTTCCTCTGCACTAATTATATATATTTGTTGTGAGTCATTTTGTATATAATAATAGTGTGAGTCTTGGTCGTTCCTACTGGTTGGAATGAGATAATGCAGTGGCTCATTCCTTGGTCTGGAAACAGATTCAAAAAGATGGCAATTCTCCAAGGGTGGCAGGCAGCTATCTACTTCCTATGGCAAGAAAGGAATAACATGTGGCATAAGGGTCTAACCTTAACTCCTCCTCAGGTGTATCAAAAGCTGCTGTCAACAGTCCGTCTCAAATGCTCGGCTTTAGTAGCTCAAGGATCAACTCTCGGGTCTGATCTCTCAAAGCTTTGGAAAGCTCCTTCTCCTTAGTTGCAGCTTTATCTTATTATCCTTAACATGTGGCAATGTTCCTCCTCAAATCCTTCTGCTTCGCTTTTCTAATATATAAACTCTTAAGTTGCTGTTTGTTTCATTGTAATTTCTTTTCAAAATGAATGAGTCGTTTGACCCAAAAAAAAAACAGAGTAAGCCTTTGAGATATAACTTATTTCAGCTTAAATAAAAATTGGAAAAAGAAAATTAATTTTAGTTAAATGAAATGACATTGTTTGTCGGCCACTTTGAATATTTGTTAACATTCATTTGACTAAACGAACGAAATTCTTTCTTTTAAGATGTTAGATAGATTTCTACTAAGAGTTTTTATCAGTGAAAATAATTGTAGAACCAAACATTAGTAAAGATATGTCTGCTTCAATTATCATGTCCAAATTTTGAAAGGTGTTTGATTCCTTGCAAATGCCGAAGTTAAAGCAAATTCGATAATTGGTTTTGACCAACAGTAAAAAACCAAATGCACAATATATAATTGATAAATTAGTTTTAGAGGGTCGACAAAAAAGTCAAAAAATTACAGTTTAAAACATATTTTAGTTGAATTTATGAATTTATAATATATAAACACATCATACAATAATAAATAAACTAACATTTTATTACTGAATAATATCAATTTGAAAAAGACTCATTTAGTACTGTAATTCTCAAAATTATATATTTTAATACATTTGAATTCTTTAAGCTTAAAGTTTCAATTTTTTTTATAAAAAACTATAGTAATAAATAATGAAAATAACATATCTGATAAATTATAATGTATCATAGTTATAAAAATTTTGGGGCCGTTTATTATCATATATAATTGTTGATATCATTTATAGAAAGTTATATTTTTGTAACGATGTAATAAATTATAGACATAAATTATTTCTAATACAAATGCTTAATAAACTAAATATCATTTAAATAGTCAATTTAAATTTGTTGAAAAAGGTCAATTTAAATTAATAAATATTTAGATATAAGCCTCATGATTTAAATATCATTTCTGGTGTGAAACACTATCACCAACCAAACAAGCACAAACCTCATGATTTAAATGTAATCGGTTAAAGAAATAATTTGTTTTAAAAGTAAACAATAAATTATTAACTTTTAAGGAATAAAAAATGATGCAAATAAAACATATCATCAAATTCATACTTTCTACGGAAAACTGATAATTCAACCCGATCGAACAAAATCCAAACAACCAAAATATAGATATTTGTTTCAATACGTTTTAGAATTATATATCTCAAACGAGCATAAACAATTTTAAAAAGAGACTTATAAGCACAATGCATTGAATAAAATCATTATTCAATATCAGAAATCTAGATCGATATCGATCCAAGATTCCGAACCTTATATATCGCGATAGATAGAAAGATAGAAAAACAATTACAGAGAGAACCTTCAAAACTGTGTGATGAAGAAGAAGGTCGGAACAACCGACGAAGATTCAACATACTCAAATCACCTATAAAAAATGGTCTCCGACAAAGATATTGAAAATATCATTATAAATTTTTGTTGGAGAAATGATGAATTTAAAGATCACAGCTCTATCAATTTTTTTTTTGTCAAACCACATACCAGCACTTTTTAGCTCAATTTAGAGAATTCTTTTTCTATCACAATAAATTTATTCAATATGTTATTGTTTTTATTATTATCCCATGATGCAATGTTTAAAACTAGATAAAATAGTAAAATAAATAATTTATCCCGTGCAACGCACGGGACAGAATACTAGTAAAATATAAGGGGAAAGTCGGTTGGATCATGTCGGTGGAATAGATATTTTAATAACAAAATATTAAATTATTTTAATGGATAATCATTTTTTATTTTTTCTAACATACTGTTATTTTTCAATCAACCTTATACGGAATCTTTTATCTATGTCAGATAGGAACAAACCCAGCGTCCAGCGCCATTCATAAATGCCACAAACTCAAAATAATTAATAAACAATGTCACCCAATGATCAACATGCCACTCTAAACATTGAATCTCTAATTTACCTTAGTAAAACTCTAGGTGAAATAGAAGGTTTGGTTGAAATGAGTTTAGTTTTAGTTAAAATTTAAATTAAAAAACGAAAAATAAGAAAAAATACAAAATATATTACGTTTCAAATATGGAAATAATACAATTGGACAAATTAATTATTGAGAAATAATAGGACAATTGGTACATATAGTATTACTAAGAGAAATATGACAATGAATATCATTGTATTTGTCTGATTGTTTTTAACAAATATAAAAACAATATAAAATTTATAAGATTCTAAAACTATTAATAAAATAAATTTAAATCAATAAAACAATAATTTATTTTTGTTCTAATTCATATTCTTGAACACGTTGTTAGTGGTCATCCCTTTATTATGCTAAAAAGATGAAAACTATGATCTCGTGAAAAATGTGTTACAAAAACTTTCTAAATGATAATTAATAAGGAAAATCATTTGTACACCTAGAACATATTATCCCGTTGTAAGGTCCAACTACATTTACGCAAAAATCATCACTTTGAAGATGATCGTACAATTGTATACTTAGCGACAACTATGTGAAAACGCATCAAAATTTTAATATTATAAATGGCATCATTCTACTAATTTTTTAAAAATTTCCCTTATTTCCAGATATTAAAGTTTTTTGAAATTTTTTCACTTTTCCGACCTGAAAACGAGAAAGGGTGCAATTTATGGGTTCAAGCACATCCTTTTTGGGTTTTGATTTCGGGTTCGGTTTTGAATTCCAGTTTTGGGGTGGTGTTGATTTTGATATCAATTTCAGGTTTGAATAATTTGCTTATCCAGTTGGATTTCGGCTTTGAATAATTTGTTTAACCAATTTAATTTCTAATTTGTATCGATAAAGAGAATAACTGGTATTAATGGTATAACTAAGAAAAAAATAGTACAACTAGTGCAACTGATATTAATGATAAAGAGTACAATTGGTATTACTTTTTTTTTGACGTCGACCCATCTAGCTTAAGCCAAGTTTAATCCGCTGGAAGGAAGACTCCGAAAAGATCCTTCAGTTGAGACAGTTTGGCTTATATGGGAGAATAACACGCCTCGACCCCGGGCTTCCTTTGCTAATGAGTCAGCACGAAAGTTCTGGGCACGGGGGATAAAACGTAGATCGAAGAACTCAAAACTCTGTTTCAAAAAGAATAAGATATCCAATTCTGACAAGAATAATGGCCAATCCTCGGGATCGCCAATCATCTTTACCAATGATGAGCAGTCAGTCTCAAAATGTACCCTCGAGAGCCCCTTCTCATGGAGAGAGGAGGCTGCCCAGAGAAGGCTATCTAACTTGGCGTGTAATGCCGAGAGGCTTCTACGACACCCTTGGAGACCGCTTACTTCTCGCCCCATACAATCCTTATAGTACCATCCTAAACCACTGATAAGGCCATGGTCAATCCATGATGCATCAACTTGGCATATCAGGGTTTGGATGTCAGTAAGGGAGGCGATAGGCTCCTGAGACTCTTGAATCTCATCACTCTCTTCTTCATTGTCTTCAGCTCGGGCTAGTCTCCAACTTTCCGCTTCAAGAGAAGCCAGTTGGAGGGTGGTCCTAGGAGAAATTTCTTTCCCGTTGAAGATCTTATCATTCCTCGCTTTCCAAATAAACCATAAAATCCATGGATATGTGGAGTTTTGAGGCTCTGAGAGACCCAACTCTCTTGTTCTCCAAAAGAGAAAGTCCATATTACGGTAAATAGAGGAACTGGGGAAATTTCCTGGAATGGACGGGAAGTCCGATAGGGCCCAAACCTGTAAGGCTGGTGGGCATTCAAAAAGAAGGTGGTTTATAGATTCTTCTGTGCTACCACACCTAGGACAAGTCCTATCAGTGGCCAGATGCCTATAAGTGAGTCTCTCACACGTCGGAACACAACCCGAAAGGGCTTGCCACATAAAGTGTTGGAGTTTTGGGGCTGTTCTTATCTTCCAAACTTGTTTTTCAGGACTGTAATACTTGGCTCACAAACTTCTTCAATTAAAGGTCTAGTATTATACTTGCGGATCAAATCGTATCCCGATTTAACCGTATACACTCCATTTGTTGTATGATTCCATGCATAACCATCCGGGTGGCCCTCTTGCTAGGTCTCAGACCTAATATAAGAGGTATATCATCTGGATGAAAGAATCCGTGTAGGAGGTGATAATTCCACTCTTTAGTCTCTTGACTAATGAAGGGACGAACTGTCATCAGGGGATGACAAATGGTAACTTGGGCCGAGGGGCGAGCGGGACGAGCCGACACATCAGGAATCCAAGGATCACTCCACACCAACGTGTTTAGCCCTAATCCAATGGTTCTTCGTAAACCCATCTTCAATAGTGGTTTCTCCGCCATTAGACTACGCCATCCATACGATGGGGAGTAGACTCTACGGTCTTCCAGGGGGTCCGATCGATTGAAATAACGACCCTTAAGGACACGGGCTAGGAGTGATGATGGGAATTGGAGTAATCTCCATAACTGCTTTGCTAGTAGGGCGATATTAACGTCATGTAAATCACGGAAACCCAGTCCGCCTAAATCATGAGGTAAACATAATTTATCCCACGCAATCCAATGAATACCATCATTCTTATGACTGGAGCTCCACCAATATCTTGAAACCGAGCTCCTAAGTTTATCTGTTAAACCTTGAGGGAGGAAAAGCAGGACATGGTATAGGTTGGGACAGCTTGAGCTACCGATTTTATCTGGACTTCTTTTCCCCCTTTTGAAAGTAAGCAAGTTGAATAAGTGGAGACATGGTAATTAAGCCGATCATGTACAAGGGAAAAGACTTTCATCTTAGAGCCACAAATATGTTTGGGGAGTCCCAAGTACATTCCCATACCGCCTTCTATAGATATGCCTAGAATGGTCTTAATATCTCGTTTTCTTCCAATCTCCACTTTGTTTCCAAACATAATGAAGGATTTGGCCGGGTTGAGGAGTTTTCCTGACGCTTTACCATAAGTGTCAACAATATTTAGGATCTCTTTACACTGTGCGGTCTCTGCTTTGCAAAAGAAGAGGCTATCATCTGCAAATAAAAGATGCGAGACTCTCGGGCTAGCCCTTGCAATACGAAGGCCTGTGATACGTTGTTCCTCTTCTGCTCCCTTAAGGAGGGAGATTAGTGCCTCCGTGCATAAGATAAACAAGAAAGGGGATAGGGGATCTCCTTGTCTAATGCCTCTCGAGGGGATAATCTTGCCTTTTGGCTCACCGTTGATCAGGACCTGGTAAGAGAACGATGTCACACAGGACATCACAAGGAGGACCCACCGAGGGTCAAATCCCATCTTAAGAATTAGCGCCTCAAGGAATTTCCATTCGACTCTATCGTAGTCTTTACTCATGTCAGTCTTTATCGCCATGAAGTCTTTTCTACAACGTTGATTTGTTCGGAGGGCATGGAAGTTTTCCTGAGCGAGAAGAATGTTATCTGTGATCAATCTATTTGCCATAAAGGCCGACTGAGTCTCTGAAATGATAGGTGGAAGAGCACTCTTTAATCGCTTACACAGAAGCTTAGAAATGATCTTGTAACTTACATTACAAAGACTAATAGGTCTGAATTCTGACATCTCTCTTGGCCTTTCCCTCTTTGGTATAAGACATATATTCGTTTGGTTCAGCCTTGAGTCGAACTGTCCTGATACGAAGAAGTCTTTCACCAGTTTTATAATATCATTACTCAAGTGTTGCCAAAAACGTTGGTAGAATCTACTCGTCATACTGTCCGGACCCGGAGCCTTATCAGGGTTTATGTCAAAAAGCGCCTTTTTGATTTCAGACTCCGTCGGGGGCTTCACTAAGGAACGATTAGTAGCTTCAGAAATCTTGGAGGTAATATATCGAAGGGAGTTTTCAAGTTCCGTGGGGGAAGAAGAAGAGAAAAGGTTTTGGAAATAGTGAGTAGAGACTCTTTATATTCCAAAAGCACTTTCTACCAAGTTCCCGATGTGATCTTTCAAGCTAACAATGTGATTTCTGGCCCTTCTTTGTTTTGTTAAGCCATGATGGAACTTAGTGTTCCTGTCCCCATCCTTATGGCGGAGATTCCTGCTTTTCTGTTGCCAGAAAAGATCTTCTTCTCTAAAGGCCGTAATCAGTTGTCTCCTTAACTCCTCAAGTTCTTCTAACGAGGTATTATCGTCATCTTGTGCTAAATCAATCTTGGATTTTAACACTTCGATCAACTTTGCAGTATTTGTACAATTTGATTTCCTCCAAATAGCGATTTTCATGCGGCAAGATCCTATCTTCTGATGAAAGTCCCTTAACGGAACTTCATCAATGGGGCCCCATCCTGTGACAACTGTTTCCTTAAAACCAGGTTTTCTGATCCATCTCTTATCAAATCTAAAACTCTTTTTTGGTCTGCCGAGTCTAGATTGGATACGAGCAAGAACCGGCATGTGATCAGAGCCCCAAAGTTTCAGATATTTTGTTGTCGTGTGAGAGAAGAGCGATAACCATTCGCTATTAGCAACCGCTCTATCCAATCTGCACTGAACTTTCCCGCATTTCCTTTTTCCCACCCACGAGAATGAATTTCCTTTAAACGATAGTTCTAGCATCCCACAATTATCCAACATTGTCCGGAACGGTATAAATGAACTTTCCGTCCTTTTACGTCCACCCCTTTTTTCGTGGTTACCTGAGATCTCATTGAAGTCACCAATCATGAACCAAGCATGTTTCCGGTTAAGACTGATCCTAGTAAGTCTTTCCCATACTTGGTCTCTGAATTTGATAGTCGGATCTCCATACACAAATGACATAAAATATTTTATGGCCTTCAAAAGAAGACTCAATATCAATAGTATGATCATCCGCGAATAGAATGGAGACCGCTGGTTCATACATACAAAAAAGAGCTAGACCTCCGCTTCTACTTCTAGGCTCTACGGTAAAGACCTGTTCATAGCCAAAAGAAACTTGCATGTCTTGGAGCAAATTCCGATTATTTTTAGTCTCTGACAAAAATAAAAAATTAGGTGCAAAGCACTTATGGAGTTCTTCGAGATGTTCTTTGGTGAAGTCCGCTCCCATTCCTTGACAGTTCCACGCAATGATATTCATTTTGATATAAAATTATTCTCCCAAAAAACAATTTGTTTGTCAGTTGTTGTTCTTCTTTTGTAGCAATAATGTGAACAAAAGGAATGGTTACACAGAACCAATACCTAATGCTAAAAAGTATGGCTTAGCCGAAGGCTAGAAGAGCCCATTCGCCAACGGTTAACCGAACCTTTGGAATGACTTGAAAGACAGAGATTGGCTTGGTCTCAATCTCGGAGGACTCCAAGAGCAGGTCAAAACGAGGTTAGGTTGACTTTGAGTTGATCCAGATTAATTAGTCGATCTCCTCATTTTTGCCTTGAGCTTAGCTTGGCTTGGCCTTGATCCAGTTCACCTTCTTTACACATTTGTGAATTACTGTGGCCCAAAGTTTAGCCCACGTGGGGAAGAGCTGTTTTCAAAGACAAGCTTTATTTTGGAAATTACTGTGGCCCACAGTTTAGCCCAGCAACCATTATTAGGAGCTGATATCTAATTGACGGCAACGCTTTACGACGGTGGAGCTTCGGACGCTGCCGAGATTACGACGGAGCCCTTCTGAAGCGCAAATCAAGACATGACCGAACGAGAGCTAAATTGATGCAAACTGATGCTCAACGGTGCGAGAATCATATAAAATACGGATCGCGATAAAACCAGTCGGACCGTGAACGGCGGATTATAGAAACTCGATGGTGTCTCGAAAGGTTTTAGATTCAGAGAACCTTTCACACAGGAAAGAGAACCCACTACGCACAACCGTTGCTTCCTTCTAGGAGCTAGGACCTAGAGGAGGAGAGTCTAAATACAGACCCAAAAAACGAAGTCTTCAGATGAACGGATGGCTTCGGTAATAGGTGGAGAAACTTGGTCGGAAAAACCAAAGGCCGGAGCAAAAACCGAATCTGCGCGACTGAGATCTTCTCGCAGGGGTTACGGAGGACGGTGACCAGCAACTCCAGCGAGCCTCGACGCTGCCGTCCTAGATAGCTAACCGAGACAGAGCAAAGGGATAACGCGAGAAGGGGTATGGTGTGATTTAGTGTCTTCCTCCACCCAGGGAAGAGAGACACATCACCAGACAGAACAGTGGACACGCCTAGAGGTAACGGCTGCGTCTCGACTTTTTTTTATCAACGACCACCACTTCCAGAGGGTAGAGGTGAACACCGATGGGAAGGGTTGTAGGTAACTGTTAAAAACTTCGCCAACTCCGATTAAAAGTAGGTTTTTCTCAGCACCTCAGTAATTCTTGGGCGGGTCATAGCTATAGCCTGAGCTAAAACGCAGAGAAGCGGAGTAAAAAGGAGATAACGGCTCAGAAACAAGAGTTGAAGTCCTAATCAATGTAGGAGAGCGACGAGACTAGTTGCCGGAGACGCAGAGCTTCGCCGTGAGAACAATATCCCCTTCCACACAGGGAAGAAAGATTCGTCACCCTCTCTTCTAAGGGGAGAGGTCGTTTCAGGGAGGGACGAGATCTCCAATGAAAGGTCTTCAGTACAAGGAGACGCCGGAGATAGTTTAGAAACGGCGGAGTATGAAGCTGGGGGATTCAAAATTTTAAAAAATAGATCTGGAAATTGAGCTTGAATTGAGAACAATTGGTATTACTATACACAATTTTTTGTTATATACATTAATAGGCTTGTAAAATCATCCATGAATTATTTTGTTTCCAACCTTCGTAAGAAAATCCTTCAATTAGCAATTTCATATTAATTAATTTCTCGAAACCCAAACGACAAAGAAAAAATCGAAAGTTGAAGAACGTTTATTGTGTGAGGAGATAAATGGATCTGATTTTGGTGACTTTGACATGATTTCCGGTGAAAAGCTGAGATTAAATTTCGTCTTCTACGTTTTGAGAAAAATAACAAGCACTTCAGAAAAGAAATAAGACGAAGCAATGTCGACGGAATCGATAGAAGAAAAAAAATTACTTCACGTTGATGGAAGAGATGAGAAGTCAATGGAAGAATTTTTTATTCCTTTTTTTACAGTAATTCACATCTGGATTCTTGGGTTTTGAATAGGATTAATGGATGAAAAAATAGATCAAGTTTGTCAACTACTTGGGGAGGAGACGAAGCGGTGCCCCCCCCAAAAGCGAAAAGCCAGGCGACTCTTTATCTTTTCCGCGTTGTTTCGTCCCCGGTGGCCGGTGCTCATCGCCGGAGCCGGGGTGTGGTCGTGTCGTTAGGTCTTCTTTGCGGCGGTCCTGCCTCTGCCGCCTTGCGTCTCCATCTTCGTCCGTCTGCTTTCCGGTGGGTGTTGGCTTGCCGGTCGTTCGGTGAGGGGATCTCGTCTTCTGGTCGGCTTTCTGCCGCATCGCGTATGGATGGCCCTCTCTTGCGTCGGATCTCGATGGTGAGGGGTGGAGCTTTGCCGGTTTGAAGTCGTGTGCCTATGTTAGTGATTCCGGTGGTCGGTTCTGACTCGGCGTGTTCCGGTGCTCGGATCCGGTTGTCCAGTTGCTGGTTAGGGTCGTGACTCTTTTTTGTTGTCGGGTAAAGCTAGTTGTTGGTTGGTTTGGTTTGCAGGATCGGTTTTAGTTGGTTTTAGGTTGGTATTTTGTGGTTTTTAAGTTGGATCAATCTTCAACGGTTATAGAATGGGTGTGCCTTTCCTCCGGTAGATTGTGTTTTAGGTTGTGAATGATAGTATCCCTTTGTTCTAGATCTTCGGTGGTGCTATTTGGTCGATGGGAAGGTGGGCTTAGGCAGAGTATAGGGCTTTGGGTTAAGTCTTCGATTAGGTTATCGTGTTAGTTGTTTGAATCTACATCTTTCGTTTCCTTTCTGCCGCCTTTGCATAAATAATTAGTCTTATCCGCTCGTCGTTTCGTTTATCGATTCTAGTAAGGCTAACCTCTTGTGGGGATGCATAGTTTTCGGTTTAGACTGGTTAGGATTAAGATTAGGTGGAATGGAATTAGATTCGCGTCTCGTTATTTTTGTGTCTTCTAGTCGGAGTTCTAAGGTTTAGTGCGTTGCGGTTTGCCGTTGCCCGTTTCTTTGTCTAAGGAGTTGTAGTTCTCCGCTTCTATCTCTCTTATTCGCCTTTCTGTTTTTCTCGATAGTTATCGCTGTTTGTATCGTTTCAAAGTGGATTTAGTGCCCGATGATGGGTTTTGGTGCCCGTGTGTGGGCTCTAGACTGCGGAAGAAGTTTGTTCCTTGCCGCCTTAGCTGGTTTTAAAGTTGGTTGAACAGTTTGTACTCAGTGGCAGGTCTCTTTTGTTGATATATATAATACCAGATGACAAAAAAAAAAAAGGATTAATGGATACCTTAGGTTAGATTGGTAATTATCTGAAAAGACCAAGCGTTTTTAGTCTTTTTTTTTATTGAAAAATAAATGAAAAAGAAAATTCAAATGACACTAAAGATTGTTTTTTGAGATTTGTGGCAATTAAGCCTGACCCTATTTCTCAAACCAAAATTCTAGCTACCCCTTTTAATCTATCATACCTCCCCTCCCTACTTGTTTTAAAGAAATTTTAAAATACCAAATTGCTCATGCTTTCATGATTTTGGGAAAAAACAATTAAAACAAATTAATTATAAAAAACGACCCATGCAACTCGCGAACCCTCCTGGTTCGGGGAGTTCAGCCATCGTCGACCACGTTGTTCTCCATCGTCGTCGTTAGAATCTAGATCCGTTCTGCTCCTTGGAGTTGTGTTGGGTTTGCAAATTGAGATCTCATTGGATTTGATTCGTATGCATTGTTGTTCCTGTTTTACCATTGTTTTGGGTCGATTAGGACTCTAAATTGGTTACAAGTGAATTGGGTTTGCATTTCAGCGGTTGAATCGTAGTGCATTGCAAGTAAATTAAAACCAGAAATCAATCCAATTTTAGTTGAGTTCATGTTCATGCGATAGGAGAACTATGTAAAACTAGTATTACTGTTAAATGTTGTATAACTAGTAAAACTTGTATTACTGAAAATCATGATTTATTTATTAAAATATGGACAACTAGTGTTATTGATTGAGTTTTTTTGTTATTGTTTCTGCAAGATAGAATCAGCAACAACACGTCCAAAAACATGAAACAAAAGACGGCCAAGATAAGGACTTCAATGGTTGTTATTTGGAAGTTGTTATAGAGTTTGTAAGATTTGTCTCTAATTTGTAAGACATGTATAATATGTACGAATTATTTTGGGTAAAATGGTATAGTTTGTATAACTATTTGTCGTATATGTTGATGTTGGGTAATACTAGTATTACTAAGAGAATTGTGAAATTTATGTACGAATTATTTTGGGTAAAATGGTACAGTTTGTATAACTATTTGTCGTATATGTTGATGTTGGGTAATACTAGTATTACTAAGAGAATTGTGAAATTTATAAAATCATATTAACAAGTTTCACTTAAACAAAATATAATTAATCAACATATTAATGCATAAAACTATTAGAATTATAAGTTAATTGAATTATATGTTAATTGACTTAATATACTTATAATGCACAATATGGGAAAACTGTCAAATTCCACACCCCACATAAACTTTTACATGAAATTCCCCACCAAGTTTACAGTTCCTGCACATTGCGCAGAACATAAAACTTGCATTCTAATTCCACCTCAAAATCGAATCCCTGGTTACTATACACGGATTCGTCAAAACCTGCAACTGGTTAATTAAACCAGGCTAATTCATTTTTAAACCACTAACAACCCGATTAAAGACTCAATTAAACCCACCCGATTACCTAACTCTACCCGACCCGACAAATCTAAATAACCCATTCCCCAAATCGATTCAGCGTAAACATGAACAAGAACCCTAAATCGAAATTCCCCAAAGATACCTTTTTTTGCTTTTCCACAAAGAGATTGCCGCTGGTTGGAGTCACTACACCGGCTAAAATCTGCAGAGTTTCCAAGCAGTTAATGAAGATACAACAGTCATCTGGTGTTTCTTTCTAACCAGTCTTAGTCACACATACAAACAGATCCAAAGATTTGAACTTTAAAACAGTGTGACTATAAGAGTTTGAACCCAAAGTGGCAATAGCAATTCTAATATGATTTAAGGATAACGAAAGCGAGAGCAAAGACTTGCAATGAGAAGTTAAATTGTTTTTGATCTGCAAATGAAACTTCTAAGGAAGACCTTGAGAAGGGTAGATTTCCCACATCCATTGGGACCAAGTGAAGGATTGTTTAGTTGATCCTGATTCAATTCTTAGATTCATATCAACCTAAACATGCGATCTAGGTTCTTCTCAGAATAGAAACAAACGATGATCTCACCTTATACCTGTTTGCAGCGGAAATAGATGGTATGTCTGAGATCAGAGAAACACCGAGGGATGAATCCTCCAAAGGTTCACACACGCGATCACAGGAAACGACTGCTAGATCACTAGAGGAATTCGGCGCAGAGAGAGAGAGTTTACGGCTGGGTGATTAGGGTTAATTGATCAGAAACTCGAGTTTTAGCTTATAAACTTGTCTGATTTCGTTTGGGCCATTTGGCCCAAACACCAATTAACTAGACGGCATTCGCACACTGTGTCGACCGACACACCTTGTGTATCGATCGACATAGAGTAGCTAAACCGTTTTATTCTCTCTAAGTACAGTAAATGCCTAGCACTTTTACCGTACTTCTGCTAAACCGTTCCTACACATTTTCCTGTTAGCTTAGGCGTGTGACCCATATGGGATCATATAATAAAGGCAATAAGTCCAAGACATATAGATCATGAGCGGACTCTAGCAAGCCATCATGACCCCCAGTATTATATGACTTATGTCTGATCATTGACATACTCTTACTTTCTAGAGACAGTACCGAGATTACTGGACACAATTCCAACAATCTCCCACTTGTACTGGAATCTCTGTATTCATAATCCTTTTGTCACAATATCTCGATTAGTCATAAGGCAAGATTGGTGTCATCCTTATAAAGGCTAATCTTGTTCATCGGACTCTGATTTGATACTGACAATCCAAACGACTCGGGAAAGTCCGTTTGAGCATGGCCATGCATTTTCAGTATTCAAATCTCCGATTGGCCTAGAGATATTCACTCCATTTATATTGGAGGGACAAATTCCGTCTTGTTCCATCACTGTAAACTATTCATTTCATAATGTACCCAAACAAGGTCCTTATAACTATCGCAGAACGATAGCGTTAGACAACGATCAAAGTGCATCAGTCCATGTGCAGTCACATGCATGCGAACTCAGGTCTAAGGACTATACTCTATAGTCGTAGTAAGAATCTCTTATGACACAGATATAAATATCCTGAAGAGTTCTTATAAGCGGGTCTTGTCCGGTCGTATGTTCCCAAACATACACCTATGTACTGACTTTGATGCCGCGCATCTATGACACACTGAGACTTTGTCATAAGTCACGTACCAATCCAGTCTCACACGGTTGTTGGTGTTCCAATTTCAACAACCTTCGACTAGGGACGGGATGATATAAATATCTATCAAATATAGGGTCTCATGATCAAGCTAAATGACTTCGATGACTCAAGATCAAGTCATTTACTTCGATGACCTATAAAATAGTTCATATCACTTTGGAACAATTATTTCATCACAGTTAAAATAATCTTGAAATAATAATTTCATTAAACATAAGAATGTTTTACAAGAACATATCAAATAACTAAATAAAAGCCCTCAAAACTCCCACTCAAATTTAGATTACATTTCTATGTCTCTCTAATGCCTACAGCTTCAGTCAGAAACTCGAGCTTAGGCCTTGGGAGTGGCTTTGTCAACGGATCAGCGACGTTATCATCTGTCTGAACTCGGCTGATCTTGACTTCCTTTCTATTAATGATGTCACGTATCAAGTGAAATCTTCTTAGAACATGCTTGGATTTCTGGTGTGATCTTGGTTCCTTTTCCTGAGCTATAGCACCATTGTTGTCACAAAACAGTGCCAGAGGCTCAGCCGCATCTGGTATCACACCTAGTTCAATAATGAACTTCCGTATCCAAACAGCTTCCTTCGCAGCTTCTGAGGCGGCGATATATTCAGCTTCTGTGGTGGAATCTGCAACGGTGTCTTGCTTGGAGCTTCTCCAACTGATTGCACCGCCATTCAGACAAAAGATATAACCGGACTGTGACCGGAAATCATCTTGGTCTGTCTGGAAACTTGCGTCCGTGAATCCACTGACTTTAAGCACATCACTTCCACCGTACACTAAGAACTTATCCTTAGTATGTCTTAGATACTTCAAGATATTCTTTACGGCAATCCAATGGCTTTCACCTGGATTTGACTGGTATCTACTCGTCATGCTCAATGCATAAGCAACATCAGGACGAGTACAGATCATGGCATACATGACAGATCCTATTGCAGATGCATAAGGAATATTCTTCATGCGCTCAAGCTCAGCAGCCGTCGTAGGGCTCTGCTTCTTGCTTAGCGTTGTGCCATGTACCATTGGCGTGAAGCCCTTCTTGGAATCCTTCATGCTGAATCTTTGTAGGACTTTGTCAATGTATGAATCTTGACACAAGCCTATCAGCCTTCTAGATCTATCCCGGTAGATCCTGATTCCAAGAACGTATGCGGCTTCACCCATGTCTTTCATGGAAAAACAACTTCCAAGCCAGTTCTTTACCGACTTTAGCATTGGAACGTCGTTTCCGAGAAGCAGTATGTCATCGACATACATAATAAGAAATACAATCTTGCTCCCACTAGATTTCTTATACACGCATTGTTCTTCTTCGTTTCTGATGAAGTCAAATTGCTTGATCGCTTCATCAAAACGAAGATTCCAGCTCCTCGATGCTTGCTTCAATCCATAAATGGATTTATGAAGCTTGCATACTTTTCCAGCATTCTTTGGATCTATGTAACCGTCAGGTTGTGTCATATACACATCCTCTTCCAGAATACCATTCAGGAAGGCGGTTTTCACGTCCATCTGCCAAATTTCATAATCATGAAAAGCTGCAGTTGCTAGTAGAATCCGAATAGATTTCATCATAGCCACTGGTGAATAGGTTTCATCGTAATCCACACCGTGAACTTGTCTGAAACCTTTTGCCACCAACCTGGCTTTATAAATCTGGACATTTCCATCCACGTCAATCTTCTTCTTGAAGATCCATTTGCACTCGATGGCTTTTACACCAGCGGGTAAGTCAACCAACGAAAACACTTGGTTGACCGACATGGAGTCCATTTCGGAATCAGTGGCCTTGCGCCACTTAGAGGAATCTGGGCCCATCATGGCTTGATTGAAGTTCGATGGTTCATCACCATCAATGATCAAAAGATCATGACAGTCAGTCACGAGGAATCCTTGATATCTCTCGGGTTCGTGACGGATCCTCCCGGATCTTCGAACTTCAGGTACTACAGGTTCAGGCTCTACAATTTCTTGTAGGTCCTCCTGCTGCTCTTCCTCATTAGGTTGAGCAGTATCCTGTTCATCTTGAATTTCTTCAAGCAGTACCTTACTCCCACTGTCTTTCTTAGAGAGAAACTCCCTCTCAAGAAAGTTACAATCCCGGGCAACAAAGATCTTGTTCTCGGAACGTAGATAGAAGTAATAAGCCTTGGTTTCCCGTGGATAACCAATGAAGTAGCATTTGTCAGATTTTGGTGTAAGCTTGTCTGAGATCAATCTCTTGACATAGGCTTCACAACCCCAAATTCTGAGATAAGACAGCACTGGAGCTTCTCCAGTCCATAATTCATATGGTGTCTTTGCTACTGCTTTCGATGGCGCTCTATTTAGAGTGAACACTGCTGTTAGCAGAGCATATCCCCAAAGGGATATTGGAAGGTCTGTGTGACTCATCATAGATCGAACCATATCCAATAAGGTCCGATTTCTCCTTTCAGACACACCATTCCATTGAGGTGTTCCAGGAGGAGTGAGTTGAGATACGATCCCACACTCTCTCAGATGATCACTGAATTCTTGGCTTAAGTATTCTCCTCCTCGGTCGGACCGAAGAGCCTTAATGCTTTTGCCAAGTTGGTTATGTACTTCATTTTGGAATTCTCTGAACTTCTCAAAAGATTCAGACTTATGTTTCATTAAATAAACATATCCATACCTACTGAAATCATCAGTAAAGGTAATGAAGTACTGATAGTTTCCTCTTGCATTTGTGGACATTGGGCCACACACATCAGTGTGTATCAGGCCCAATAAGTCACTGGCCCTCTCGTTAGGTTTATTAAAGGGGGCCCGTGTCATTTTGCCCATCATGCAGGATTCGCATTTCTCACATGACTCAAATTCAAATGAGCCAAGAAGTCCATTCGAATGGAGCCTCTTGATGCGTTTCTCGCTGATGTGCCCTAAACGACAATGCCATAGAAACGTTCGGTTCTCCTCATTAGGTTTGAACCGTTTGGTATTAATGTTATAAATTGGCGCGGATTGATCGAGTATGTAAAGCCCATTCATAAGAGGGGCAGAACCATAGAACAAATTGTTGTGATTGAAGGAACATAATTTATTCTTAACTGAAAAATCATAACCTTCCAAATCCAACAAAGAAATTGAAATAATATTTCTGCTTATAGCAGGTACAAAATAACAATTATTCAGTTCTAAAATCAATCCCGAAGGTAAAGACAACAAGTAAGTGCCTACAGCTAGCGCTGGAACTTTCGCTCCATTCCCAACTCGTAGCTCCACTTGTCCTTGCTTCAGCCTTCTACTGTTGCTGAGTGCCTGCATATTAGTACAAATATGAGCCCCACAACCAGTATCCATAACCCATGAGGTATTATCAGAAGTAGTTGTATTAACTTCTATAACAAAAATACCTGTTGAAGAAGTCTCAAAAGTCTTCTTCTTCAATTCCTTTAGACCTTCCTGGAATTTCTTACATTCTCTCCTCCAATGCCCTGGTTCTTTACAGAACCTGCATATGTCAGTTGGCCCAGCCTTGGACTTGGGCTTGGGCTTTGGCGTGTCATTGTCCGTGACTTGGACAGCCTTGGCCTTTCCCTTATCCTTAGCAGAGGATTTCTTAAACCCCTTTCCCTTTTGCACTAGAAGCACATTGGGGTCCTTGGCGGTTTTCCTCAAATTGGGCTCCGCAGTCTTGAGCATTCCGTGAAGCTCAGGCCATGTCTTACTCAAGCCATGCATGTTAAAGTTCAGAATGAACTGATCATAGCTTGCAGGTAATGACTGCAGAATGATGTCGCAGGCAAGTTCCTGGCTGATTGGGCAGTCGAGTTTCTGAAGATGATCGAGATAACCCATCATCTTCAAGACATGAGGACTCACTGCCGCATTCGCAGCCAACTTGCAGTCCAAGAGGTTCTTAACTGTTTGAAACCTCTCAGTCCTAGCCTGCTCCTGAAAAAGTGATTTCAGGCTTGCCATTATCTCGATGGGTGACAATACACTCTCGAACTGTTTTTGCAGCTCCGGAGTCATTGTCACCAACATCAGGCAATAGGCATCATTTTCATCTGACGAATGCTTTTCCCAAGCATTATGCAGAGTCCTGGCGGCATTGGCAGGAGGCCTCTCGGGGAGAGGATCACGAAGGACATAATCCTTCTTCTCCTGCTTGAGGACTAGCCTCAAGTTCCTTGACCACGTCAGGAAGTTCGTTCCAGTCAGCTTCTCCTTCTCGAGAACAGACCGGATTGAGAATGTGTTTTGTGTGCTTGTAGTAGTCATAGCTGAAATATATAGATAAAAAGGTTATTAGTTAAAATGTTCAACATGATTAATCTCGT
The DNA here is from genome assembly GCA_030180135.1 of Orychophragmus violaceus. Classification (NCBI taxonomy): domain Eukaryota; kingdom Viridiplantae; phylum Streptophyta; class Magnoliopsida; order Brassicales; family Brassicaceae; genus Orychophragmus; species Orychophragmus violaceus. Next base: position 41,766,557 of record CM058236.1, read on the forward strand.
ATTAAATTTAATATGATTAATCACGCATTATATTCAATAACATAAGTTACCCTCAATAGAATATAATGATTCCAAGATCCACATATAACTAAGATTAAAGTGGGCCACTGGCCGTCACCAAACCTTAGCTTATATCGGTAAGCCCTATATCGGCTAATTATATCCGTGATATAACTCTTGGTTGTGAATCTGGGCCCGAGGCCCAATCCACTCTGATGTCTCAAGGCCCGGGACTCCCGATGGCCCAGTCAAGAAAACCAGACTATACAGTCATGTAATCATTAATGTCTGGGACTCCCAATGACATTTATGAATCACAAACCGTCTTATCCACGCAAAAGCAGACACCCTCACACTGTAAGGCCATGAATACAATTGAATGGGCTTCGACAGCTGACATAGAATGGACAAGACATCCAACGCTTGATATTATTTGAGGTTCGTAGGTTTATTTAAAAAATTCATTCCCAAAATAGAAGATTACTATTTCGGGAAACTTTCCATTTTTGGAAACCTACTATTTTTGGAAACTTTCTAAAATTGGAAACTTTCTAAAAACGGAAACTTTCTAACTTTAGAAATTTCTTTAAAATCCAAAACCCGCAAATCCAGAAACTTCTAATTTAAGAAACTTTCTAATTTCAAAATTTCGGAAACTTTAATTTAAAATCGATTTATATTCTTTATAAAATAAATTTTAAATTATTCTGAAGAAAGACTCAAATAATTGGCCCAATTGTTTTAACTTCTTGGCCCGAGGCCCAAGAATTGGTCCATGTCCAAGACATGACCCAATTGTCCAATTAAATGACATAACCGGTCTGGTTCATTAAAATTGGTCTAACCAAATTTTAATTACTACGATGACCACAATTGTCAACCGGTTATTTACTAAACCGGATTTTCTCAATTTATTTGGTCCAACCAAATCAAATTAGAAAATCCTGGTTTAGGCACTAAATCCAATAATTCTTTCGACATTGGATTTCTTGTCCCGGTTTAACCAGACTTAATAAAATTATTAAATCTGTTTATTAAACCAGGACGAATTAATTTTAATCAAAATTAAACCGAGCCTTAAACCAACCATGTCGATCGATGGACCAACCGTGTCGATCGATCCATCAACCGCATCGGTCGATGCTCTTAGCATCGATCCTGCATCGACCGTGCATCGATCCTGTATCGATCGATACTCTCACGCATGCATTGAACCGAGCCAAAACCCTAACCGTGTCGATCGATGTGCACCAACCGCATCGGTCGATGCACCAGTATCGAACCTGCATCGATCCTGCATCGATCGATGCTTTCACGCGTTAACAGGGTTAGCCGATAGACTGTATCGACCGATCCATGCGATCGTATCGATCGATCCATGCGATCGCAGTCGATACAGACCTCTTGAAATCGCATTCTACCAAATCATATAGTTTGGTTTCTGCAATTTTATGTGTGTTTAGATTTCAATTCTTGTTGCTTAAATGGTTTCTCTTATCAGTAGTTGATTCAAAACACTTTTAAACAAGAAAACAATCCTAAACATTGAATCTAAACAAGAAAAACCAGAACCATAAGCTCTGATACCACTGAAGGATTGTTTAGTTGATCCTGATTCAATTCTTAGATTCATATCAACCTAAACATGCGATCTAGGTTCTTCTCAGAATAGAAACAAACGATGATCTCACCTTATACCTGTTTGCAGCGGAAATAGATGGTATGTCTGAGATCAGAGAAACACCGAGGGATGAATCCTCCAAAGGTTCACACACGCGATCACAGGAAACGACTGCTAGATCACTAGAGGAATTCGGCGCAGAGAGAGAGAGTTTACGGCTGGGTGATTAGGGTTAATTGATCAGAAACTCGAGTTTTAGCTTATAAACTTGTCTGATTTCGTTTGGGCCATTTGGCCCAAACACCAATTAACTAGACGGCATTCACACACTGTGTCGACCGACACACCTTGTGTATCGATCGACACAGAGTAGCTAAACCGTTTTATTCTCTCTAAGTACAGTAAATGCCTAGCACTTTTACCGTACTTCTGCTAAACCGTTCCTACACATTTTCCTGTTAGCTTAGGCGTGTGACCCATATGGGATCATATAATAAAGGCAATAAGTCCAAGACTTATAGATCATGAGCGGACTCTAGCAAGCCATCATGACCCCCAGTATTATATGACTTATGTCTGATCATTGACATACTCTTACTTTCTAGAGACAGTACCGAGATTACTGGACACAATTCCAACACCAAGAAGCATCCATAATTGCCCAGAAGGAATCCGAAAGGAGCAGTCCCGGAGAATAGGGACAGAAATCCCAGGACTTGTACTGGCGGAGAAACAGAGATTCCGACACTCGACGGCGACATCATCGGAGACTTCGATTCTGCGAAAAGCAGATGGAGAAACACTCGGTATAAAGCGAAGAGGGAAGAGGCGAGGAGGAGGAGAAGATGAAAATAAACAGTGGGCATTCATTTTTCTGAAATATTTTCACGAATTCGTCGCTCTAAAAGATTTGAACTTCCGGAGCATCCTTCTTTCTCTCAACCTCATCAGTCATCACTAAACAGATTTTAGGGTTCTTAGACTGGAAAATCGATTTGGGAATTTGGGGTTCTTATTTTCGGGTTTTTTTTATTTGAGTTGGATGTTTAAACCGAATTCTAATCGGGTCGTTCTTGGTTTAATCGGTTACTCTTGGTTTCATTATGGTTTATTAATGAGACAGACGGTTTAGTGGACTCAGATATTTGGGTAAACCATGATTTGAGAACGGGTGTAGAAATTGGTCGTAAGTTTCGATTTTTAGGTGGAATTAGAATGCAAGTTTTATGTTCTGCTCAATGTGCAGGAGCTGTAAACTTGGTGGGGAATTTCATGTAAAAGTTTATGTCGGGTGTGGAATTTGACAGTTTTCCCGCACAATATAGTTCTTATACTTTTAAGATCACTTTGTAACTAATAATCAAATGAGTAAGAAAATTTACATAAATTTAGATTTTAAACAAATAAATGTATAAAACAATCATAATTACATGTTAATCGATTATATCAACTGTAAACTACAAAACACAATTTTAGATTCGGTAATACTAAATAAATTGAAAACGACTAAACTCCTTTCTTCTCGTCTGGTTCATTTCTAATGTTTTTTATTTCGGTTCTCCGTATTTGTCTCACATGTAACCGGTGTGGCGGTTCTATTTCGAAATCTATCAAATCACCAACTTTAAATGCAGCGAACATAGCCGATCCTCGATTCTGTTGCCATCTCCAAAACCCAAAAAAATATCACCCACTCCACTTCGAGAAATCATTACACCTTTTACCGCCGAATCGACACCAGACGAAACCCCAAACTAAATCCTTTAAATCCTCAATTTAGGCATTGAAAAAACAACAGAAAACATAGAGAGTTAACAAAAACAGAGGAAACTACTGCAAAAACAGAGAGAAGGAAAGTACCACAGCATGGACAAGAGGAGGTCTATTGTAAGTCTACAACAACTCCCGATTGAAATCCTAGCCATGATCATCGGAAAACTCGGCGAAACTTCCCCTGTCGATTACGCTAATGCTATCTCAACATGCACCAAAAAGAAAGCAACCTCCAACAATCCTAGAGTCTACAAAACTATATGCCTCTCACCGCTGGTAAAGAAGCCTCTCCTTGCACTTGCACACATGGATATGTTGAATATGTGGGTAGATAACGAGAACCTGGCCGCTCACTTCATTCGCGGTATTATTGCTTATTTCATTGAGGACGACCCCGATAACGGTTTTGCATATTTAGATATTGGGGCAGACATCGATCATAAGGAGGTTGCTTACCTCTAGGGTGTGCTCCGCCTCCTTCACGGCAATACCCTAGAAGGCGATGCGTTCATGGCCTTGATCGACTTGTGGGATGATATGAAGAACGATGATAAAGTTTGGCAGAGTTTGAGGGCGTCACTGCATGGCATCAATGTTGTGAAGAAGCGGTTATCGAATCGATGAGGAACATGACGCCTCCAAACTCTTGTCACCTATATGATCTGCAAACCGCATGCCTAAACTCCTATGGATGGTGAAGTTCTTCCACATGTATTGAAGACCTTTTTTTGTCTTGCTTGTAATTGAAATGTTTGCTACTTTAATCGTATTGCTTGTCTTAATTTCTATTCTTAATTGGAGTATCTTTGTAGTTCTCTATTTTTTTTTGTATAAAAAAATCGTCTCTTATATTTCTGAAATGCTTTGTCTTCACCACTTTTCGTGAGAATCGAATTTGAAATCGCGTACAACTTAGAGCAGTTCTACATAATTTCACGAGCAAAAGTAATATTAGAAAATTAATTTGATTGTTGAAAAAAAATTTGAAATTGGGAAAAAGATAGTTTTGGATTATAATCCATAGGATTAAGTGGGTCGATAAAAATCAAATCTAATGTACAGTTTTCTTTACCTAATTTGAGTTTAAAATAATTTACCTATTTTTTTACTTAAAAATAAATAAAAACGAAATTCTTTGTTAGATGGGCTATTTCAGATTTTATTTTAGATATAACCTCATTTGAGATTTTGAGTCTTACTGTCGAGGAAGGAAGACAATTACAGAATCAGTTCACTCAGGTATGATGAAATTGTTCGAATCTATTCTGGAGATATTACGAGTTCGTATAATTTCTGATCCTAACTTGTGTATTCACCGTTACCAGAAACCCGAGCCGATTCCAAATCCTGAATACACGATGAGGAAGCGTCATCCCAAGGCGTCCTCAGATTCGTCAGAGCCATCTTCCAGTCAAAATACCGATAACAACGATGTTAAGGAGGAGGCGCAGATTGATGTTAGAAGATCGGGTAAAATATGGTTCTCAGTGTTGATTCTCATCACATACTCCTCTTGGGCTGTTTACAACTATCAGCATGGGAATTTGCCTCCTCCCTTAACCGCAAAACAAGCTGGCAAAAGGGGCTTCTCTGAGATTCAGGCAATGAAACATGTTACGGCTTTGACTCAGTTTGGTCCGCATCCCGTTTCTTCTGATGCTCTTGTCCATGCCCTTGAGGTTAGGTTTGTCTTTTTTTATAAAGGGTTTCTCCATTTTCTTGCTTTTCTTATTCTGTGCACTGAGAATTTTGTATTGCTTTGCAGTATGTATTAGCAGAAGTTGAGAAAGTTAAAGAGACTGCTCATTGGGATGTTGATGTGAATATTGATTTCTTTGAATCAAAGTTCGGTGTGAATCGTCTTGTCGGTGGTCTTTTTAAAGGGAAGTCACTTGTGTATTCAGATATAAGTCACATTGTGTTGAGAATCTTGCCCAAATATGAATCAGACGCAGGAGACAATGCTATTCTGATCTCTTCTCACATTGATACTGTCTTTTCAACGTATGTATTGTCGCTGCTTTCATCTCCTATCCATTGATTTTAATCACCATATGCTATAGTATGAAGTGTGTGTTTAGTGTTTACTTCGTTTGTGAATGTATGAAGAGGTGGGGCTGGAGATTGTAGCTCATGTGTTGCTGTAATGTTGGAACTAGCTCGATCTGTTTCCCAATCAGCTCACGGATTCAAGAACTCTGTTATCTTCCTGTTCAATACTGGAGAGGAAGAAGGTCTTAATGGCGCTCATAGCTTTATTACTCAGGTAAAGAAGATATTTCACTGACCTTAATGGTTTTGAGATATATGTATTCCCTTCTCTCTCTCTATCTGATTCTTAATGGTGCTCATAGGTTGATTAATCAGATGAATATGATAATACACTGACCCTAATGGTTTTGAGTTAGATGTATTCCCTTCTCTCGCTCTCTCTGATTAGATTTTTGAAGTCCTGAACTTATGGATTCTGGTTCACATTGTAAACTACTGATGCAGCATCCATGGAGTTCCACAGTACGTTTAGCTATTGATTTAGAGGCCATGGGTACGGGTGGAAAGTCCGGTATTTTTCAGGTATTATCTTACCAGTTACCTCTCGTTCCTCACAATTGCTTCTCTTTAACTTCAAGTGAGATGTTTGACCTTTCTAATTGTTGGAAATATCCTCTGGGTATAGGCTGGCCCGAGTCCATGGGCTATAGAAAACTTTGCTTTGGCTGCGAAATATCCATCTGGTCAGATCATTGGACAGGTATGTACTTTCAACTGATGTATGTTTCTTGCCTCCTTTACTTGTATATTTATTCATCTATATGTCGCTGCTATGCTATTACAGGATCTGTTCACATCTGGGATCATAAAATCTGCAACCGATTTTCAAGTATACACGGAGGTTGCTGGTCTCTCAGGATTGGACTTTGCTTTTGCAGACAACACTGCTGTCTATCACACTAAGGTATATCTCTTTTCGTTTGTTTAGATGTTCTTGTTTCGATCCCGATTTAGAAATGTGTAATATTGTATTGCTTGCGTCGCAGAATGATAAGATAGAGCTCATAAAACCAGGATCACTCCAGCATCTTGGGGAAAATATGCTTGCGTTCCTCCTTCGGGTTGCTTCGTCTTCTGATCTGCCAAAGGATAAAACACTCGGGACGTCCAATTCGGACTCAGCTATCTATTTTGACATTTTGGTGATTTCAGAACTAACTATACTGTTTACACTATCTATTACGCTATGTACTTGCCTTATACCATGTTCTAATGCCTTTCCTTTTACTCCTATGTCAATTTTCAGGGGAAGTATATGATTGTATACCGGCAAAAATTTGCGAGAATGCTGTATGTTTCGGTGATCATGCAATCTAGTCTTATATGGGTTATGTCTTTGCTCATGGGTGGTTATCCGGCTGTTGTTTCGGTGATGTTATCGTGTTTGAGTATTATCCTCGCATGGATATTCTCAGTAGCTTTCTCGGTAGCTGTTGCTTTCATACTACCCTGGATCTCTTCATCACCCGTGCCTTATGTTTCAAACCCATGGATGGCTATTGGATTGTTTGTGTCGCCTGCAGTTGTGGGGTCAATAAGTGGTCAGCACGTGGCCTTTACGTTCCTTCGGAAGAAACCATCAAACCGAATTTCGAACAGAATGCAACTCTCACCAATACTGCGGGATAATTTGGCCAAGCTTGAGGCTGAAAGATGGTTGTTTAAAGCTGGTTTTATACAGTGGTTTGTTCTTATGGCCGTAGGAACTTATTATAAACTTGGATCAACTCACCTCGCTCTGGTTTGGCTAGTTCCTCCTGCATTTTCATGTAAGCTAATTTTTGCTGGCTCTTTTTCATATAATGATTGATGTTATTTTCATTTCAGGCGAACCATATTCATTAAAGACGTTAAAAAGTATTTCCCTTCAGAGATTTCCTAAGTTTTAACTTATTCAAACATAATGGTTTTCCAGATGGATTGCTTGAGGCGACTTTAACTCCAATCCGATTGCCAAAGCCCCTCAAACTTGCAACTCTCGTTATCAGCCTGGCTGTACCAATTTTGGTTTCATCTGGCAGTTTTATCCGGTTAGCGGAAACAATGATCGGCATGCTCATTCGATTTGACAGGTAAACTGACAGGCACTATAATGTGAGATACTTGATATATATGAACAGTAAATAGTAGTATAAATCTGTCATAGGGATAACAGATTAAGAGTCGTTTTGATCATTGTTTATTTGGGAGATATTTGAGAAATAAAGAGAATTCCACTTTATGTTCCTATCATAAATGGGCTAAGATTCTATTGCCTAAACCTAGATAGTGAAAGAAATGTTCCCAATATGAATCCATGTAAAGGTACTTAATCAATAGTTCGCAGCTGTGCAACCTCAAGTAAACATGGCGACTAAAGAAAAAAGTCAGAACATGGTCGCTTCAGTAGACCTTATACTGTAGCTGTTGGTTTGGGTATTTTTGGTGTGTAGGAACCCAGGGGGAACTCCAGAATGGCTAGGCAATGTGTTAATCGCTGTTGTTATTGCTACTTTCGTAAGTCTGACTATGGTATACCTCCTTGCCTATATTCATCTCTCCGGTAATTCTCTACCTCAAAGTTTTGTTCTGGAATCTTATCACAATAAATTACAGTTAAGCTTGAATAATTCTTGACAAACTTATGGTCTCCAGGTGCAAAAAGGTCGATTGTCAGTGCATTATGCATTATCACTGCGCTCTCTCTTTCTCTTGTATCTACTGGTGTTCTTCCTGCATTTACGGAGGATACTGCAAGAGCCGTAAATGTAAGGCCCTTTGATTCTTTTCATGTTTCTATTTTTGAAGGTATTCAAACATTACGCTACTCGGGCTCCCGATAATATGGTAGTAAACATGTATAGGTAGTACATGTTGTGGATACAAGCGGGCAAGATCAAGTGTCGTTCATTTCACTATTCTCAAACACTCCTGGAAACCTGAACGTGGAAGCAGAGCAGATTAAGGAAGGGTTCAGATGTGGCAGAGAGAATAAGGTAGATTTCGTCAGCTTCGAAGCTACTTACAGTTGTGTGACCAAGAAGGACGCGGAGGTTGGATGGGACAAGAAAGATATTCCGGTTCTACGTGTCATAAACGACGAAAAAGGGAGAGAAGATGAGAGAAGAATCATAGTAGTTTCGATGGACACAAGAGGGTCATCGCGCTGGATTCTTGGCATAGACATGGAGGAAATAGAAGACTTTACACTGCAAGTAGGTGAGGATGAAGAGTTGATGATAGGAAGAGGCGAGAAAAGCAGCAACGAAGAAGGATGGCATCAAATTCAATTCTCAGGCGGGAAAAAGGCGCCGACAAAGTTTGTTCTCAAACTTTACGAAAAGAAGGATGAGAAGAAGAAGATGGAGGAGCAAAGACCTGTGTTGAAACTGAGAACTGACTTTGATCGTGTCACTCCACAAGTCCAAAGGGTCCTCGAAAGACATCCATCATTTTGCTCAATGTTTGGAAAGTCCACTTCTCCTTTTACTCTCGCCTTTCTTGCTTCTCTTCCTTACACCAAATAACACACTCAATACATGTTTTTGTTGCTGTTGACATCACAAGCACGAGTTTGAGTCCTTGAGAATAAGTGAAATAGAAATTGAGGATAAAAGAATATGACTGAACTCACATCATCTGATTAAAATCTTTACTAATCAGTAAAAAGCTGAGAAGATCTGGCCGGCCTATCAAAAACACTTTTAAGATTATACTATATTCTAAAAAGCGGTTATAAATGAAAGAGTTACAAGTGTAGTGATAAAAAAACATATTGAAACATTTTACTAGTTTGTTTTCAGATTTCAGAACCATATATTAGCTCCGACTAAATTGAATCGCTAAATAGTGGCCAACCAATAAGAAAAAATATAGCTACAAAATAGGTGAAGAGACATCCGGCGAATTGCACTAGTTGTATGTTTTATGTTCTTTTTTATGTATCTGAACCAAGCTACTTTATAGCTGGTTTGGGAAAGTTAGTGTAAATCCGCTGGTCCTTCCGGTGACTCCTGGCCGACGACGACCCTAACGCGACAAGGGCGACTCGTTTTAACGCCTGTTTACTCCTCTTCACCTCCTGCTCAAGTCCTCAACGTCGACAACTACCTTCAGAAGACCTCTAGTACCCCTCTCAACAATGAAGGAACAACAACTTAGCTTAACCTGTAGAAGAACACTCAACAAACTCAAGGAACCTGCATCTACTGAACATCTCAACCAACTAAAATGGCAAGACGATTCTCTTATGCGGAGAAAGGAAAAATGGTTGAAAAAATGAATGATGGACCGCGAAGAGTGAGAGTCAGACCTCCTGAGCTGGACACAAGCTCGCAGATCTTGGAAACAGACTAACACTGATAGGCGGGCTTACAAACCCTGATGAACAGAACCTGTGGGATATGATTCCTCAGCTGTCGAGGAGATGGAATCTCAGGGGAAAAGCTTTGGGCTCTGACCTTGGAAGAGGATGCTTCCAGTTTAGGTTTGACTTTGAAGAAGACCTAAAACAAGTCTTGGATAATCGTCCGTACCAATTTGCAAGATGGATGGTCATAATACAAAATGGGAACCAACAATCAAGCCAACCTTCCCTTCGCTCATACCGTTTTGGATCCGACTAAGGGGTCTACCTCTACATTACTGGCAGGAGGACTTGGTCAAAAGTATCAGAAGAGAAATTGGAAAGCTGGAGGGATTTGAGATATCACCAACCGTAGCGAGAGTTAGGGTGACTATTGATGGACTCCAGCCCTTAATCATGGAGACTATTGTTGAATACGCAACGGGAGGAGAATATTTGGTCACTCTATAATATGAGAGGCTAGGGAAATTCTGCAAGAAATGCTACAAGCTGACTCATGAAGAAGATAAATGCCCAGCTACAAGAGAGGCTCTAGCACCTCTTGACCACTAAAAAGAAGAACGCAGAGACAGAGACCACTCCTCTAGACATTACAACCGCGACTCAAACTACCTTAGGAGAAACAATGGAGAATACGAGACCAGGAGAGACAGACTTGGTTCACTCTATGGCGAGCGTAATGGGAGCCGACAAAACAAAGAAATGGGGAAAGTTGTTGCCCAATTCACATGACAAGCAGACGGAAGAGACAATATGAGGCCCCAAAGGCATTGGAGACCAACGGGAATCACCCTAAGTAGACCGAACTCCGTGGTGGAGGAAGCTAACAGCAAAGGGACCCAAAATGACGACACACTGAAACTTGCCTCACCACCTCTGCCAACAATAGAGGAAGTAATGGATGATCTAAATGATGCAACCAGGAAATATATCAATTGTGGCGACCTCCGGAAAGGGCTGAAAGAATTCAGAGAGTCCAAAAGGGGGAAGAGAAGGACCTAATGAAGTCTACAGCCCTATCTATCATCGAAGCAGCAAAGGAAAAATCTTTTGTGTTTTCACAGAGATACCAGCTTAGAGATGAGGAACTTGACCTTGCTAACAAAGGAATAGACTCAAACCGCCTCCACCGCGATGTCGGATACGAGGGTGGAACATCTACCCCTATGGGAACAAAGCCAAATCATGCTCAAAGCAAGGAAGTAGGAACCCTCAACGGGGAGGAAATCTTCGGAAGATCCCCACTGTATGGGAGAATGTCTACTCCTAGAGACCAAAACCTCAGATCAATCCCTTTAGAGAGAAACTTGGAGATCATGAAATTTGCTGCAGAAGCGCAGCCTGGTTTTGAGGAAGTGATGGAGGAATTAAATGAAGTAACTAGGAGGTACATTAACTGCGATGACCCAGCGGAGAGAGCTGCGAGAATCCAAAGGGTACAAGTAGGTGAAGAAAACGACCTAATGAAGACCACAGCCATGTCCATGCTGGAAGAAGCAACTCAGCAGTTAAGAGCTCAAGCTCAGTCTGTCAATTCAAGGATTGCGAACTGCGACGTATCAAACAATGACCAAATCATGCTTCCCTATCCCCAAGAGGTGAATGGGGCCGGAACATCGAGAGGAAAACATCAAAGAACCTGCCGCAAAACACCGCGCCAAAGACTTATTGCTTGCAGTCCACGCCAAGTAAAGTGGTCTAACTGGAAGAAACAAAACCTGCTTCAGTGCCAAGGAGGTATCCATAAAAGGACGACACCGAGGAAGGGGAGAAGAACATAGACGATCTTGGGGAAACCCATCCAACTCAACCAAGACACAAATCAAGAAGAAGGTGAAGCGCAGGATTGCGAGGAATTGAGCAGAAGGGGTAAAAACAGAGACAACACGAGAGGAAACAAGAAGGATTTTCACAAGTCCGGAAAGTCCGTTCCTTAGCCGTGGCAGCCTGGAACTACTGCGGTCTGGGGAACCCAGCGACAATCCAAAGGCTGAAAGAAATACAAGGAAAGAACTCCCCTAATATTTTGTTCCTATGTGAAACAAAGAACCAAGACCCCTTTGTAATAGAAAAGTTGGTGAATCTATCTTTTGAAAACTATACTACAGTTCCTCCTCAGGAGAATGCGGGAGGGGGACTGGCGCTAGCTTGGTCAAATGACGTTTAACTCACGGTACTTGAGCAGAATAAAAACTATATCGACACAAAGATAAAGTTTAAAAATGACTCCTTCTACACAACGTTCGTCTATGGGGCCCCAGAAAGAGAAAACAGAAGAGCTGTGTGGAATAGCTTGAATGACATAGTTGTGAATCGGGAAGAACCATGGATGCTAACAGGTGACTTCAACGAGATCACCAATGAAGAAGAAAAACAGGGTGGACAAGTTAGGTCGGAGAGCTTTTACTCGGACTTCAGGACATTTATGTCGGAAGCAGACCTGTATGATCTACAATTCTCAGGGAATTGTCTAACTTGGAGAGGCAAGAGGGGAGAACACACGACGCTGTGCAGACTGGATCGATCGATGGCTAACAGTGCGTGGAGTTATCTGTTTCCGAACGCAAGAAGTCAATACCTCTGATTCTATGGATCAGACCACAGACCCATACTCACTATCCTAACACCAAGAGATGGAAAGAAAAGCGCATATTCAGATATGACAGATAACCATATGTGATTACCTTTATAAGGGAGGCTTGGACAGGAGATGGTGCAGGAACAGTAAGAGACAGAACCATACGATGCAGATCAACCATAATAAAATGGAATAAAGATAACCATAGAAAATTCAGCAAGCTGATTGATAAACTAACAGAGAAGCTAGACAGCGCAATGGCGGAACCCAACACAACAGAAGCCTGCCTTAAAGAAATTAATGCGGAATTGAAAGAAGCATACAAGTCAGAGGAGAGCTACTGGAAACAGAGAAGCCGCCAAAACTGGCTAGCATTGGGCGACATGAACTCGAGCTTCTTCTTTGCAATAACTAGAGGAAGAAGGGCAGTAAAAAAAATCACTGTAATTGAGAATGAAGAAGGTACTGCGGTATTTGAAGACGATCAGATCACTGCGGTCATCAAGGATTACTTTGAGAAGATGTTCCAAATGGAAAGCTCAGACCCCTCTGAAATAGTTAACAAAGTCGTGAAGAGAGTCATCACAGAGGAAACAAACATCAAACTCACGACGATTCCATCACTGCTGGAAATAAAGAAAGCACACTTCTCAATTTATAAAGACAAAGCACTGGGACCAGAAGGCTTCTCGGCATGTTTCTACCAATCAAACTGGAACCACATTAAGGATGAGATGGTGAAGGAGATTCAATTCTTTTTCAAAATAGGAAAGCTACCTGAATTGATTAACCAAACACACATAAGGCTGATACCGAAGATCAAGACGCCGAGGAATGTGAGAGAGTACAGGACTCTGTCCTTGTGTAACGTTTACTACAAAGTGATGTCTAAGATTCTCACCATCAGGCTCCAACCAACCCTCAACAATGTCATATCGGAAAACCAGTCCGCTTTCGTACCCAAGAGGATAATAACTGATAACATGCTGATTACGCATGAAGTCTTGCATTACTTGAAGAACTCAAAAGCCACAAAAGATGCACGATGGCCATCAAGACCGACATGAGCAAGCATATGATAGATTGGAATGGAGGTTCCTTGAAGAGGTGTGCGAAAACTGGGATATCATGAAAAGTTTATGAACTAGATAATGCAGTGCATATTGACAATATCGTACTCGTTCCTAATCAATGGGGAAGCTAGAGGAAATATTACCCCAAGTAGAGGCATCAGACAAGGCGACCCCCTCTCCCCTTTCCTCTTCATTATGTGCAGTAAAGTACTTAGTGGGTTGTGTAAAAAAGCGGAACGGGAAGGGAACCTGATCGGAATAAAGGTGGCAAACAGAAGCTCGAGAATTAACCACCTTCTATTCGCCGATGACACGATGTTTTTCACAAAAACTGAAGAGAAAAGCTGTGAGTGCTTAGTCAAGATTCTGGCCGACTATGAAAGGGTTTCGGGACAAAAGATTAACAAAGATAAGTCGTTTGTGACATTCTCTGCTTGCAGAAATCCGGAGGTAAAAGAAAGAGTAAAGACGCAGCTGGGTATAAGTAAGGAAGGTGGAATAGGTAAGTATCTGGGCCTGCCTGAGTTGTTTGGGAGGAAAAAGAAAGATGTCTTTGCGTCCATTGTAGATCGAATAAAACAGAAAGCGGCTAGCTGGTCCACGACTAGACTGTATAAGGCGGAAAAGCTTGTCATGCTAAAGTCTGTCTTGGCTGCCATCCCCTCCTATAGTATGTCAAGCTTCAAGCTACTTGTAGGCCTGTGTAAACGCATTCAATCCGCACTAACATGATACTGGTGGGACTCGGAACCAGAGAAGAAAACGATGAGCTGGATAGCATGGAAGGAGCTAGCAAAGTCAAAGAAGAGAGGCAGTTTGGGCTTCAGGGAGTTACAATGCTTCAATGACTCACTTCTAGCTAAAACAAGCTGGAGGATCTTAAAGAACCCGGATACTCTGATAGTAAATACACTGTTGGGTAAGTACTGTGATAATGGCTCTATCTTAGATGCACAGTCCCTAGTAATGCCTCCCATGGCTGGCGAAGCATCATAGCGGGCAGAGACCTGATGAAGCTGCGACTTGGATGAGTTATATGGAATGGAAGAAACACTAATATCTGGTCGGACCAGTGGCTCAGTGAAGATGGAAGGAACCTGTTGTACGGTCCACCAACTCGTGATACTGCAGAGTGGAAGGTATCAAATCTGTTCATGGACAACTCAGAAAAATGGAATAAGGATAAAGTCGAAGAACTCTTCCCATACCTGTGGGAACTTATACTTTGTATTAACCCAAGCAAAACTGGAGCACATGATGAATACATCTGGACAGGAACAAAAGACGGGATCTACTCAACAAAGTCTGGGTATCACGCGGCACTAGATCTAACAGACGCAGAACATAATGTAAACGACCAGTTTAATTGGACAAAAGAAGTATGGAACCTAGAGACAGCACCAAAAGTCAAAATGTTTATCTGGAAAACTGCAAGAGGAGTTTTACCAGTGGGAGAGAACTTAATTAACAGGAAGATTCAGGTTTCAGGTAACTGCCCTCGATGCAACGAACCAGAAACAACTAACCACTGTCTCTTTGAGTGTGGATTTGCTAGAGAAGTATGGGGTCTGGCTCCTTTCAATAAGGAATTGGACCTAAATGATTCTGAGAAGGATTTCAAAACTATGCTACAAAAGGCGAGGAAACTAACCCTACTACCGCCAATAGGGATTCATAAAGGATCACTCTTCCCATGGATCTGTTGGGAGATATGGAATGCGAGAAATAAAAAGCTGTTTGAGAACAGGTGGAAAAGCTCCCAAGATACTCTAACTGATGAAATCAACTTGGGAAAAGAATGGATGGAAGCCCAAACAGAGTCAAAAGCAAAGACAGCAGTGCGTAGCACGAACGATGGGGACTTTCTAGATCATGAGCGAGACGAAATCATCTGTACCATGGACGCTGCATGGAGGAAAGAAAGTCGACAAGCTGGCCTAGGATGACTGTTCACCAATGATGACAGGAAGCTTGCCAAACAAGGGACAATGACAAAGAGTTTTATCGGATCAGCACTATCGGCGGAAGCACATGCAATGCTGGAAGCAATCAAAGAAGCATCAAGAATGAGGTTCACAAAAATAAGGATTGGATCTGATTCCAAGACACTGATCGAAGCAATCAAAGGATCAAAACCTCCACCGAAAGTTTATGGTTCAACAAGCGACATCATTAATATGTCAAAATCTCTTATTAGCTGCAAATTTTACTTTGTACCCAAGTTAGAGAACAAGAAAGCAGATGAACTAGCTAAACTAGCTCTTAGGCAATCTGATCCCTCTCATATTGTAGTTTTTTTATCTCTATTTCTTAATGGAATTTCACTTTCTGCCCAAAAAAAGGTGCCTTTTTTGTTTGCCCTCATTCATATATCTTTTGGCCAAATATTATATGGCGAATTGACTAAAATACCCTTGATTTTGTTAACCACTAACTTGTAACTAGTTAGATTTTTTTTAGTTGGGTTATGATTCATGTTTTTTTGTTTAAATTAAAACTTAATTGAAAAGTAAGATATACTGACAGCAGAACAAATGTCTCATTCAGTATTATCTATTTCGTCAAGGTAGACTTTAAGACCGATACATGTCTTATTGAGTCGACCAGCCGGTGCTGTAGTCCCGCCGTGTTTCAACGGAGGATTTGAGAAGCGATTCACGATTTGGATCGCAATCCATAGCCGACCTATTTGTAGAAGATCGATTGTATGGCAGACCATAACGGAGTGAGACATACTACATCTCAGACAAGTTAGACGACTGCAGAAGACGTTTTTTCCTGACTAGACCGAGCAACATCTGTTCAAATCTTGGATGGTGGGGAAGAAGATTAGGTCTACGCTGGAGTGGAAGAACAACGGAAATTGTAGGCGGCTGATTAGACTTGCTGGTAAACGGATGATGGAGATTTACTCCATATTTAAGATGATCCAGTCCAGATGTTACAATCAAGATGTTTATAAACGCACGAAACGAAAGTGGTGTTTTGATTTGTGAAAAGAATGGATAAACATGTAACTCAATTGATCTATGTACAAGAATGTCCTCATGTCATTGGATACTCGAGCTATGGACAGGTGCTGAACACAGTCTACTTACAAATTTACTAATTTGCAGTATTTTTTGAACATAATTTTTGTGGGGGATTTTTTGCGAGATGATTTGTATGGATAGGAAATTTAATGGTCATTGGTATGATGTTGGGACGATGGTTTTGCTTAGTTGTTAGATAATTGACGACGTTGGGCTGCGTGAGGAAAGGTGGACACGGGGATGAGGATAGGAGGCGTACTGAAGGTGGTTGATAAGACAAGTTTGGATGGTTCTGTGATTTTCCTTTGCAGTCGAGCTCGGACATAAGTTTAGTGGATACTCGAACTATCCTACCGCATATGTACTAGTCTTCAAAATGTTTTTGACTACAAGTGAGTAATGTTCCATATAAGTATTTTGGAACGATTGTTTTTGGGCTCCAGTGTAAACGGAGTGATATTTAGTGGGGGTAATTAGTAATTTGGAGACACTGAAGATATTTAGGATGATCCTTTCTAGATGTTCCAGTTCAGATGGAGTTGCATGGATTGTTCACTTATTTGTGATAAAGAAGTGTCTAGTCTATGCATGGATTGATCGTGTAGGGTCAGTATAATATATTTGGATCCGGTTTGAGTAACAAGCGTGATGTTGTATGCATTTCTGGTGGTTAGTGCATTTGGAAGTTTTTTTTTTTTTAACAACTGATTTGGATGATTGAAAAGTTTGTTTTGTTGGCCGAACTGAAGTCTGTTTTTAATAGTAGTTTTAATGGAGGCATTGGGACTCTAAAAAGTCTGATGATTTGATTTGCGACTAGCACAAACAATCAAAACACTTTCTCGATCCGGTCTGTCCTTAAGATGGACAAGCTGAACGGATCAAATTTCTTGACTTGGTCGCGGAACCTGAGGCTAGTTCTCAGACAGGAGAGAAAGGACTATGTCCTTGAGAGAGCTCTCCCCGTGAGGATCGGGTCCAATGCTTCTCATGCAGTATATGATGCTTGGAATAAGCATTATAATGATGCGGTAGATGTGCGTGGTCTGATATTGGCTACCATGGACTCAAACTTGCGGAAGCAATATGAGAACATGGAGTCGCCAATAGAGATGATCAGCAGCCTGAAATTGAAATTTCAGGAGCAGATAAGAGTGGAGAGATACCAGTTGGTTAAGTCTCTCACTAGCTGCAAGCTACCAAATGATCATCCAGTGAGTCCTCATGTCAGTAAAATGATGGGTTACATTGATAACCTGAGGAAACTGGATTATCCAGTTAACCAAGAATTGGCAACTGAGATCATTCTGCAGTCACTGCCGTCAAGCTATGATAAGTTCAGAAGGAACTATATCAAGAAAGGCTTAACGAAGACGCTGACTGAACTGCATGATATGCTCAAGACAGTTGAGCCAAACGTGAAGAGTACCCTGTACAATCTCATGAACGAGAAGGGTAGGTTTACTAAACCTAATGCTGACAAGGGTGAAGACAAAGTTGTCCAGATTTTGAATCATGGCAAGCGTGTGTCTTCTGAGCCCGAATCAGATACCTCTTACGTTGGTAAGTGCTGCTACTGTAAGGAGACAGGGCATTGGAAGAGAAATTGCATTAAATTCATGGAAGATGATGAGGAATAGAACTTGAAGTAATGAGACTACTTCCTCAGGTATTCATGTTATTACTTCAAGTTCTATTCCTCATCATCTTCCATGAATTTAATGCAATTTCTCTTCCAATGCCCTGTCTCCTTACAGTAGCAGCACTTACCAACGTAAGAGGTATCTGATTCGGGCTCAGAAGACACACGCTTGCCATGATTCAAAATCTGGACAACTTTGTCTTCACCCTTGTCAGCATTAGGTTTAGTAAACCTACCCTTCTCGTTCATGAGATTGTACAGGGTACTCTTCACGTTTGGCTCAACTGTCTTGAGCATATCATGCAGTTCAGTCAGCGTCTTCGTTAAGCCTTTCTTGATATAGTTCCTTCTGAACTTATCATAGCTTGACGGCAGTGACTGCAGAATGATCTCAGTTGCCAATTCTTGGCTAACTGGATAATCCAGTTTCCTCAGGTTATCAATGTAACCCATCATTTTACTGACATGAGGACTCACTGGATGATCATTTGGTAGCTTGCAGCTAGTGAGAGACTTAACCAACTGGTATCTCTCCACTCTTATCTGCTCCTGAAATTTCAATTTCAGGCTGCTGATCATCTCTATTGGCGACTCCATGTTCTCATATTGCTTCCGCAAGTTTGAGTCCATGGTAGCCAATATCAGACCACGCACATCTACCGCATCATTATAATGCTTATTCCAAGCATCATATACTGCATGAGAAGCATTGGACCCGATCCTCACGGGGAGAGCTCTCTCAAGGACATAGTCCTTTCTCTCCTGTCTGAGAACTAGCCTCAGGTTCCGCGACCAAGTCAAGAAATTTGATCCGTTCAGCTTGTCCATCTTAAGGACAGACCGGATCGAGAAAGTGTTTTGATTGTTTGTGCTAGTCATAACTGTTAATATGTTCAAGTTCTACCTTAAAGGTATTGAATACTGGTTGTGGCACTGATATTTGTGATAATATGCAGAGCCTAAGCAACAGTAGAATGTCCTTAAAGGTATTGGATACTAGTTGTGGCACTAATATTTGTGATAATATGCAGAGCCTAAGCAACAGTAGAACGTTGAAGGAAGGGCAAGTGAAACTACATGTCTGGAAGGAGCTTGGGATGCTGCCTCAGCCGTAGGGTTTTTCACTTATAGATCCCTTTGAGGCTTGGTTTTGTATTAAGTAATTGCTACAATGTACCTGCTTTAAGCAGAGTTGTCTTTCATTTTCTTGTAAGAATTTGAATGTTTTTCATTTTGATAAAAGACAAGTTTTGTTCTTTTGATCTTAATGAAATATTAATTGTAGCACCCTATTCATGGAATGGGTTTTATATCTTAAACCAAAGAGAGCCTAAATGTAACATAAATACCGAATTGGTTTAAATCTGATGAATTAAACCTGATTTTCTTGGCATAAAAGTCTTGGTCACATAGAGTAAGTCGGATTCAGAAATCCCAGAGTCATGGACTGTTGGGCTCGTTTGATAAGATATCTTATGAGACTTGAATTCGGTTTACTGGACCAAAAGGTAAAGGGCCTATCTTAGCCGAGCTAGAGAAAGGCCCAAAGGCTTAATTGGACCTGGAACATACTCATGTATGTGGCCCAATGAGCAGTAATGCCAGAGAAAAATTTCATGTACTTCATTGTCTCTACTGATTACTTCAGTGAGAATGACTGTGTTCATTTGATGAGACACAAGTCGGAATTCTTTGACATGGTCGAAAGAGTTCCAGAGTGAAGTATAGGATCTGAATGACAAAAGTATTAAGACTCTGGATTAAATCACGAGTGAGAATACTTAAGTCATTGATTGTGTGATCATCTGAATGAGTGTGAAATCGGTTCACAGCTCATTTCTCCTGAAAACCTGAAGGTGTTTCTGTGAGAATGAATCAGATCTTACTAGAAATGATTAAAGATGAATCACACGAATCTTCCATGATATTTTAAGAATAACGCTCTAGAAATATCTAAGTTTACGCTAAAATAGTTCCACCAATATCAGTTGAAAGACACCACGTAAATGTGGATTGGAATCGATCCAAATTCGTCTTTACTGAATATTTGTAGTTGAGCTACTTCGCTGGTTGTCCTAAGGAAACCAAGGCTTGTTACTTTTACGTCCATTCTGTTTTCTAAGAAGGGAAGTTATTTTCCAAGAAGAACAGTGGGAGTAAAAGTATAACTCGAAGAAATTCGAGAAATACAGGAGGCTGCTTGACCTGTTGAGGGAGAGCAGCGGAAGGATTTACAGATTTCTGTAGAATCTACACCTGTGGATTATGGAGTTCGCAGATATGAATGAATCAGTTACTAATCCGAGAGTGATTTCTCGTCATTAGTTGAACCTGATAATCATTGAAATCTGCACCTCTGAAGCCTAAAGTTCGCAGATATGAATGAATCAGTTACTAATCCGAGAGTGATTTCTTGTCATTAGTTGAACGTGATAATCATTGAAATCTGCACCTGTGGAGCCTGAAGTTCGCAGATATGAGTGAATCAGTTACTAATCCGAGAGTGATTTCTCGTCATTAGTTGAACCTGATAATCATTGAAAGTTCGCATGATCTGATGATCATTGTGGGCGACGAATCTGCGAAATTCAAAGAAGCGATAGTGAGCCCGGACTCCGAAAAAAAAATTACACAATGTGTAAGTTAGCTTCATCGATCCATTCATGGATGGAAGCAAACATATCGGAGTTGGAATCTTCGTTCTGTTGAAGTAGTCAAGGTTTTGACTTAAACAGGAACGAATTGGAACTGTGCGTTTACTAATAGATTAGTGGGAGCGATATTGCATTTCTCAAAGTGTATGTCGAAGACATACTGATTCTCGGATATAACGTCCCAACGCTGTAGTCGGTAAAGGACTAGCTTGGGAGTTGGTTTAATGAATGACATGGGTAAAGCCACGTAGTTCTTGGATTTTGGATCTAAAGATAGAGATCCAAAAGAGCTGGTAGGACAAAGTCAGAATTTTAAATTGACAAAGTCCTACACGTTTTGAGCAATCCAAGAAGGATTTTATGCCAATGTCACATGGCATTATAGTTAAGCAAGATACAGTATCCTACGATAACTGCTGAGCTTAAATGCATGGATGAGATTCCATATGCGTCGGCAATTGGATCTATCATGTATGCCATGAAACATACTTGTTTGATGTTGCTTTAATGTTAAGCAAGACAATTAAAGACCAGTCAAATCCAGCAAAGAATCAAGTTTCCTAAAGTATGTCCTAAAGTATTTGAGGAATACTAAGGATAAGTAC
Organism: Orychophragmus violaceus; assembly: GCA_030180135.1. Taxonomy (NCBI): domain Eukaryota; kingdom Viridiplantae; phylum Streptophyta; class Magnoliopsida; order Brassicales; family Brassicaceae; genus Orychophragmus; species Orychophragmus violaceus. The sequence continues at coordinate 41,787,932 of CM058236.1, forward strand.
TTGATCTACGGAGAAAGTGAGGTGCTATAAGTCGATAGAGTCTGAAAGGCAAGTTTCCAACAGACAAAGATGATTTCCGGTCACAGTCCGGTTATATCTTGTGTTTGTCTGGCGGTGCACGGCACTGTTGCTGACTCCATGACTTAAGCTGAATCTTTCGCAGCTTGGGAAGCGGCGAAAGAAGTTGTTTGGAAAGAAGAGTTCATCACTGAACTTGATGTGATTCCCAGCATAGATGAGACTAGCTGCACATCAGAGGTCCAAACACCTTGAGGATAGGTATAACCTATTCCGTGAGATAAATGACAGAGATGTTAAGTAGATCAGCAAGTTTCAACGAATGAGAACGTTGCTAATCTATTAACGAAGCCACTCCTGAGGCCTAAGCACGAGTCGCGGACTGTTGCTGTAGGATAAGTGAAATTAAGATGTAGTCTTAATTTCAGTGGGAGTTATTAAAGGGCTTTATTTAGTTATTGGATATGTTCTTGTAAAACATTTGAGATGTTTAATAATGAAATTATTTATTTCAAGATTATTTTAACTGTGATGAAATAATCGTTCCAAAATGATATGAACCATTTTATAGGTCATCGAAGTAAATGACTTGATCTTGAGTCATCGAAGTCATTTAGCTTGATCATGAGACCCTATATTTGATAGATGGCTTATATCATCCTGTCCCTAGTCGAAGGTTGTTGAAATTGGAACACCAACAACCGTGAGAGACTGGATTGGTACGTGACTTATGACAAAGTCTCAGTGTGTCATAGATGCGCGGCATCAAAGTCAGTACATAGGTGTATGTTGGGGAACATACGACCGGACAAGACCCGCTTATAAGAACTCTTCAGGATATTTATATCTGTGTCATAAGAGATTCTTACTACGACTATAGAGTATAGTCCTTAGACCTGAGTTCGCATGCATGTGACTGCACATGGACTGATGCACTTTGATCATTGTCTAACGCTATCATTCTGCGATAGTTATAAGGACCTTGTTTGGGTACATTATGAAATGAGTAGTTTACAGTGATGGAACAAGACGGAATTTGTCCCTCCAATATAAATGGAGTGAATATCTCTAGGCCAATCGGAGATTTGAATACTGGAAAATGCATGGCCATGCTCAAACGGACTGTCCCGAGTCGTTTGGATTGTCAGTATCGAATCAGAGTCCGATGAACAAGATTAGGCTTTATAAGGATGACACCAATCTTGCCTTATGACTAATCGAGATATTGTGACAAAAGGATTATGAATACAGAGATTCCAGTACAAGTGGGAGATTGTTGGAATTGTGTCCAGTAATCTCGGTACTGTCTCTAGAAAGTAAGAGTATGTCAATGATCAGACATAAGTCATATAATACTGGGGGTCATGATGGCTTGCTAGAGTCCGCTCATGATCTATAAGTCTTGGACTTATTGCCTTTATTATATGATCCCATATGGGTCACACGCCTAAGCTAACAGGAAAGTTAGAGGAACGGCTTAGCAGAAGTACGGTAAAAGTGCTAGGCATTTACTGTACTTAAAGAGAGTAAAAAGGTTTTGGCCACGGTGTGTCGATCGATACACAAGGTGTGTCGATCGACACAGTGCAGAGAAAACAGGCGAGTTTTATAAATAAAACTCGAGTCTGTTTCTTTCTAATACAACCCTAAAACGAGCCGTAAACTCTCTCTCTCTCTGCGCCGAGTTCCTCAGTGGCCTAGCAGCCTTCTTCTTGATTGGTGTGCGTGTGTGAACCTCTGGAGGAGTTACCTCTCGGTGGCTCTGTGATCTCTGACATACCATCCCTTTCCGCTGCAATAAACATGTATAAGGTGAGATCATCAATTGTTTCTATTCGAGAAGAACCTAGATCAGCATGTTTAGGATGATCTGAATATGGAATTGAATCAGGATCAACTAAACAATCCTTCAACATTTCCATCTGCTTCTTAGTCTCCAACTGCCGTGTAAGAAAGTAGAAAAGCGTGCTTCCATAGAAGATGACTTTGTTTTCAGCTAGCTTAGCAACACACCCAAGTTTTGACTCCATCATATCCTTCCATGCATCTTCACCAAGTAGTTTTCTCGCTAGTCGCAGCTGCTCTAAGCTACTTCCGTGATTCAGACGTCGCGGCAACAATAACAATACTACAATATGCAGAAGATAGATACAAGACTAGGCTACGAAGAACACTCCCATATAAAGAAGCTAAAATCAGTTCGCTTCTCAGTATTCGGCAAGACAATAATCACGAGAGACGTCAAATCGAACAAGTTGCAACACAATCTAGTAAACGAGAGATAAAAGCTACAATCAAAGGGACAAGAGTACTAAAATTTCCAGATTAGATTAAAAAAACCACCGTATTAACACGACAGAACACAGTGCTTCAGAAGCAGAGAAGTAAAATCAAACAAGAAGACTCAATCCAAGAAGCGTACACAATCGACCAAGTGAACACATATAATCCGAAGTAAACTCACTCACGAGAAGTAAGACACATTCAATTTAAAATTTTGCGAAGAAAGAATAACGATTCGACCGAGAAGAACCTGTCGACGGCGAAAAAGGATGGTGACGACGGCGACAGAATAAAGAGGCGACGACCACTAAACAAGGGGAGTCCGAATAGGCGGAGGCGGCAAGGCGATGACGGCGAGAGAGGAAGGAGACGACGGCGAGTACGGTTGAGCTGGTTGGAGATGCGGCGACAAAGTGTGGAGCTGATTGATGTTAAACTTTTCCTTTACCTATGTTATATCGGTAAAGAAAAAAACATTTACTTTTTTTTTAGTTTACTAAGTTTGTTTTTTTTTGTTTTCTAAATAATTAGTTTAATAAAAAAGGTAAGTATATTTATTTATTTAAATAATTTGTTTAGTAAAAAAAGTAATTATATTATTATGGGTAATTAAGTCATTTTACTATCTCTTAACACTAACTTAGTAAAACTAGTGTATTGGATACTAAGATGGTAATTTATCTAAAGATTAATACCAAATGGAACAAATTTCACATCAATTAGTTTCAAATATTTCTCTAGGTTTTGATAGTTAAGTGTTACCCAATTTCAGACTTAAATATAATACTAGTTGGTTGGTGGCATCTATACCAGTGTTCTAAAACACGGTGTAGACGGCCGTCTAGGCGGTGCCTAGGTGTTAGACAGTCCTAAACCGTGGAGTTTTTTTCAAAGCGTTAGAATTAGTCGAATTTGTTATTAAACAGATTTATGCGACTTTAGACGGTCGTCCTAGAAGGCTTTAGACGGTCTTAGGCGACCTGACACAATTTTTAACCAATTTTATTTAATTGTTAATAGTTGTGTTTGTTTTGGTGTATTTTTTCAGTTTTCACTGCATATAGTTAAACTTAGGGGCCCCTTAAACTTATAAGTTTGGATTAATAATTACATGTTTATCAAAATAAAAAATTGTGTGATGTAACTTTAAATATTTTGATAAATATCTAATGTTGAGTTTAACACGATCAATACAATTTATAGTTAATATTTTTTGAATATATTTTTAATTTATTTTTTTTATGAAATTGAACAATCTTGATTTTCACATTATATTATTTATGCTGAATATTTTGATGTAATTGAATTTTGAATATGTTTTAGGGTTAAAAATATTTAAATTCGGTTATATATGACATATGATATATCATATCTTATACTATATATCTAATATATATCGCTATTTCTTATAAACTCTTAGACCGCCTAAAATCGCTGACCCGGAGCCTAGCACCTGCTTAGCACCGAGCGCTTTCTTGAACACTGATCTATACTATTAACACATGAAGGTTTTTTGAAACTAACTTCTGTAATGTGTTATATTACGGATATTGCCATTGGAATTAATGAATATTTAAATAATTCATTAAGAGTAATAATGTCAAACTAATTTCTAACTAATTTAATCATAATATCTTTCAACATCTTTATTTATTTTGAATTTAAAGGTTTATTACCTTTTTTACTATACAAAAATAATAATTTTTAATCGATTTTATTTTAAATAATTAATAAATACGTAATTATAACTTAAATTTTTGTATATAAAAATATATATGATATTTTTATATATAGTCTATAATGATAAATATATTTAAATAAATTAATACACCAATTATATTTAAAATTATAAAATAAAATTTAAAAGGTGTAGGAATCTCTATAAAAAAGAATTTATAATCCGATAATTATATCAAGTATTAAAATTTATGAATTTTTAACATATTTTGTTTCCAAAAAAAGAGAATACATAAAAATATTCAAATTACTAATAATTAAACTTTAATTTGTAAAAAAATACTTTATAACAAAATATTAAATATTAGATATATATTTTTAACTTGATAAAAAAACAAATATCAACAATTAGTAAATGCTTATATTACTTATATAATATGATTGGTCGGTTTTATTTAATGATTATACGATTGCAGTTTATTGGCGGATTGTTTTATAGTTTTTCTCATTTGAATACTATAAAATATGCAACTTATTATTAATTAAACTTTAATTTATAAATAAAAATTTGAAAGCTAAAATATTAAGAATATATATATAGAAAAATAATAAAATATTAAAACTAATCAATATTTATATTATTCAAATATTTAATGGATTAGGTTATGGTTGAAGATTACAGTTTTTGGTAGGATATTAAATCAAATATGTAAAATATTTATACTGCTACAATATGAACTAAAAACGGATTAGAAACTTTAATCACTATAAAAAGGTAAAATTTTGATCTAGATTAAATTTATGAACATATGTTATTTAAAACTTTGACCCGGAGCAAAAAAAGATAAATACTATAAACATAAATAAATTTCTATATGAACATGTGTTATACATTTTTCATAATATATAGACTATTTTAGATCAACATAATACCGATTAAAATTATATATATATATATATATATATCTATCTATCTTTTATATTTACTATTTTATTAAAATTTTATAAAATTATTTATAAATTCATAATCACGCGTTAAAACTATACTATTTAAAAAAATAATTATATATATAATTAAATCGAAAACTTAACAAATCGATTGTAACAATTTATATATTATTAAATTGTATTATATACAAAGATTATTAATTTTAACAATTTTTTCTAGTAGTGAAATCATGGATTGAATTTAATTAAAATTAGCTTAAATAAAAAATTGCCAAAGAAAATAAATCCACACTTTCAAAGCGGAGATCAAAATCTAGTTATTCAAATAAATGCGTCATTTCTTATCCTCTTTAACTTAAATAAAATTCAAAAATTGAAAAGTCAAAACAAAGAAATGCTAGTGTTTGACATAAGGCACTTTGAACGCGTTAAAACATCATCGTAGTATTTGTTTATAGGTCAAGTGGCATAACCCGTAAATATCCCTGAACTTAGTGGGATTTTCTTTTGTTCTTTCTCTTTTAAACCATTTCTTTCTGTCTTTGATAAAACTTTTTAACCTCAACCCCCCAGAAAAAGCCTCACCCACCTCTGAAAAAAACCTCACCCCCCCCCCCCCCCCCTCCCAAAAACAAAATCTAAAGAGAGAAATAATGAGAGGACTCTCCACAAAATACGTTTCAGTAATCTTCCCGATCATCGTGATCCTCACCGTCCACTGGTTATTCTCTACCATGACCTCTCAATCTGCTGTATTCTCCGCCGACTTCATGCCGATTGTTGGTACCAAAATCTACATCCGGATTTGGACTGATAAGACCCATTGGCATTATCTCATAAACATGTCAACAATAAAGAAATTACTCTTGCCCAGATCGAAGCCCATCACATTTCCGTCTTATCAACTGGAAAATGATTGCGTATCAAAGAAGTACGTGCCCGATATTTAAGTCAACCGTCAAGCTGGTTTAGTCAAACAAATCACTTCGAGATCAACTCAACAGTCCGTAGATCACGAAGATCGTTCCAACGAGAGTATCACGAGATATACGGGTGGGGAGCTAATCACGAAGGCTATAAAAGGAGTTCGATGACTTTAACTCAATGACCTTTTTCCCATTATTTTTCACACACAAAAACAGCTCTACAAGCTCACTGTAAACTCTCTTGAGAGATCTCATTTGTAATCATTCTTTCATCGATACAAGATAATTACAAAACTCATTGTTTTTTTTAGATAGTTGAAGCATCGTGTGATCTTTGAGGTGGTAGTCCTATGAAACTCCCTTTTACAAATCATAAATCTATCGTGTAGATTTCCGGATCCACACCAATCGATACATAGTGCACTGGTTCCATCGCCGAATACTCGGCGGCGGAGTTCGAGATGGACTCTGAGATCAATCGGCGCATCTTAGCGACGAAGAATTACATAAGTTACGGTGCACTGAGGAGAAACAAAGTTCCATGCTCGCGACGCGGCGCATCTTACTACAATTGCCGACGTGGAGCTCAGGCGATGATCTCTGTCTGTCTCTTAAATTTTTCTTCTCAATTCTTTTGTTTTTACTTATATAATATTTCAGCTTTTTTTTTTGGTGATATTTCTTTACCATTGTGTTATAATTTCATACATGCAATCTATGAATTAATAATGTAAAGAATTAGTAAATTATAAATAATACTATTATATATTTAATATAAAATATTATTCATTTGTATATAATACATAATAGCCCTGCGACTTTTGACCGAATTGAAGATACCAAACCGAAACGAACCGCTTTTTGGGTTTTTGGTTCGGTTTCGGTGCCATCATCGAAACCGATTGGCAATTTTTTCCGGTCACCTAAGAATTCCGGTTTGGTTTGGGTCGAGCTGATCGGTTTTCAGGTATCTTTTACAAAATTAATCCGGTTTGTACTAAAATTAAACCGATTTATACCAAAAGTAAACCAATTTTAATTAATAACCGAATTTAACCAAATTACCCAATTAAACAGATTTTAACCGATTTTCAAAAATAATATATCAGTTAGTTTAAGTTAGTACACTTAAAACCGAAATTAACCAATAACCAAACAAAATCGAATTTTAGTTCAGTTAGTTTCCGTAATATTTCTATAATACTTCGGTTAACAATAACCGTACTAACTGGCTCGGTTCGGTTCGGTTAACCGAACTAGTATACCTAATACATAATGCAATTTTATTTATTAAATAAAAGAAATATTTAATTTAAATAATATTATAATTTGTAAAAAAATATAAAAATAAAATAAATGGGCTAGTTTGCAACTTTATAAATAAAATGTACTAAAAGTAAATTGGCTTGTGCTTTTTGTTGAGATCTTATTGGACAATACATGGACTGTTGCTAAGAATTTAACTGTGAGGGAGGTAAACAGTTACACGCTTGAATAAGAAATCGATGGTGATGATGCAAATATTTATTTGGTGAACTTATTATCGAAAAAACTAAGTGAAGCTTGTTTTCCGTTATGTAAGACTATACATTGCTTTCGTGATTACTGGGTACTACTAGTATAACTGCGCATTACTATCGTACAACTAGTAAATCTGGTATTACCGATATTAGTTGACTTTGAAAATAAGAATAATTTTTATAAACTACATAAAAGCACCAAATCAAATCATATTGTGTTCTCACAACTACATAAGAATAATGTAAGAAAATTCGAGCAAACTTTAGCAAATTTGGGTTATTATGAAATAATTTGGAGTATGCGTTTCTTATACTTTTAGAAACACTTTCTATTTGACACACCAACTTTGTGAGTCGAAACTCGCACTGTCGATATTTGTAGAGCTAATTTTTTAGGGAACATAAATTTCAAGAGTAAATACACGAAATAGAGACTCTGAGGATATTTTATTGATAGATCGAATCGGAAACAAAGTAAAAGGAGCAAAAAGGCTTAAGAGAGTTCTAAGTTCTAAATCTAGATGCTAGAGGTTTTCGAGATGCCTAAATTATAGGAAGTCCTTCTTCTTATATAATCGCAGCGAGTCGGCCGAGGATCTTCGCCTGCAAGTTTTCCGGAAATCTTCATGTTATCTTATATTCCACTTCCGTTGGTATTTACTTTTTCAGCTTGGATTTCCCTCTTCTGCTCGTAGATATCTTCTCCTTTTCTTCTTCGAGTTTATCCTTCCATTTTTCTGATTATTCTTCTGCGGCTTGCCTATTTTCCGAATTGGCCAAGAAGGGACGATCAGAGTCCGTTTGAGAGTAGAATATCATGATTCAGCTCAAAGTCTCGAAAATACGAGTCTTGTGGGTTAGGCCCAAAATCGTATTTCGTATAACTTTATTCGGCAATCCTGTTAAAGGCTAGAAGCGTACAAATTACTGTTTCAAAGATGGGTTGTGGCCAAATGCGCGTCCGGAGAGAGATATCAGCAAATTTCCGAGCTTTTGGTCTAAACCGAATATCCGTTTGGAAGGTTCGAGGGGTATGTTCAGCTCGGAAGTCCTGAAGAATGCGTTCAACTCGGAACTTCCAAAGGAATGGGTTGTGCTCGAAAAGAAAGAAGGGATAAGCTCGGGAAATCCGAGCTGGTTCAGCTCGGAATTTCCTAGCTGGCCAGCCAGCCTGGTATTTCCGAGCGGATTTGCCTATTTTGGAGTTTCCGAGTAGCTCGTTTGAATGTTTACGCCTATCCGCAGATTCTGTCGAGTTATGTGTTCGTCCGATTGATCCGTGTGGCTGTTTGGCTAAATGGTTCTGTTCGTTTCGTATGGAAAGTTATCTATACAAAGTGTTTCATACAAAATATCATTCATACGAAACATCATTGATACGAAGTTTTTCATATGAAACGTTAACCATACAAAGTTCCGTTTTTACGAAGTGTGGTGAAAGTCCGTATCCGATCACTTGATTACACTTTCGGCATTTGATTTCGTCGAGGGGGATTTTGCAACAATTAGCCCCTCAGCTCGCCATACTCGAGTATGATGATGGCGAGTTTTAAGTATTCAATGCGAAACCAATTAACCGAAAGATTCGATTCCGCCATTTTCTGTTTCGACGTCGATTCATTTACGGCGAAAAATTGTCCGAATTGTTTTTCTTGTTTTGGTCGTTGTCTAGCATGCCGAGCAAGATGGACTTTTGGGAGGACATTTATGAGCAGGATTTGTTCCGACCTCCCGAGCAAGGCAATTTATGTCTGGTTGTGCGTGTACGAGGATCCTTTCGGACCGTTCGGCCGAAATAGATTTATTCGTGCAAAGTCTGGCCGATTCCAAGGCCATGCCTAATCATGATTAACTCCGTCATGATTAGCCTAAGCATGCTTATGCTAGAGTAATTGAGTGAATCATACCCAAATCTCCATGCCTTTGTAAAATTCTATAAGTATTCCCTTCCCTTCACTTCACTTCACTTCTCACACTTTCCCTCCAAAGAAAAAACTTCAAGGTAACTTCTCTTTCTAACTTCTCTCCAGTCTTTGTGAGTTTTGTCAAAGCTTTCTTCTTCGTTTTTGTGAAATTTGGGGTCTTGAATCTTTTCTGCTTTGCTGCCTTTTTCAATGGAAAGGTATAGTGGTGCGACGGATCATGTATCGAGGGCGAGTCTTCTGGGGTTTGGCGATCGACCAGGTCTCATGCCAGCCTGCCATGCTCTTCGACCAGAACAGGCTTTGCGTTTCTGGATAACGGTTAATGCTTCGGTGATAATAATATTTTCCGGCACTTTCCTTTTGCGACGAGCGGTGCAACGATCAAAGAGGAGTTCGAGGATACTCGTGTCAACCCGGAGGAAGCTATGCGTCGTTGTGGTCTTTCTATGGAGAAGCCAAAAGACGCTTTTCCTAATCCAAGAAAGAAGAAGGAGATTCCGGACCCTCCTGGTTCAACTTTGTCCACGGAAAAGTTGGTCGAGGAACTTCGGCGCAATTTTGGGGTCCCTGAAATTGACGTTCATGGTTCTATCTCCTTGCGACCGAGTTGACTCCCCACCGGATGGATATTTCTCGGTGTACGAATACTTCTTCAAGTCGAAATGGGGAAACCTTGGTAGCCGATTCGGTCGCTTAGCTTTATGTTATTGAACGTGTAATTCAAGCGAGACGAATCGATATGACCCTCCAGGCGAAGAGGACTGACGAACGGGCGGATGATGAGGAGCCTTATGATGATGAGTTATTGCAGGAAGAAGATTCGATCTCTGCATGGCTTAAAATTGGAACCGAGCTCCCTGATTTTGATTACTACGGACATGACAAATGGGTCGGTAAGGATCCCACACTCAGCGATGGCATCTTCGTTGCTAATGCTGATGTTGATGGTGGTGAAGAGACAACCGTTCCTCAAGGACCAATTTCTGGGTTTACAGATCAAACCGTTGCTTCCAAATATAAACAGCAACCAAAGGCATGTCAAGCTTTGAAGGCATTTATTGAAGAGAAGGAAGCTGAGTTTGATGCGGCTATACTTTTGCTTGACACCGAAAAAGCTAGGGTTCTTTCCAAAGCCAAGATCTTGAGGCTCAGCTCGTGGAAAGGATATTTTCCCATGATGCGGCTCTAAAGGAAGGAGCCGAGAAAGGGAAGAGGGGGATGTTCAAGAAGATTGTGTCACGCTTGTCCAAGTTTCTCGAGATCTTCTCGAAATTGCCGTCAGCCAAATAAAGACAAAGCCGATTCATTGCGGTAAGGAGAAACCTTGACTTGATTGCTGATTTGAGAGCTGAGGGTCCTTGTGCATTCGAGTTTAAAGAGTCGGACCTTAGATCGAGAGATTGTTTGGAAGAGAGTGATGTCGTTGAATATGACCACTTGATAGCCAAAGCCGAGAGTTTTTTTGACCTGTCTCTGCTTTCGGTCGATGTTGCCAGCTCGTCCCAAAGGGATGTGTGGTTCTGAAATATGAATTTAGTGGCGTTTGCAGTATGTAGTAGCTTCTTTTCCCGGAACGGTTGGTCCTTTCGATCTATGAACTAACTATCTTGTATGTTTTAAGCAAAAAACTTGATTTAAGCCTTTGGAATTATTGTTGGACGTTTCTAAATCTGCTATGGTGTTCTGCTATCCTTTTAAGATTTCAAGTCGAGCGAAGCATTCTTAAATGTGTCAGATCATTCACTGAACGTGATAGGCTTGTGACAGCCATCCGAGCCATTGAGTCATGCTTACTTAGAGTCTCCGAGATGCTCGGAAACTTTACTCAAGAAGCACGATGGGATGATCTCGGAAAATCGGAGATGGTTGGCTCAGAAAATCCGAGATGGTTAGCCCGAAGTTTCCGAGCTGGTTAGCTTGGAATTTCCGAGGTAGACTACTCAGATTCGCCGGGTCCGTTGAAAGATATGTACTTCTGAGCAGTCGTGTTGTCATTGTATTGACTAGTTGTGGAGAATTGAGCGGGTTTTGTTCGAGGGAGGACTTTCCCTTTTGGCTTTGCTTGGATTTTTTTGGTTATGGCTTCGTTTAGTCCTTACAGGATAGCCTTTATTCTTGGAGCAATTCATTTGGGCGCGTGTTTGGTTGCATTCCGAGTTTAGAGATTGATGAGTTAGTACTCGATTTTTCAGTGCACACTGAAGCGTGCCTTCGTATTTTGGGTCAAGCCCTGGGTTTGAGTGTCGGCGAGATACATTCGGCTTGTGACCCGTGATGACTGGCGTGCTTTGGAAACATTCGATTGTATTTTGAGCTAAGTTTGAATTTTATCGATTTTTGTTCCGCTTTTTGATCCGTGATGATTGAGATCGATGAGCTACGAAGCGTCTAATTGAGTTTCGAGTTAAATTCGAAGGTGAGCAAGATACTCTCTACTTACAAACCTGAGGTGATCAAGACCAGTGTGCTCGGAAGCGTCCTGACTAGGTTTCAGAGTTAAGTTCGAAGGTTAGCGACATATACTCTACTTATGAACCTGAGGTGATTGAGACCAATGTGCTCGAAAGTGTTTGACTGGGTTTCAGAGTTAAGTTCCAAGGTTAGCGAGATATACTCTACTTGCGAACATGTGATGATTTAGACAAATGTGCTCAGAAGCGTCTGACTGGGTTTTGGATTTACGTTCGAAGGTTAGCGAGATATACCCTACATGCGAACCTATGATAATTTAGACTAGTGTGCTCAGAAGCGTTTAACTGGGTATTTCGGTTTACTTCGAATCCAGTACTAGTGTGGGGAATTTCCTTCGACTTATATTCCCTTCATCGATAGTAAATTGATATCAGTAGATATCAGACCAAGGTGTACTTGACCGGGACGTCGTTTAGACCAGCGTACTAAGTAGTGTTTATTGGGTTTAGAGATGTACTTTGAGTTCGGTGTTTTTTGCGAGACTTCTTGTCTTACATTTTCGTCGTCGATAGTAAGTTGATATTGCACACGGCATTCCTAGCGGATATCAGACCACGATATACTTGGTTCAGATCACATTTACCAGTGTGCTAGGCAGAGTTTTACTGGGTTTTTGGGTTTACTTCGAATCCAATACTGGTGCGGGGAATTTCCTTCGACTTATGTTCCCTTCATCGATAGTAAACATCCCTAGCAAGTATTATAAATTTGTATAGCGCTCTTTTATCCGTTTGTTGGATGTATAAAACATCAATCCGTATAGAACATGTTGGTTAAGATCCGTAAAGGACGCATTTGTTTGTCTGTTGTGGCCAGCAATAGACAAGATAAAGAATTCTTAAGAAGGCATGAAAACGTACTAGGCTTGACTAGGTGTGACACGATAGTTAATGAATTTGGACTAGTTCGCTATACTAGGAGGTTCGGATCCTAATTTCGATTCTAAGATAAGTAAATTAAAAAAAAGTGGGTTTATTTATCATTACCGGACAAATCCAAGTGTATAATTGGGGAGTTGAACCTTTTCGGATATGTTGAGTCTGTATGATCGTGGTCTGGTGGGTCTCAAAATTGGTTGGACAAGTTTTATCGTTGAGAAAAGTGGTTCGCTCGGATTGCTCGGAATTTCCAAGCTGACCTGCTCGGATTTCCGAGCTGGTTTGCTTGGAACTTCCGAGATGGTTTGCTTGGGTTGCTCGGAATTTCTGAGTTGGCCTGCTCGGATTTCTGAGTTGGCCTGCTCGGATTTCCGAGCTGGTTTGCTCGGAAATTCCGAGCTGGTTTGCTTGGATTGCTCGGATTTCCGAGCTGACTTGCTTGGATTTATTTGCATCTTTGCTCGAAATTTCCGTGCTGATCCGCTCGGATTTCCGAGCTAGTTTGTTCGTAATCTCTGAGCTGGTTCGTTAGGATTTCCTAGCATCTTTGTGCGGATGTTTCTGTTTGTTGAATGCGGATGTTCTGTGTGTTTGAATGTTCCGAATAACTTTGTCCGAAAAGTTTCTTAAAGAGTTGCATTTGAGTCCGAAAATTGTTTTGAAAATTTCCGAATTTCGATGTGGAAATATAGATATATACGGACCAACTCCCCCTCCTTTTTGAGAGGAATGACAGCTGAACCGATCAAAAAATCGGCTGCCTACGTACCCCTTGCGGGGATGAAGCCATCCCGTAGTTCAAATTGTCTCTAAGAAAAGATTTTTTTTAGACATTTCGAAGTCTTAGTAGGAGAATTTCCTGAGATGCATCGCGTTCCAGCCTTTCAGAATCTTAGTGTTGTTCATAGTTTCGAGCTCGTATACTTTAATATGAATCTCTTTTTTGATTTTGTATGGTCCTTCCCAATTTGATCCCGTGTTTTGAAGTATCGGTTTGCGCCATACTCTTCTTAGGACCAAATCTCCTTCGAAGAAATGCTGATTATTGTTGTTCGTCCGATAGGATTGGTAATATCTTTCTGGTCTGCTTGTCCGTCGATTAGGCTCGTCGCTTCGGGGGTGACTTGGAGCTTGGTGTCCTCGGCTTCCCCCAAATTGTCCTGATCCTGGAAAGGGTTGGGAACTTCAGACAAAGATGATAAGTCGATGGGAAATCTCTCATAGAATTCTTTCATGGAATTCCTACGATCGCTCCGTAGATTGCCGGACGATCTATCACCAAAAATTCGATGATCTTAGTGATTCCTCTGGCGAGTATCGGCAATTTGGTCTTCCCGAAAATGATTGTGGCGTCTCCAGAAAATCCTGCTAATAATGATTGGGAAGGTGTTACCTTGTTCAAGCTTATGTTCATCCTTCTCAAAGCCTCACAGAAGATCACATCCACGAAACATCCGGTGTCGACTGGGATCCCTAGTACGTGATGGTCTCTGATGACTAATTCAATGACGAGAGGGTCGTTGCGCGGCTGATCGATCCCTAAGTTCCAATTTTCCTCGAAAGTTATCATGCGGCTCGGGAGCTGATACGGCGTATGACAATGAGCACTTTTCCTCGATCGTCTTTGTCGTTCATTGATCCTCCACGGTTGTCTGAGATTAGGATTGATGGATGACCTTGCTTCTTGACGGAACTATGGTCCTTCCACGATCATATTTATCCTTTGCCGGTTGCTTGCCTTAGGATCTTCGTCGTTCCTTCTTCTTCGCATGTTATTGTCGGCTTCTATCTGCCGTTTTGGAGGGTTTTGCTTTTGATCCGCTTCATTCGACTTGTTGCCCTTTTTTGCCTTATTATGTCGGCCTCTGGCTTCGTTGTCAACGAAATCTTTCATGCTTATCGTATCCTCAAGTTTTCCAGCTACAAGCTTTGAGTTTAATGCCCAGTCTGCGACAATCGGCGGTGTGGTTTCCATGTTACTGGTGATGTTCGCATAACGCTTCTTATTCGTATGAGTAGGAATTCCTTGTCCATGTGTTCCATTCCCTTGTTCGGCTGATACGTTTCCACGTTCATTCGAGCCGATCTGATAGTTGTGCGTTTCATACATATTTTCATGTCGCGAGCTGCTACTTGTTCTGGAACTTCGTTTGTCGCCACTTGCGTTAGTGGGTAGACAAACATCTTTGTTTGATTGTTTAGCCAATTTATGTTTTTGGGATAGAACTTTCATCTCTTCCTCGTCGACTATTAAGTCTATCGCCCTATGCAAAGCGTCTGCCATTGTTTGATGTCTGTTCAGCGAGATTTCCTTCCTAAAATCCGATTTGTACCCTAGTGCCTTCTTCTGCGCGTCAATGCCCACTTTGTCGCTTAAGCCTTAGATTCTCGTCGCCACCTTTTTGAACCGTTCGATAAACTTCCTAAAACTCTATGTCGAGCTTTGAGTCATCGACCACAGATCGACGTCGGAAGTATCCTGATCCATGAAAATTGAGTATCGTTTCATGAATTCCTCGGACAGCTGTCGAAAGCTTCCAATGGAATACAGTTCTAGTCTGGAGAACCACTCGAGCGCCGCCCCTTTCGGTTTCTACGAACAAGAGGCAGAAACCGGCGTCCTTCTCCTTCTCCCTAAGATTGGCTCTTCCCATTGCTATACGGAAATCCATCATGTGGGTTTTCAGATTAGTTGTCCCGTCGTAGCTTGGGATTTTGAGCTTGCCTGGATTGGGGATTTGTGTTTCGGTGATTCGAGTTGTGAACGGTGTCTTTCGTGTTTCTTCCAAGATGTGGTCGATCTCTGGTGCAGAGCTCATTTCCCGGTGAACTTGCGATCGTACGGTTTTAATTTCCCGGTTGTTTGGGCCAGTGCGACTCTAAGCTCATTGAGTTCGTTTCGTTTTTTGGTTCGTCCTCATTCAAACGACTCGTTTGATTGAGTCTCCTGGTCGTCTCCTTCTTCCTCCTGGAATTCATCGTTGCTCAGTTTGGGGACGTATCAATCCGCTTCTATCCTTGCACACGGGGTTGCGAAGGGTTCCTCATAGAGACGCCGGGCGTCGAGAAATCGAGCCTCCTGTGTTCAATTGGGGTGAAGTTCACCGTTCGGAAATCCGTGCTCGGTTCTCGATTCTAAGTCATTCGACCTGATACGTGAGTGCTATTTGCCTTCTCTTGTTCCTCTGTCTTCTACCTCAGTGCAGCCACCATCTCTTTTAACTCGGTCAGCGTTGCGTTGACTGTTGCATCTTTCACGGTTGTGTTTGTAACGATTCCGCATGTCACAGCATTTCCCGTAGCGACGTTGGTTGTTATGGTATTGTTTGCTGCGGTATTGTCGTTCGTTCCGTCAACCACCAGTTGGTGATCTTTCCCGTATCTGCTTCCATCTCCGTCGGTGCTCATATCTTTGGATCTGCTAGTCAGTGGTTTTTAAGTGTAAGAAACTTATATTCCCCACAGACGGCATCAAACTGCGAGAGTCGAAACTCGCACTATCGATATTTGTAGAGCTAACTTTTTAGAGAACAAAAATTTTAAGAGTAAACACATGAAATAGAGACCCGGAGGATATGTTATTGATAGATCGAATCGGAAACAAAGTACAAGGAGCAAAAAGGCTTAAGAGAGTTCTAAGTTCTAAATCAAGATGCTAGGGTTTTTCGAGATGCCTAAATGATAGGAAGTCCTTCTTCTTATATAGTCGCGGCGAGTCGGCTTCGAGGATCTTCGCCTGCAATTTCTGGAAATCTTCATGTTATCGTATAATCCATTTTCGTTGGGATTTACTTTTTCAGCTCGGATTTTCCTCTTCTGCTTGGAGATATCTTCTCCTTTTCTTCTTCGAGTTTATCCTTCCATTTTCTGATTATTCTTATGCGGCTTAACCTATTTTCCGAATGGCCAAGAAGGGACGAACAGAGTCCGTTTAAAAGTAAAATTTCATGATTCGGCCCAAAGTCTCGGAAATACGAGTCTTGTGGGTTAGGCCCAAGATCGTATTTAGTATAAATTTATTCGGCAATCCTGTTAACGTCTAGGAGCGTAAAAATTATTATTTCGAAGATGGGTTGCGGCCAGTTGCGCGTCCGGAGGGAAATATCGGCAAATGTCTGAGCTTCTGGTCTAAGCAGAATATCCGTTTGGAAGGTTCGAGGAGTATGTTAAGCTCGGAAGCCCTAAAGAGTTCAATCAGCTCGGAACTTCCGAAGTAATGGTTTGTGCTCGAAAAGCAAGAAGGGATGAGCTCGGGTTCGACCTGGTTCAGCTCGGAATTTTTGAGCTAGTTTAGCTCGGGTCCAAGCTGGTTTAGCTCGGGTCCGAGCTGTCCAGTCAGCTCGGTATTTCTGATCTGATTTGCTTATTTTGTAGTTTCTCAATAGCTCGTTTTGAATGTTTACGACTATCCGCAGATTCTATCAAGTTATGTGTTCGTCCGATTGATCCGCCTGGATGTTCGACTACATGGTTTTGTTCATTTCATATGGAAAGTTATCCATATGAAGCGTTTCTTGCAAAATACCATTCATACGTAACATCATTGATACGAAGTGTTTGTATGAAACCTTAACCATACGAAGTTCCGTTTATACGAAGTGTGGTGAAAGTCAGTATCCGGTCACTTGATCACGCTTTCTGCTATTGTTTTCGCCGAGGGGGATTTTGACCCCAACAAACTTAGGAAATAGATACTTTACTTGCAATCAATTTAAGGTAATACGATGTTAGAGTTCTTAACAGTAGAACTGGTAATACTAGGCGAAACTATATGAAATTTATGGGTTGTAGAATTGGTAATACAATGTCAAAATATATGAGAATCTGATTTTATTTGTAGAATGATGGCATCCACTTTCGTCAACCATGGGTTTTCGGTGTCGAAGGGGAGATTGGGAAGTTAATGAAACAGGTTGATGAGCAGTGTGGGATGATTCAAGACATGCGTAAGGAGGTTCAAAGCAATGCTTAAGAAATTGCCAAGCTTAAGGAGTTGGTGGCTGCTGTTTGGCTTACTAAGGATGTTTAACAAGTTCGGTTTTTAAGACATTATTGTAACATACTGGGCCCGGACCATTTTAGAAAGGCTTAAATGAATTAATTTGGCTACCTATGTCACCAAAGTGCACTTACCTTTTCAGTCACTTGTCAAGAGAAAACTCCAGAGTTAAGCGTGCTTGAGCTGGAGTAGTCAAAGGATGGGTGACCTACTGGGAAGTGACTCACGGTATCATGCGAGTGAGGACAAAACATGGGAAAAGGTCACGTGGTGATTGCAGAGTCAGTAAATTACTCAGTCGGGCCTACGAAAAATAACGCACCGACCGTCGGACAGGGGTGGGGCCCACGAGCTCGATAGAGGGATGGGTGACTCACCGGTAGAGGTGGACGAGGCATTACAAGTGGTTTCAGAGCTCAGGAAAGTCAAACCGATTCTGTCTAGGGAGACAATCCTTGGGTTTGAGGGTTATGGCTGCTCCGGTTATGAGTCGGAGGGTCAGAGATGGACCCTAACAAGATGCATAATTTAGGGACGAATTCCCGTTAAGTGGGGGAGAATTGTAACATACTGGGCCCGACCCATTTGAGAAAGGCTTAAATGAATTAATTTGGCTACCTATGTCACCAAAGTGCACTTACTTTTTCGGTCACTTGTCGAGAGAAAACTCCGGAGTTAAGCGTGCTTGAGATGGAGTAGTCAAAGGATTGGTGACCTACCGGGAAGTGACTCACGGTATCATGCGAGTGAGGACAAAAGATGGGAAAAGGTCACGTGGTGATTGCAGGGTCAAAAATTTACTCGTTCTGGCTCCCCGGTAGGGGTGGACGGGGCGTTACTTCCCGGTGAGTCACATATCCCTCTATCAGGCTCGTGGGCCCCACCCCTGTCCGACGGTCGGTGCGTTAATTTTTCGTAGGCCATACCAAGTAATTTTCTGACCCTGCAATCAGCACGTGACCTTTTCCCATGTTTTGTCCTCACTCGCATGATATCGTGAATCACTTCCCGGTAGGTCACCCATCCTTTGACTACTCCAGCTCAAGCACGCTTAACTTTGGAGTTCTCTCTGGACAAGTGACCGAAAATGTAAGTGCACTTTGGTGACATAGGTAGCCAAATTAATTCATTTAAGCCTTTCTCAAATGGGCCAGACTCAGTATGTTACAATTCTCCCCCACTTAACGGGAATTCGTCCCCGAATTCCGCATCTTGTTAGGGTCCATCTCTGACCCTCCGACTCATAACCGGAGCAGCCATAACCCTCAAACCCCAGGATTGTCCCCCGAGACAGAATCGGTTTGACTTTCCTGAGCTCTGATACCACTTGTAACGCCCCGTCCGCCCCAACCGGTGAGTCACCCATCCCTCTATCGGGCTCGTGGGCCCCACCCTTGTCCGACGGTCGGTGCGTTATTTTTCGTAGGCCAGACCGAGTAATTTACTGACCCTGCAATCACCACGTGAACTTTTCCCATGTTTTGTCCTCACTCGCATGATACCGTGAGTCACTTCGCGGTAGGTCACCCATCCTTTGACTACTCCAGCTCAAGCACGCCTAACTCTGGAATTCTCTCTGGACAAGTGACAGAAAAGGTAAGTGCACTTTGGTGACATATGTAGCCAAATTAATTCATTTAAGCCTTTCTCAAATGGGCCGGGCCCAGTATGTTACAGTTCTTGTAACGCCCCGTCCGCCCCTACCGGTGAGTCACCCATCCCTCTATCAGGCTCGTAGGCCCCACCCCTATCCGACGGTCGATGCGTTATTTTTCGTAGGCCCGACCGAGTAATTTACTGACCCTGCAATCACCACGTGATATTTTCCCATGTTTTGTCCTCACTCGCATGATACCGTGAGTCACTTCCCGGTAGGTCATCCATCCTTTGACTACTCCAGCTCAAGCACGCTTAACTCTGGAGTTTTCTCTGGACAAGTGACCGAAAAGGTAAGTGCACTTTGGTGACATAGGTAGCCAAATTAATTCGTTTAAGCCTTTCTCAAATGGGTCAGGCCCAGTATGTTACAATTATGCCCCACCTAACGGGAATTCATCCCCGAATTCCGCATCTTGTTAGGGTCCATCTCTGACCCTCCGACTCATAACCGGAGCAGCCATAACCCTCAAACCCCAGGATTGTCTCCCGAGACAGAATCCGTTTGACTTCCTTGAGCTTTGATACCACTTGTAACGCCCCGTCCGCCCCTACCGGTGAGTCATCCATCCCTTTATCGGGCTCGTGGGTGTCCGACGGTCGGTGCGTTATTTTTCGTAGGCCCGACCGAGTAATTTTTTGACCCTGCAATCACCACGTGACCTTTTCCCATGTTTTGTCCTCACTCGCATGATACCGTGAGTGACTTCCCGGTAGGTCACCCATCCTTTGACTACTCCAGCTCAAGCACGCTTAACTCTGGAGTTTTCTCTGGACAAGTGACCGAAAAGGTAAGTGCACTTTGGTGACATAGGTAGCCAAATTAATTCATTTAAGCCTTTCTCCTCGGGCCTAGTATGTTACAATTATGTATGGTTTGGCTTTATTTGTTGTTTAAGACTTATTATGGTATGTTCTCTGGTTTTGTCACAATGTTTCCTTTGTAAAGTTACTTTCACTTACAAAACCAAGTTCAAGTCGAAAATAACAAAATACTAGGACGGTTAACCCTTGGTTAAGACGTTTTTTCGAGATTTCAACAATAGGATCGTGCATATCCACGTCGTCATCTTTTTCTAGGATTTCATCCAACAAAGACTTATTTTCTTCCGTAGGTACCAACAAACTCACTACAAGAAATTCGAGTATTAATAGCAGTTGCAGATAGCGTTTTTAGTGTTTATGTTGTGGTTGATATACTCATGTATTTTAGATAGCGTTTACAAAAATACAAACGCTATGTTTACTCGGGTTGACATGAAACGCTAAATTTAACTGACGCAAAAATGAATGCCAGAAAATTCTATTTCCCTCCTTTGTTTTTTTAGCTTCCCTCCCTTGTTTTTGAGTTTCTTTCACATGTGTAACACATTGAGCGTTAAACACTTAGCTAAAAAAATCATTTTACCACCAATTTTTTTTGGCGTAAGAAGATATTTTTGCCTAAGTCATTTTCTCACATGAACAAAATAATTCTTTCACCCGACCCAAAAAAAACATCAATTTTTTTTTTCACAACTCTCTTCATCCTCCATCTAGATCCCCATCTCCATACCTACTCTCTTCGTCCTCCATCTCACTTGCTTTCCTCCTCCCTTTCTGCATACATTCCGTCTCAATTCTTCAACGCTTCTACCACCCTAAACCTTGTTGATACGAACCCTAAACGAATCGCGATCTTGCCGGAAATCCTATCAGTGACAGATTTAGTCGGATCCACGGTTGAGACTTTTCTGAAGACCGGCTTCGATTAAAATCAAGACTGAATTGGTTGCAATTCTCTAAGGTTTATGAAGCTGCAGCCATGGAACTGAATTGGGTTTTCTCTCGGAAAAAGCCCTGCTTTTGATTTCTTGTCTGACTTGTCTCGCGTCCTTGGATATTGTAAGTTAAGACATTCAAGAATTGTTTTTCTGCACTTGGTTGAGTCTCCTTTATAATATGTTGAAAGCTTCTTCTCCTGAAGAAATCCCTTGCTAAAATTGTCGAATCTTGTGAACATAACTTTGATATGACTTCGTATAATTACTGTCATTGTTACTCCAGTCTACAGTGTCTTGCCCTACCAATTGGGTCGTTGGACCAGACGAAACGAAATGCTATGAATCGAGCTCACATGTAAAATCATGGCTTACATTGTAATCTTGTTTTAGACTGCAGAGATATGATCAAAGATGCTCTGATCGAAGATGCTCTGATTCTCATGGGAGAAATTGGAGAGATATGATCAATGCTATATCTGTTGGGAATGTCCCGAAATCTATTGTACTTACTCTAAGTGAAAGTCGTATTGTCGAGACGAGACAATCATATGACACTGGGCAGTCATAATGCTTTGCTAGAAGCCACTTATGATCAAGGAGTCTAGAACTCATTGCTAGTGTTATATGATCCTACAGAGTCACACACCTAAGCAACCTTTTTTTTTTGGTCAGCAATATATATGTGATATATATAAGATATACATATGTGATATATATATATATATATATATATATATATATATATTTGCACGTGAAAGTGATTTGTTTGTAATGGGTCACAATTAATAATTGGGCTAAACCTATTACTACACCTAATATGATTAGGTTACAAATCATGCGTATATATAATTACGTTAACGAGAGATGAATTAGTTGAACCTCTGGCCACCGTTATTGAACGAGCATAACAAAGGTGAAACCCAAAGAGAGATTTGATCTCGACGACATTAGCATCCCGTTCCGATCTAGTTTGTGTGTGTGTGGATACCAGTAGAGGCGCAACACTTGAGGCGCTTTAAGATCTCGATTATCTGAAAATCTTCCGCTGCTAATCACCAGGTAATTCTGAGATCCTAATGATTCAATTACATGAACCCTAGATCCTAGGCTTGGAATTCAGACTAGGGCTGCCTAATTTGATTAAGAACTGCTAGAAATTCCTTCAGTGGTATCAGAGCCTTAGGGTTCTATTGAATCAGTAGCATGATGATTAGATTAGTTGAATCTAGATTTCTGTATAATTGATACAAGCATGCTAAAACTCGTTTTGATCAAAGTAACCTAGTTTAGGGTTTTTGTTCGAAAACGTTTTAAGGTTTTTTCGCATGGTGTCGATCGATGCCAATCCGGCGTCGATCGACACAGGGCGAAAACCCAAATAAAACTTAGGTTTCGTCTAGTGTCGATCGACACAAGCGTTGTGTCGGTCGACACAAACCTCGCGAAATTGATAAATCGGTTTAATTGGATTAGACCGGTTATCGAGCTTGGTTAATAATGGTTAAACGCTAAGAACGGTTTATTGCGATTGGTTTGATTAGGTTAGCATCGACCGACACTAATGTAGCGTCGATCGACACTGACTGGTTATCATAAAACCGGATTAATTGGATTGATTGGTTATCGCAAATTGGTTTTGGTTAACCTGCATCGATCGACACTAAAGTAGTGTCGGTCGACACAAGGTCCGATGGTTTAGGTTATTGAATCTGAAATCACAGAACCAAACCAATATGAACCATTTTAATTAGAAGAATTAAAACATAATAAAACTGAACGTTTTAAATGGTTCCGTTCCTCAGCCAAATATCAAGTCAACCTTGATGTCTTCCCGATCTTGTCAACTGTCAAGACTTGTTTCATTGTGCGATAGATTTGCAGTGCAAGGTGTTCACAATTACATGAGTAAGACAGGAAGTAATCGTGTTGATGGACTTATAGTGCAAGACATCAACAATTACATGACTTAAGAGATTGGTTTACTTGACTGGGCCATCAAAATCGTTTTGGGCTTAGAGACATCAGGTGGATTGGACATGAGATGTAAATCCACAACCAAGAGTTATATTAGATATAACTAGCAAAGAGTTGCTTACCTAGATAGCTAAAATTTGGGTGTTAGCCAGTGGCTCACTCAAGTTTAGTGAAGTATGAGTCTTGGATCATTATATTCATTTGAAGAAACATTGTTTGAATATAATGCGAGTTTTCTTAATTGTTAAGACTTCTCATTTCTTGAACATCATAACTAAACCTCCCTTGTTTTTTCCAGCTATGTCTAGCACAAACCATCGTAACAATTTCTCCCTGCGATCCGTCCTTGAGAAGGACAAGTTAAATGGATCAAACTTTCTTGAATGGTATCGGAACTTGAGAATTGTTCTCAAACAGGAGAAGAAGGACTATGTCCTTGAGAAAGTTCTCCCCAAGAAGTACCGAGCCAATGCCTGGCAGTCAGATAAGGATGCTTGGGATAAGCATTCTAATGATGCGGTAGATGTGAGTTGTCTCATGTTGGCTATCATGAACTCGGAATTGCAGAAGCAATATGAGTACGTGGAGTCGCCAATAGAGATGATCACTGGCCTGAAAAGTATGTTTTAGGAGCAGGCACGAACTCAGAGATACCAGACGGTAAGATCTCTGATTGAGTGCAAGCTACCAAAGGGCGAACCAGTTAGTCCTCATGTCATTAAGATGATGGGTTATATTGATAACCTGGGGAAACTGGATTGTCCTATTAGCCAAGAGTTGGCTACTGACATCATTCTGCAGTCACTGCCGTCAAGCTATGATCAATTTGTTATGAATTACAACATGGACAACTTGACGAAGACGTTGACTGAATTGCATGGGATGCTTAAGACTGCTGAACCTAACATCAAGAAGGACACCCCAAATGTCCTTATGGTACAAAAGGGTAAAAAGTTTAAGAAACTTGGTAAGAACAAAAGTGATGGCAAGACGAGCTCGATTGTGAATCCAAGCGAGTCTGGCCATGTTCCTAAGGTTAAAACCAGTCCTTCTGAAGATGTTAAGTGCCGTTATTGTAATGGTTATGGGCATTTGAAAAGAAACTGCAATAAATTCTTGGAAGATTATGAGAATCTGAAGAAGACGTACGAGACTTCTTCTTCATGTATTATGTTATAGAAGTAAATGTTACTTCTTACAGTCCTACTTATTGGGTATTTGATACCAGCTGTGGTACTCATATTTTGTGAAAATGTGCAGGGCCTGAGCAAAAGTAAGACTATGGAGAAAGGACAAGTGGATCTACGCGTGAGAAATGGAGCAAGAGTTGCTGCATTAGCCGTAGGAGTATTTCATTTGTTTTCTTTTATGGCATGTTTTGAACTTAAAACTGCTACTATGTACCTGCTATTAGCAGAAAGATTATTTCTAATCCTTGTTTGGATATAGAAGGATATCAGTTTTCAAATTAAGAATAAGTGTTATTGATTTGATTACAGTGATATATTTTATAGTAGCAATCCATTAGAGAATGGAGTTTATGTTCCAAACCAGAATGTGCCTAACTATAACATTAATACCAAGAGATTCAAGTCAAATGATACGAATCAAACTTCTCTCTGGCATTGTCGTTTTGGGCCACATAAATGAGAAATAGATTCAGAAGCTCCATAGTGATGGACTTTTGGGCTCATCTGATTATGAATCATAATGAGTAAATTGAATATTGTTTATTGGGTAAAATGACAAAGGCCCCTTTCGAAAAAGGTAGTGTCGATCGACACAAACGGTGCGTCGGTCGATACAGGTTGCGAACGAACAAAATGAAAGGGCCAGAGGCTTATTGGGCTTTATACATACGGATGTATATGGGCCAATGAGCACTAGTGCTAGAGGAAACTTTCAGTACTTCATTACCTTTACTGATATTTTCAGTAGGTACAATTATGTCTTATTAATAAGACATAAATCAGAATCTTTTGAAAAGTTCAAAGAGTTCCAGAATGAAGTACATAATCAATTTGGCAAAAGTATTAAAGCTCTACGATGAGATCATGGAGGTGAATACTTAAGTCAAGAATTTAGTGATCATCTGAGAGATTGTGAAAGAGTTTCACAATTTACTCCTTCCATCAAAATCAGTTACAGAGACACCACATGAGATGTGGACTGTAAATGTTTCTGATTTATCCTTCATAAAGATTTGAGGTTGCAAGGCTTATATAAAACGTTTAATCTCTGATAAGCTCACACCCAAATCCGATAAGTGCTACATCATTGGTTGTCCTAACGAAACCAAGGCATGTTACTTTTACAACCAGTCCGAGAACAAACTGTTTGTTGCTCGGAACTATGTTTTCTTGAGAAAGACTTTCTTTCCAAGAGGAACGGTGGAGTAAAGTACAACTCGAAGAAATTCGAGAATCACAGGAGACTGCTCAACCCAATGAGGAAGAGCAGCAGTTAGATCTACAAAGAGTTGTAGAACTTGCAACTGTGGTGCCTGAGGTTTGCAAGGATCTGGTGAATGTATATTCGATATACATTCAAAAGGCGAGTTTCTGAAGAAGTGTCGATCGACACAAAAGTTGTATCGATCGACACAGTTCGCGAACCAAAATATTGATTTTGGTTTATAACTTAATTAACTACGGTTTAAATCTTGGTTAATTAGGTCATGGTAAAAGTCAACATATGAGATATGCGCGCGAGTTTTACACAAAACTGAAGCTCGCAAATCCGAAGGGATCCGTCATGAACCCGAGAAATGTGGATTTCTCGTAACCAATTGCCATGATCTGTTGATCATTGAAAGTGACGGGCCTGCGAATTTTGAAGAAGCAATGATGGGCCTTGACTCCGAAAATGGCTGAAAGCCGCTGAATCCGAAATGGGATCCATGTCACAGAACCAAGTGTGGACTTTGGTCGATTTACCCATTGAGTGTAAATAGATTTTCAAAAGGAAACTGATGTGAATGGTGATATCCAAAGCTGGATTGGTGGAAAAGGTTTCAAGCAAATTCATGGTGTTGACTATGAAAGAAACCTATTCCCAGTCAACATGCTTAAAGTCCATTCGGATTCTCCTAGCAACCGCCACTCATAATGGTTATGAGATCTGGCAGATGGATGTGAAAACAGTTTTCCTTAATGGAATTCTTAAAAAAGATGTGTACATGACACAACCTGAAGTTTTCATTGATCCTAATGAAGCTAGGAATATATGCAAGCTTCGCCGATCCATTTATGGATTGGAGCAAGCATCTCGGAGTTGGAATCTTCGTTTTGGTGAAGCAGTCAAAAGGTTTGACTTCGTCATGAATGAAGAGGAACCATGTGTTTACAAGAGGACTAGTGGGAGCGCAGTTGCATTTCTAGTATTGTATGTTGATAACATACTACTTCTCGGAAAAGAAGTTCCATCGTTTCAGTCTGTTAAGACCTGACTCGAAAGTTGTTTTTCGACAAAATTATGGGAGAAACCGTATACATTCTTGGAATAAGAATCTATAGTGATAGATTGGATAAGCTAATTGGATTGTGTCAAGATACTTATGGTGATAAGGCCTTGCACAGGTCCAGTATGCAGGATTCCAAGAAGGGCTTCGTGCAAATGACTCTTGGTATTACTCTTAGCAAGACGCAGTGTCCTTCGACACACGCTGAGCAAGAGCGAATGAGGGTCAGACTACTGCTAAAGGCATTAGATGTCTTAAGATGTGATCTTAATTTTAGTGGGAGTTGTTATTATTAATTTTAGTTATGATATGATGTTCGTATAAACATAATTTGATTATGTTATTGAAATCTAACATCTATATTATTTAATAATGGTTATTAAATAATAGTCCCAAAGTAATTTATGACATTTTATAGGTCATCAAGTATGTGACTTGATCATGAAACCCTATAAGTGATAAATGACATAAATTAAGTTGGTCCCTGGTCAAGGTTGTTAAAGTGGGACATTAACAACCGCGTGAGACTAGTATGTGAGGTGACTGATGACTAAGTTTCATGGAGTCATTAATAAGAGTATTAAAGTCAATCACATAGATATGTGTTGGAGAACACAGGATCGGACATGACCCACTGATGAGAACTCTACGGGATAGTTATATAAGTGTCATGAGAGTTTTCATTACGACTATAGAGTATAGTCCTTAGACCTGAGTTCATCATGTTTTCTTATATATGAATTGGTCCGCTTTAACCTTGTCAAACGTCAGCCGTAACTGGTGACTATAAAGGCATTGATTGGACGTATCATGAAGTGTGTGAAGAAACAGGGATGGAACAAGATGGGATTTGTCCCTCCTATATAACAGGAGATATATATCTCAGGGCTCATCGAAGATTTGATACTGAGAAATGTGTGGCCACACTCAAACGAGGTGATTGTCAGTCGTTTGTCTTGTCAGTATAAATCAGAGTTCGATGAACATGATCTTGGCTAAATAAGGGTGACACAGATCTTGCCTTATGCCAGATCGAGATATAGCGACGAAGGGATTATGGGAATAGATGATTCCAGTACAAGTGGGAGATTGTTGGGAATGTCCTGAAATCTATTGTACTTACTCTAAGTGAAAGTCGTATTGTCGAGACGAGACAATCATATGACACTGGGCAGTCATAATGCTTTGCTAGAAGCCACTTATGATCAATGAGTCTAGAACTCATTGCTAGTGTTATATGATCCTACAGAGTCACACACCTAAGCAACCTAGATCAGCAATACAATGGGTTTCATAAGTAATTATATATATGTGATATATATAAGATATACATATGTGTTATATATATATATATATATATATATATATATTTGCACGTGAAAGTGATTTGTTTGTAATGGGTCACAATTAATAATTGGGCTAAACCCATTACTACACCTAATATGATTAGGTTACAAATCATGCGTATATATAATTACGTTAACGAGAGATGAATTAGTTGAACCTCTGGCCACCGTTATTGAACGAGCATAACAAAGGTGAAACCCAAAGAGAGATTTGATCTCGACGGCACTAGCATCCCGTTCCGATCTAGTTTGTGTGCGTGTGGATACCAGTAGAGGCGCAACACTTGAGGCGCTTTAAGATCTCGATTATCTGAAAATCTTCCGCTGCTAATCACCAGGTAATTCTGAGATCCTAATGATTCAATTACATGAACCCTAGATCCTAGGCTTGGAATTCAGACTAGGGCTACCTAATTTGATTAGGAACTGCTAGAAATTCCTTCAATATCTTCTGCAATCATGGTAAACATTTCTCTTAACGAATTCTTGATCTGAGTCCAGGGAACACCAAAAGCATAAACTGTACTGTGTCTTTTATTTTTATTTTTGGGACTGATATCGAAAGTATAACAAAAAAATATACAGGAACTGATTGGTATGAGGGGGAAGAACATTCTTGGTTCCTGGAGATTTCCCAAACGGATGCTCAGTAGCCTATTTGAAATTGTTTCCAACATCAAACATGGAAGAATACAATCCTACAACAGGATGATTGAAATGGCTAAACAAGTTTGGAGAATACTACAACAAGAAGCTTCAGGCAGAACTCAACAGACTCAGAAAGCTGCACCCTCATGTCAACATCATGTATGCAGACTATTACAATGCTGTATCATGTCTTTTCCAAGAACCAGCCAAATTCGGTTAGCCTTCTTGATCCTTCCTACTGAACCTACAAGACCAAGTTCATTGATACGATTTTAATCATCCATCCAATCAGGGTTTATGAACAGGCCCTTGCCTGCATGTTGCGGTTTACGATTTTTAATCATCCATCCAATAGATGGCTGTACCATGTGCCTAGAGGTGGTAGGAACATGGACTGGAACATGAGACTCAACACTGCCACAACTCTTGCTCAAGGAATCACGTAGGTCAATCTTATACTATAGCTTTTGGTTATAATTACTTTACTTTACTTTTGTTTTCAAATCTGAGAAGTTTGAAACTTCTGTCTGAACAGGACTCTACATGACAATGTCAATCCACAAGTGGTGCACCGGGACATCCGAGCAAGCAACATGCTTCTGGACGAGGAGTTTGGAGCTCATCTAATGGGTGTTGGTCTCTCAAAGAGCTACATGTCATGTTCTTTGGTCACTCTGGAACAAAAATGACTCTTGTTAACTTTGATTGTGTAAGCAGGATTATGCATTTGTAACAGTGTTAGTAATGAGAACAACATTCTTGGATTCAAAAATTACAATACAAATAAATTGTGAACAATACTACAATTTTTTTTAAAAATAATTTAATATTCAGAAACTGCACAAAATATTGTTAAAGATAATACCAGTTGGATTCAAAAAAGAAAATACAACAAATTATTCAATTTTAGAGTATATATAGGCTTTAGAGTGAAATACTATTAATTTATTTGCAATTTTCTAATTAAATCTTGACGATTTTTAATGACATATCTAAAAAACAAATTCAACTAATATTAACGGTTTAGAGTTTAGGGTAATGTAGGGTTAGGGTATTGGAATGTAAGAGTTGTTAGCTTACCTTTGGAATTTTTCATTAACAAACTAATATAAACTTAGGATATAAATAGGATTTAGGATTAGGATATTAACTATGAACTAATATAAAAGTTGAAGTTCCACAAACATTTTGTTTAGGGTTTAGGGTATTAGAGGGTTAGGGTTAAAGTATTAATGGGTAAAAGTTTTTGATTCACACTTACAATATTGTCATTATATTGTGGTGAATTTTATGAGCTAGCTTTTATAAACTTGAATATAAATCTATAACCATTGTTTAAATCTTAAACTGTAAACCCTAAATTCCAGACCACAAACACAAACCCTAACCTAATGATCTAAACCATACGCTTCTAAACCTTAGTCATAAGTATTAAATTTCTAATTGTGTAGTATTAAACATAAACATCAGATAATATGCATAAAAACAATTCCAACACTTATAATAAATTTCAGGTATAATAATTTTAGTAATCCTAAACTCTAAAATTTAAATATAATATATAATCAAAATATGATTATTTTGTAAATGAAATTGATTATAAATAAAATATACCATCAAATAATTTGTAAAATAGTTATAGGATATATAGTTTGTATTTGATTAAATTATCACATATTTTCAAAGTAATCTACTAATTAAAAGAAAATAATAACAAAAACAATTAAACTTAAAAATGTAAATAAAAAAGATTGGTGTTAACACAAACAACCAATAAAAAGACCGACTTTTCATTGGTTAAATAATAAAGGTAAGGATCACATGTCCTTCATTACCCACCATTAGATCAAATTAAAATAAACGGACGTGATTCGTTTCGGGTTTGCTTATGGGTGTCAATTGGGTTCTTTAGTGGTTCTGTTTCTCGCTTGGATTCGTAAGTGGAGGAGACCAGAAGGAGATGAAGAAACTTATCTGTGCTCGGAAGTCGGAACTGAATCAGCTTCGCCAATGGCTTCGTCTCTGTCACTCTCATGGAGCTCCTCGCTTTGTTCGTCTCACAGCTTCAATGGCATCGCAAATGAAACCCTAAAAGTATCCCAGCGAAGATCCACTTTGGAGGAAGTTGCCCAGAAGAAAGCCAAGAAATTTTGCAAGGTAAAGTGATTACATTTAATGGGTTTCCTTTAAAAAGGATTCTAGTTACGTTTTGATTTCGAGCTGGTGTTTATTGGTAATGGAAGAAACATAAATGAAATTGACCTTTGTATTTTTCTAGTTTAGCGATTGGTTGATACCTTGCGTGTTGATTCTTGGGTAAAGAAATGAAACACAAATGGTGAATGTTGTTGAAAGTAATCTTGAAAGAGGATGTGTTGGAGTTGGGTAAGCAAGGGCAATTACTGGACGTGAAAGATGGATTCTTCATAAACTTCCTCTTGGCTCTTACCCACTGGAAAGGCTCAGCTTTTGATTGTAAGTCTTGTTTACATAGTATCAGATTTTGATTGTATTGGGAATCATTTCTACTCAGTTGTCCTGCAGTGTCACAGCACAAGACCTCGTTGACATCATCAAGGCGCAACTTCAAAGGTAACAAATGTTGATAGCTTTCAATATTCTTTCTACAACCTAATATGACTGAGGTTTAACAGAGACATAGACAAACGCCTTGTCTCTCTTCCGGAAATCCGTGAAACTGGAGAATACATAGCCGAACTCAAACTTCACCCTGATGTCACTGCTCGCGTTAGGCTCAATGCTCCTGATCATCAGGTGAGAATACTGATAATGTAAATTTCAGTGAAAAAGAGAGGGAGCAATGTGGGATTGCTGAATCATGTGGATGCCTATGGGCGTACTTGACTAATATGCGTTCATTTACTAACCCAGTTCCATCTCCGGTGGGCCTGTCCTGAGGGAGCTAAAGCTGTGGTTTGGAAATGATGCGTGGTGATTTAACAAAGGAAGCTTGCAGGTAACATCAATGTTTCTCTTTGGTAGCCCTGGGCAAAAAAACCGGAACCGAATAACCGAACCGGATCCGACCCGAAAAATCCGGTTCCGGTTCGGTTCCGGTTCCACCCTAAATAACCGACGGATCCTCTAATTTTGGAACCGTCGGTTCCGGTTCGGTTCCGGTTCCTATCCGGATCCGAATTAAAGAACCGATGGAACCGAATTAGAAATTAGAAGTTAACCCCAAACCAGAGCTAAACCGACCATCAATTTGGAATTAAAAATTATTCGGATAAAAAACGGATATTCGGATAGAAAACGGTTATTCGGATACCAATATATCTGTTTTATCCGGGTCCAAAACAGAATTTTCGGGTACAAAACGGGTATTCTGATACCCAAATATCCGTTTTATCCGGGTCCAAAACGGATATTCGGGTACAAAACGGATATTTGGATACCCAAAAATCCATTTTATCCGGGTCCAAAATAGATATTCGGGTAAAAATAGGTATTTGGGTACCCGAATAACCGAATATTTTAAGAACCGAATTTAATCGGGTATTTCACGGTTCCTAAACTATTGGATCCGAACCGATCCGGAACCGAGAGGAACCGAACCGGATCCGAACCGAGACCTCTATAAGAACCGATTGGATCCTAAATCTCAATACCCGACATACCCGGATCCGATCGGTTCCTATCCGGATCCGATCGGTTCCTATCCGGATCCGAACCGAGGAACCGAATGTCCATGGCTACTCTTTGGTTTATCATTTTCCCTGCAAGAACTTAGTATTATTCTCTTTCACAAGCTCTTACGCTTAAATACTGAAGCCAACTCAAATGTATATCAGAATCTTACAAGAATTTTCTAGGTTCAGCTGTATAAACTTGTTAAGATAATTGGTTGATTCTACAACTCATTTCTTGCCAGGTATAGAAAAACGTGGAAAGCTAAAACGTGAAATGAAACTGATAATTGTCTTTTTATGTTTCAGTTGATGTATTGATACCATCAAGACCATACATAGCTCGGATTCAAAAGAACTAGATAATCTCAACCAAGCAATCATAAATAGTCAGAGCTCGAGTTTGCAAGACGAAGAAGAATTGGAAAAAGAAAGAGACTTTTACTCCTCCAAGTTCTGGGATATAGGAATTGTATTTTTTTTTTTTGGGTCGTAAACTAAAAATTGCATTTGTAGTCATGAATTAAGAATTATTTAATTTTTTTTTTATAAATTTTAGTTTTATTATTAAATTTTTAATAATAAGAATAATATTTTTTTAAGAATTTCATTAATCCAAAATTAGTGAATTGGACGACAAAAACAAATAACAAAATATAAATGCTATTTTAAAATAATATATAACAATTATGCACACACTAAAACGCTATCTTAAAAATATATACCATAACATTTACTGGAAACGCTATCTTAAAAATATATAACCATTGCATTTACTGAAAACGCTATCTTAAAAAATATATAACCATTGCATTTACTGAAAACGCTATCTTAAATCAGACTTTTTATCGCGGTCGATGACATAGCGGGTAACACAACACAATCGTATCAATACATAGCGTTTTCCGGTAGCTATTAATACGCGAATTTCTTGTAGTGACTATCAATGTTATGTGAATTTAAAAAATATAGAGATCAAAAACATAACAACCCAAATAATCTAGAGATCAAAAACATATGACTAACCATGGTTACCCCTAGTTACTCATACATCGTATTAAGAGGAAACCCTTTCATGTCGCCTTTCTTCCAATTGTATTTGCACATCCTAGGACAATCGTCATGAGCGTCTGGATAAACTTCTCGAAAGATGTCTCTCAATTGCGGATTGGCCTCGTCTGCTAAAAGCTACACAACACACATAAAATTACAGTTATCTTAGTGTATAAGAAATATTAAACAATGAGTAAAAAAATTTACTTACCTCTAAAGGAATACAAAAACCTGGAAACGGCCAGTTACCACTCACCATGCCATTATAATGATTCATCGTGTTCTTAATATATTCTAACATGTGCTCAACGGAGAATCTCCCCCAAGGAAATGACACGCATAACCTAAGATCAATCACCAATCTTTGAAAGATTTCCAACACGGGTGTAGCGTCTTTTCCTTCTTTTGTCGGGCTATAAACAATGCTGGATATATAAGAAATACAAGACCGCCATTTTCAACCTATCTGCATTCCTATCAGGTTCCATTTCCTCTAGCTTAGCTTTTACGTCTTGCGGTCTTATATACCCTTCAAAATGTTGTTCACGAAGTCCATACTGCCTAGTCGCCGCCAATTCAATGGGTAGTGATGGCAGTCGAGTCCGATATCAACGCGTGCTCTCTTAAACCATATCGGATGGGAACGCCATTCACGACAAACCAGGCTTCCCTTTTCTTTTGGATTTCTGCCGTACGAAGAAAGAGCATCCACTTGGGTTGAACCTTGTGATTTTCGTCCTTTGGCATGTGAAAAAGTGTGAGAACTGTAATTGGTTCTCAAACCAAAACTTCTCCTTCTTAGTGAGCTTCACTTTATCAAACGTATTCGAAATGTCTTCGATGTAACACCTCGTATAGCTTGACACTCTTACTATACTCCGTAGGCGGAAAATACATTCTCAGAGGTCGTAAAGCTGTCGTTTCTACCGAGAAATCCTGCAACAACATACAATTTTACAAATTTATGCCAGTATATATTACCAATAAAATCACATTAGTTTTCCGTAGTTCTACCAGTATTACTTATTAATACATCCTACATCTACCTAGTTTTCCCAATATTACTTATCAATTCAACATACTTTTACCAAGTTTTACCATTTTTGAAAATAAATTCAACATAGTTTTCTCAACTTACCATTGGATGGCCGTCGCTATCGGTTTCCTCCTCCTCGGTTACGTCTCCTCCATATCCTCCATCTCTAGTTGTTGCTTGCAAGTTTTCTTCTCCCTTTTCCTCGGCTGAGGATTCAACAACATCGGTCTTGCCATCATCCTTCTACTTCTCTAAGGTTTCTCCTTCCTTTTACTCTTCATCGGACTCCGCCTCCTCATCGTCATCGGACTCCGCCTCCTCGTCATCATCAGACTCTGCCTCCTCGTCGCATCGTACTTCTCCTCCTCCTCTTCCTCTTCTTCTTCGGTTTCGTATTTGTCGGGCCGCTCTGATTCTAAGTTATTGACTCCACCCTCAGGATCAACAGTCAGAACCGCCGATGAACTCACCGGAGAGGGCTCAACTTCTTCTTCTTCTACAATAGTTGCAATGTTAGCCTTCTTCGATGCATTCTCTTCTTTTGAAAGATTCGTCGACGACTCTTTCCTTATCTTCGGCTTCAAATTCTCCATATTCTTCTTATCCTCCTTCCGTCGTCTTCAGGGTTTGCTCTCGCCGCCGACCACCTTGTAGACACCACCATTTTCGTTGAGCGTCACAGAAGATAATGAGTAGATCTAGGATAGTTTTACGAGAGGAATCGAGAGAATATGAACGTTTTATGAAGAAGGAACGATAGAAAATTAGAGTTTTACTCTACAGTTTCTTAAGTTTTTAATTCTTGGGTCAGACCCGTTAAGGTTGGGTCAGTTGGGTTTGACCTAGGTACAACTCGTAATTTTTAGATATTCGGTAGGTTAAAGGGTCATTTACAACATTTTCGGATTAAATTAAAAAGAATGTTTAAAAAAATTCAAATTAGAATAAGGTCATTTGAGATTTTCTTTTCGGAGATAAAGAGGCATTTGAGATTTTGTTATTCACTCAGTCTCCTCACGATCTCCATCCGTAGCCATCAATATTCCTCTTAATACTGCCTTCAAATTTGTAACGTCCGCATTCTCCCACCCAACCGTTGCTTCAATTCCAGCGGCATGATCTATAAATTCTTCTCATGATTTTCCAGATACCTCATCTCCACTCCTATTTTCTCCTTCAAACAATTTTTGCTTCACTATCTCTCGATCTTACCATTGCAAAAAATGGCTCAAGTAGATGTCGTCGCCATTCCTGCATCTTCCAACGATGCAACCTTCAGTGAGCTGCAATTTGGAAGATCCTCCCTGAAGATTTTCGGGCGCATCCTTCGCTTCTTGGATGCTAAGAACATTACGAAAGACGGAGAATTTATGGGTATAGTTTTCAACATCTTCGATGATAAGGTAAATGCTAAAACCCTGCTCCTATTCTTACCTAAACCATTGCGATGCACAAAATATGCTAATAGCAGATTAAATGGAAAGATAGAAAACATATTGAGAGATATACACAACAATTAACCATGCAATCCCATGGTCTCTAATGTCTGAGATGAAGATGACTTTTATGGATCTCTTTGAACGTCCACTTGAGAGTGAAATTGCCTAACATTGATGTGATACCAGGAAGTGTTTACTTAACTCCAAGTGAAATGAATCCTTGATGCTTCTTGGGATCAAAGGTTGCTTCTTCTTTCTTCCCTTTTCATTTTCTCTGTTTATTTTCCATTTCAGATTTGCCTTTGATGGATTTTAGGTTTGCACGGAGATTATGGTAAAGTATGCTACAGATCTTGATGGACTTGCAAAGGATTTAGCAAGAAGATAAGTAGAGAGTTACAAACTCGGTGTGCAATTAAACACATATTCAGGGTTCTTGACGGTTCTTCAAGATAATGAAAATATTGGTGGACTTGAAGCCATGGATAGTTCCTCAAGAACCTTCTTTCACATAAAACCGGTGCCAAACACACTTGTTTGAGTCAAGTTTAGCACTTTCCTTAAAAGGCCTATTCAGGAATTTAGGTCGGCCCAGAATGGAAAGACGGTTTAGGGCCCAAGTCGGTAAAACATGGGTTAAACCCGACTCGGTTCAACCGGCTTACATTTAGGGTTTTGGAAGATACAAGCTGAAAGAAGAACAAAGGCGGCGCATAGCGATGTCGAGATACGAAAATATTCCATATCTCGATAAACCGAGATATTAGGAAATATTCGTGTTTATCTTAATTTTCCTTATGTAAACCGACTTTGTAAACCTATATAAAGGGACCTCATATCATTCAATAAACTTACGCTTTTCACAATTCTTTAGCCTGAGAGATCTTAGAGCCGACTTGACCTAATCTCTCTCCAAAGATTTAGACATATTCTTTTCACCGCTTTGTTCCTCCTCGGAAACCTAAAGCGAAACCCTAATCTCACCGTGTTCTTAAATCCTCTTTTAGAATCCCTTAAGAAAACCCTAAAATTCTTGCTATCTTTGGATACGCAGAATTGATATCTCACAATTGGCGCTGACTGTGGGGATTTCTGAAAGAAATTTTTGAACGAGATGTCCATGAACAACGACGAGATCGATCCGGAAAATCCCAGGGTCGAATATGAAGGAAGCGATAAGGATCTAAGTGATCACGAAGTCGAAGAAGACGAAGCATTTGACGGCGGACAACCGCGAGGCTCCAATTCTGGAAAAGACGACAGGCGTGTCCCGCCAGTCGATGAACTAGCAAAACAAGTCGACCAAGACAGAGTTCTAGCCACTTTGA
Source organism: Orychophragmus violaceus (assembly GCA_030180135.1). Taxonomy (NCBI): domain Eukaryota; kingdom Viridiplantae; phylum Streptophyta; class Magnoliopsida; order Brassicales; family Brassicaceae; genus Orychophragmus; species Orychophragmus violaceus. The sequence goes on from CM058236.1 coordinate 41,824,931, forward strand.
TGGCAAAAATCGACTCTCAGTCAGAACTTAATCAAGGAATTTTCGGAAACAATTGACCTGTTGCAGTCAGAATAAGATCGAATCCGTTCAGACCAGCAGTCAAGGAAACCCAGACAGAAGGTGCCTCCAAAGGTGAAAGATAAAGTTGCCAGACAACTGATCTATGAAACACCCGAAGGGGACCATCAAGAACAAAGCCGAGATGGCAAGCCCAAGAAAGACTCACGCAGAGAATGCGATGAGGGAGGTAAACATGAACGGAGCTCGCATCGAAGGAGGGATTCAGAAAAACCCAAGCGGAGTTCACACCAAGAACATGACGACTGGTATGAAGAAAGGTACTCACCCGACAAAGATGAGCGCACCGATCATGAGACACGGCACGACCGAGGCTCGCGTCACAGATGGAATTCGCGACATGAGAACGACTCGCACCGGGATAACCATCGCCACAAGCGAGGTACATCCCACGAGGATGCTCATGAGACACCTAACCGCGGAGCAAGCCGTAACCAAGTTGAGAAACAGTTGACCGAGCTTAGGGATACCCTAAAAGAATTGAGATGCGAGGTCCACAGCGTCAAGGGATCCGCTCCCGAAATTGATCGGATTATTGAGGAGACTCAGAGGACACCTTTTACGTCGCGCATACAGATACGTACATACGGCAGAAGGAGAAGCTCAGATTACCGATGTACAATGGGACGAAGGATCCCGCCACTTACCTAACAACTTTCAAGATCATGGCATCTAAACCGCGATTCTCGTCATCAAGGGAACGCGACATAGGTTTTTGTCAATTTTTTGCAGAAACCCTAGAAGGGGATGCACTGACCTGGTTCTCTCGGCTACCACCTAAGTTGATTAACGACTTCTCTGACCTTACAAGAGCGTTCGTGAGGCACCACTTTGCATACGTGAACAAGGACACATCATTAAACGCGCTGATGTCCATGTCGCAGGAAAAGAAGGAAACATTGAGAGCCTTCATAGACCGGTTCAAGGCAACCATGACGCGAGCAGAAGCCCCATATAAATTCACCATTGCGGCTCTGACAAACGCTGTCTGGCACGAGTCGCCGTTTTATCAAGACCTGGTTGTCAACCCACCATTGATCATCGAGGACGCCCTTCATAGAGCAAACAAATTCGTGGAGTTAGCGGAGAAGAAAGTGGCCCTGGCAAAGAAGTTCGGTTCGACTAAACAAACTGATAAGAAGGAAGACAGAGAACCTAGGCAACTCCGACAAACCACGACAATGGTTGTCGGCAACTCCGACAAACCACGCTCGTCGAAACCATGGAATAGATGGGGCAAAGAGGGAAAAGAAACGGCACCGCATGCTGCTTCCACTACGGGAGAAAAGTATTGCGAGTACCACAAAGCCACCTCGCACGATACTGCTGAATGTCGGAACCTCAAAGACGCATTGTATGCCCGACTTTCAGATGAAGAAATCAAGGCGGCAATAGACAGATTGAAAGGAGAATCCGGACAACAGCAAGAAGAACGAAGGGTCGATGAACAAGCGCCTAAGCAAGGAAAACAGCAGCGGCGCATCAAAAGCATAGATTTGAAACGCGACCGAGACGAGGAGGAAGAAGACGAAGAGGCGAATCCTAAAGCCGTCCGAAGAATCAACATGATTATGGGCGGCCTAATCTCCATAAATGACTCAGTCCGATCAACCAAGGTGTACGAGCGCTTGGCTTTAGCCGCAAAAAATGCGCCTCAACCCATCCTAACTGACGATCCTCCCGTCATCTTCACTGACCAAGATCTTTATGGGACCCACTATCCTCATAACGACCCACTAGTAGTCGAACTCCTCATCGGAAGTTGCCAGGTATCCCGGATCTTGGTTGATACATGTAGTTCATTAGACCTGATCTTCCTAGACACACTCAAGAAGATGGAGATTAAAGAAGAAGATATCAAGCAGAAGGCTATTCCTCTCACCGGCTTCACGAGCGAAACGACATACACAATCGGGACGATTAAGCTGCCGGTTACGCAGGAGGAGTTAACAGAATGGTGAGGTTTCACGTCATTGACAAACCAACCATTTATAACGTTATTCTCGGAACTCCGTGGTTATATAGCATGAAGGCGGTGTCCTCGACTTACCATCAGTGTCTGAAATTCCCGTCACCTAAGGGAATCCAGACAGCCAAGGGATGTCAAAGAGCAAGTCGGTCATGCTTCGCAAGGGAACATAAGATAAGAGTTCCCCCGTGCATGATCAACAGAGAACAAGGAAGGAAAGCTCCCGAGAAGGAACTTATCCAACAAATCGTCATCGATGCATCTGACGCAAGTAAGTGTGTAGGAATTGGCGCGGAATTACCGTAAATATCAAAAAGGAGTTGATCGCTTTCTTGCAGCAAAACGTTGCGACCTTCGCATGGTCAGTCAAAGATATGAAAGGCATCAATCCAGCAATCACGACTCACGAGCTCAATGTTGACCCGACTTATAAGTCGATCAAGCAAAAATGGCGTAAGCTCGGTCCCGAAAGGGCTAAAGCAGTTAACGATGAGGTAGAAAAATTACTCGATGCCGGTTCAATTCAAGAGGTCAAGTATCCCGACTGGCTTTCCAATTCGGTCGTCGTCAAAAAGAAGAACGGAAAATGGAGAGTCTGTGTCGACTTTACGGACCTCAACAAGGCCTGCCCAAAGGACAGCTTCCCATTTCCACATATCGACCGGCTTGTTGAAGCAACCGCCGGAACGAATTACTATCATTCATGGACGCGTTTTCAGGGTATAATCAAATCCTCATGAACCCAGACGATCGAGAGAAGACGGCATTCATCACTGAACGCGGTACTTACTGCTATAAGGTCATGCCATTTGGCCTCAAAAATGCCGGCGCCACCTACCAACGGTTGGTCAATCGAATGTTCGCAGGCCAGCTCGGCACAACAATGGAAATTTATATTGACGACATGCTGGTTAAATCTTTAATCGCCTCTCAGCACGTCGGTCACTTAAAGGAATGTTTTAACATCCTCAACCGATACGGAATGAAGCTCAACCCGGCCAAATGTACGTTTAGAGTAACATCAGGAGAGTTCCTTGGATACGTGGTAACCCAGAGAGGAATATAAGCTAATCTGAAACAAATCTTGGCGATAATCGACTTACCATCTCCCAAAAATACGCGAGAGGTACAGCGTCTGACCGGCCACATAGCCGCCCTAAACAGATTCATATCTCGTTCGACAGATAAATGCTTGCCCTTCTATGAGCTCCTCCGAGGAAATAAAAGATTCATATGGGATGATAAGTGTCAAGAGGCGTTCATTCAGCTCAAGGACTACTTGTCAAACCCGCAATATTGTCAAAGCCCGAGAACGGTGAAACACTATTACTGTACATCGCGGTCTCAACGATAGCAGTCAGCGGCGTACTAGTTCGAGAGGACCTAGGGGAACAAAAGCCGATCTTATACGTGAGAAAAACGATGAATGGAGCCGATACCAGATATCCCGCAATGGAAAAACTAGCTCTCGCAGTTGTTATCTCGGCACGGAAGCTACGACCTTATTTTCAATCACATTCAATCGCTGTGGTGAGCAGCCAGCCGCTTCGGACAATCTTGCACAGCCCAGGACAATCTGGTCGCTTGGCCAAATGGGCGGTAGAACTAAGTGAGTACGACATCGAATACAGAAACAGGACAACCGCCAAGTCACAGGTAATAACCGATTTCCTTGTAGAGTTATCACCTGAATTGGATGTCGGTACCGTGTTAGAGGACAAGAATTGGAAACTATTTGTCGATGGCGCTTCATCCAAAAAAGGAGCCGGGGTAGGAGTACGTATCGTGTCCCCAACCGGAGAAGTATTGGAGCAATCATTCAAGCTGGGTTTCACAGCATCCAACAATACAGCTGAGTACGAGGCTCTGCTGGCCGGTCTTAGGCTAGCTAAAGAAATTGGAGTACGACATCTCTTGGCCCATTGCGACTCCATGCTTGTCGCGAACCAGATCAACGGAGATTATGAAGCTAAAAACGAGCGAATGGAAGCTTATTGAAAGGCGGCATTAGAGCTTACCAGCTCCTTCGAGTTCTTTGATATCGTCCAGATGCCGAGGAAAGAAAATGCGCCAGCGGATGCACTCGCATCTCTGGCATCGAATCCCGACCTCTGCCGACAAATCCTAGTAGAAACGATCCACGAACCAAGCATCCCGCCCCCCGAAATCAATCACGAAGAATCCGATGATACCGTTCTCACGATCCAACAGAATGGCGAGGACGACATGTGTCTTGATAGTCAAGCAAAAGATGCTGACCACATTGCACTCTTGACAGACGACAACGAAGATTGGCGACAGGAAATAAGGACTTATCTAACCGAAGGAAAACTTCTTGAAGATACGTGGGCAGCACGACGACTTAAAGTCAAAAGTGTGAGGTACACGATACATAACGGAATCCTCTACAAGTACTCAGCCAACAAGATCCTCCTCCGATGTATACACGGAGATGAAGTTCACCGAGTTCTCGAAGAAACCCATTCTGGAGAAGGCGGGAATCATTCTGGAGGACGGTCTCTCACCCTCAAAATTAAGCTAAATGGTCACTACTGGCCGACCATGATAGCTGATTGCGAGACCTATTCCAACAAGTGTGAAAAGTGTCAGCGTCATGCGCCATTCATACACCGACCAACGGAACTGCTTACAACGTCAACCACGGCCTATCCATTCATGAGATGGGCAATGGACATCGTCGGACCATTACTACTTTCAAATCAAAGACGTTTCTTGTTAATCATGACCGACTACTTCACAAAGTGGGTTGAGGCCAAGGCTTAAGTTGCAATCCACGACGTCCAAGTTCAAAACTTCGTCTGGAAATACATTATAAGCTGATATGTATTGCCCTTCGAGATCGTCACAGACAACGGATCACAATTCACGTCAAATCTTTTCGAAGGATTTTGTAAGAAGTGGGATATACGTCTCAGCAAGTCGACGCCGAGATATCCTCAGGGAAACGGACAAGCCGAAGCTACAAACAAAACTATCATTGCCGGCATCAAAAAACGCCTTGAAAGCAAGAAAGGAGTCTGGGCCGACGAGCCGGATGGAGTCCTTTGGTCACACAGGACAACCCCCCACCGTGCAACTGGGGCCACTCCTTTTTCGTTAGCCTTTGGCGTGGAAGCAATGGTTCCGGCAGAGGCAAACGTCTACACTCTGCGCCGAGCCCTCATGCCGCTGCATACCGAGATAAATGAGAAAATGTTGATCCAAGCTCTCGACACAATTGAAGAGGAACGAGACCGAGCTCTACTTCGCATCCAAAATTATCAGCAACTCGCGGCTCGATACAATAACCAGAAGGTCAAAGAGCGACATTTCCAAGTCGGTGACTACGTACTCCGCAAAGTCTACGAAAACACTAAGGAATGGAGAGCAGGCAAACTCGGCGCAAAATGGGAAGGACCATACAAGATAACAAAAGTCGTCAAACCTGGTGTTTACGAGCTCCAGTTAATGAAGGGCAAAGCCTTACCACGCTCCTGGAATTCGGAAAGTCTGAAGGAATATTTCTAAGACGGCAAGACGACTCGCTTAAAAAAAAATCCTATGTATGAACTACGAGTGACTTGATTCTTCCTCGGAAGATATGTAGGCATCCCTCATCGCCACAATCACAAATCTAATAAAATCTTTATTTCGCAGCATATACCGAGCTAAAAGACCAACGAGCGTCAAAGTACAAAAGCCGAGTTCATAAACTCGCAGAACACCGAGATCATAAACTCGCTGAAAGCCGAGTTCTTAGTTTGCAAAATTCGGGTTTAGAAACTCGCAGAAAGCCGAACTTCTTAGTTCGCAAAAGTCGGGCGTAGGAGCTCGCAGAAAGCCAAGCAAAGACTCGCACTAGCATCATGCTCCCTGGCCAGGAGTGTGGTCTTCCTTGCGCACGAGGTGCACATCGTGGTAGGGAAAAGCTGAGATCCGTCTCGCACATTCTTCGCGGTAGTTGATAACAAGTAAGTCGAGCACCTAAGCCTCGCACATTCGCCCGCCCTTAGAATAAAGCCGAGCACACGTGCCTCGCAAACCGCCTTATGGCAAAACATAATTAAATCGCTATCTGTTTGAATTTGTCGAAAAAGCAAGTTTAATACAAGATTAGCCCGGTTCAATTATGTACATAGGATGATGTATTTTAAATCGCTCTGTTTGGAATTTGTCAAGAACAAGTCTAAAACAGATAAGTCGGATTTAATTTGAAATACATCTCCGACTATAAAGAAAGAGAGAGCAAAAAAGTTAAACTTAATTCCTCCTTAACAAGAGGACAAAAGTTTTACAAAAAACAAAAGAACAAGAGAAAATTACATAAAGGCGAATCACGGAGAAGGTTGAGAAGGGGATGATGAACTGGTGAGAGAACAAATGTGAGCTCTTCCTACGTCACAACCTCCATCTGATCAAGCTTCGCATCAGCTGCAATCTCGTCAGCAGCGACCTGGTCCATGACGGACGTAGGAATCAACACGCCTTCCTCGCCAAGTTTCATCAAACATTTTTTAAGACCGGAGATTTGAGCCTGCTCGATCTGCAAGGCAGTAGCTGCCTCCTGATCCTTCACAAAACGTTGGAAAAGATCAAAGTGGTTTTGCACCTTTGCTCTCACCGCGGCTTCAACACGATCTCTTTCTTTTCAGACTAGGTCGGTATAGAACTGTTGGGATTGTGTCCTGAAATCACACTCGTACTCACTCCTGATGATAGTTGGTTGTCGAGATCAGACATTTCGTATAATACTGGGTGGTTGCAATGCTTTGCTAGAAGCCTCTTGTAATCTGTAAGTAGTGGACTTACTGCCAGTATTATATGATCCTATAGGGTCACACACCTAAGAAAACTGGAAGCATAAATATGGGAACGATCATTACGGTAATGATCATGTTGATGTGTATTGGATACACATTGATATTGAGTTTTATAGTGGTGTGTCGATCGATACAGTGAGTGTGTCGATCGACACAGATCGGGTTTCGAAACTGACGTTTCGATTTAATGACTTAAACGAATTGGAATTTATCTATTTTCGGTTTATTCATTCCAGGACTATATAAAGGCTTATGTGGTCGACCTGGAACCCTAGCCGTTCATTTTTCTGTTGCAGAGAAAGCATAACCACCTAAACTCAGTGATCCCAAGATCCGGCACTAGCATCCTGGCTTTCCAACTTTGTATGCGTGTGTATCTGGTAGAGGCGAAGCATCTGAATCGCTGCTGATCTCGATTACCATTCATTCCGCTGCCATCCCTGAGGTAAACACGAGATCGATGATTCAATACTATAACCCTAGATCCTAAGCTTTCGAACAGTGGTATCAGAGCTATTAGGGTTTAATTCATTGAATCAAAAGCATGTAATTCGAAAACTGATGTATTTGAATAGATTTATGCTTGTTGTTTCATGTTTTGATCAAGAAAAACTCGGTTTTAGTCTGTGATTTAAAACGATGAATTTGTGTTTTCGCATGGTGTCGATCGACACTAATCTTGTGTCGGTCGACACGCCGCAAAACACGTATAAAACTTTAGGGTTCCGATCTTAGAGATCGGATTTCCTGTTACCCTAATGTGTCGATCGACATACTGGGTGCGTCGGTCGACGCAGTTAAAATTGGTTGATTTCGGTTAAATTAGATTTACCAGTTATCGACCCGGTTCAATTGGATTGAACCGGAAAAGCCAATTTGGTTTTGGTTAGGTCATGTCGAACGACACAGTGATGTGTGTCGATTGACATGGATCATTAAACCGGACCGGTTCAATTAGATTGAGCCGGTTAAGGAAATTTGATCCGGTTTGACCGGTTATCGAAGTCCGGTTTAAATTAGGTTGTGTCGACCGACACCAATGGTTGGTGTCGATCGACACACCACTCGCAGATTTGGTGGTTGAACCTCAAATTGCGAATACCAAACCAAATTTAATCCAATTTTCTAGATTAACCTAAACTTAATAAATCTAGATGTTTTAATTAACTTAAAAACTTCTTGGATGCATATTGGATATGCATCAAGATTAAATAGTTCTTTTCCTCAACTAAATATCAAGTGATCTTGATGTCTTGCCCAACCTTGTCTACTGTCAAGACTCGTTTCGTTGTTGGATAGACTTGGAGTCCTTGGTATCCACAACTACATGAGTAAGGCAGGTGATCATTGATAGACTTGCAGTGCGACTGTCAATGATCACAAGACTGAAGAGATTGGTTTACTTGACTGGGCTATCAGAAGTTCTGGGCCCAGAGACATCAGAGTGGATAAGACATGGATTGTCTTATCTGCGACCAAGAGTTGTACTGGGTACAATTAGCAATGATTTGCTTACCTAGATAACTAAAGTTTGGGTGACGGCGAGTCGCCCACTCAAATTTTGGTGAAGTAAGGATCTTGGTTCATTGTATTCATCTGAGGAAACATAGTTTTGAATACAATGCGAGTTTTCTTATTGGATAAGAATTCTCATTTCCTTGAACATCATAAATAAAACATCTACCTCTTTTAATTACAGCTATGTCTGTCCCAACTCACATCAACACTTTCTCGCTAAGATCCGTCCTTGAGAAGGACAAGCTTAATGGATCAAATTTCTTGGAATGGTATCGGAACCTGAGAATAGTTCTCAGGCAGGAGAACAAGGAATATGTCCTTACAAGAGTTCTCCCCAAGAGGCCACGTTCCAATGCCATGCAGGCAGATAAGATTGCTTGGGATAAGCATTCTGCTGATGTCAAAGACGTTAATTGTCTAATGCTGGTGACTATGAACTCTGAGCTGCAGAAGCAATATGAGAACGTGATGTCACAGATTGAGATGATTAACATCCTGAAAGCCTTGTTTCAGGAGGAAGCTCGCACAGAGAGATACCAGACGGTTAAATCTCTCATGGATTGCAAGCTGGCTAAGGACAGTCCAGTGAGTCCTCATGTCCTTAAAATGATGGGTTACATTGATAACCTGGGGAAACTGGACTGTGCCATTATCCAGGAGCTGGCCACTGACATGATTCTGTAGTCTTTGCCGTCGTGTTTTGATCAGTTCATCATGAACTACAACATGCAAAAAATGACCAAGACATTGACTGAGTTGCACGGCATGCTAAAGACAGCAGAGCCGAATCTCAAGAAGGAAACTCCTAATGTACTGATGATACAAGGGGGTAAAAGGTTTGAGAAACCTAGTAAGGATAAGGGTAAGGCTAAAGCTGTCCAGACTGAGAGTCAAGACAAGCCCAAGCCCAAGCCCAAATCCGGGCCTTCTCCTGAGGACAAATGCAATTACTGCAAGCAGCTAGGGCATTGGAAGAGAGACTGCAAGAAGTTCATGGAAGATTACAAGAAGCTGAAGAAGACGTATGATGCGTCTGATTCAGGTATTTATGTTATCGAACTTAATGTTATGACTCCTAGTTCTACTTTGTGGGTATTGGATACCGGCTGCGGTGCTCATATTTGTACTAATATGCAGGCACTAAGAAACAGTAGAACGCTGAAGAAAGGACAAGTGGAGCTACGGGTCGGGAATGGAGCTAAGGTTGCTGCACTGGCCGTAGGCACTTATGATTTGTCTTTACCTTCTGGCATGGTTTTAGAATTGAATAATTGCTACTTTGTACCTGCGATTAGCAGAAACATAATTTCAGTTTCCGTTCTGGATTTGGAAGATTTTGATTTTGCTATTAAGAATAAAGTTTTTTCTTTTCATCGTAATGGTACATTTTATGGTAGCGCCCCATTAGATAATGGGTTATATGTCTTAAACCAAGAAATGCATGTCTTTAACATAAATACAAAGCGGTTTAAGTCAAATGACGAAAACCCGACTTTCTTATGGCATTGTCGTTTGGGCCACATCAATGAGAAACGTATTCAGAGGCTCCATCGTAATGGGCTTCTGGGCTCATTTGATTTTGAATCATGTGAGAAATGCGAACCTTGCTTGATGGGCAAAATGGCTAGGGTCCCTTTCAACAAACCGACTGAAAGGGCCAGTGATTTATTGGGCCTTATTCATACTGATGTATGTGGGCCAATGAGCATTGTTGCCAGAGGAAATTATAAGTACTTCATTACCTTCACTGATGACTTCAGTAGGTATGGCTACGTCTATTTGATGAGACATAAGTCAGAATCCTTTGATAGATTCAAGGAGTTCAAGAATGAAGTACAGAACCAACTTGGCAAAAGTATCAAAGTTCTGCGGTCAGATCGCGGAGGAGAATACTTGAGTCAAGAGTTCAGTGACTATCTGGGCTAGTGTGGAATTGTTTCACAACTCACTCCTCCTGGAACACCCCAATGGAATGGAGTGTCAGAGAGGAGGAATCGAACCTTATTGGATATGGTTCGGTCTATGATGAGTCATTCAGATCCTCCATTATCCTTCTGGGGATACGCTCTAGAAACGTCTGCGTTTACACTGAATAGGGTGCCATCTAAATCAGTTGAAAAGACACCACATGAATTGTGGACTGGGAATATTCCAAGTCTGTCTTTCCTGAAGATTTGGGGTTGTGAGGCTTATGTCAAACGTTTAATCTCTGACAAGCTCGCACCCAAATCAGATAAATGCTACTTCGTTGGTTATCCTAGGGAAACCAAGGTATACTACTTTTACAACCGATCTGAGAACAAAGTCTTTGTTGCTCGGGACTGTTCTTTTCTTGAGAGGGAATTTCTTTCTAAGAAAAACAGTGGGAGTAAAGTACATCTCGAAGAAATTCAAAATGCACAGGAGACTGCTCAACCTGGTGAGGAAGAGCAGCAGTTGGATCCACAAAGTTCTGTGGAGACCACGCCTGTGGAGCCTGAAGTTTGCATATCCGGAAGGATCCGTCACGAACCCGAGAGATATTATGGATTTCTCGTGACCAACTGCAACGATCTGATGATCATTGAAAGTGACGAACCAGCGACCTTCGCGGAAGCAATGATGGGCCCGGACTCCGAAAAGTGGCTTGGAGCCTCTAAATCCAAAATGGAATCCATGTCAGAAAACCAAGTATGGTCCTTGGTCAATTTACCTAATGGTGCAAAAGCCATTGAGTGTAAATGGATCTTCAAGAAGAAGATTGACGTGGATGGTAATGTCCAAATTTATAAAGCTAGGTTGGTGGCTAAAGGTTTCAAACAGATTCATGGTATTGACTATGAAGAAACCTATTCCCCAGTCGCTATGCTTAAATCCATTCGGATTCTTCTAGCAACTGCTGCTTATTATGATTATGAGATTTGGCAGATGGATGTCAAAACCGCCTTCTTGAATGGAATTCTGGAAGAGGATGTGTATATGACACAGCCTGAGGGTTTTGTAGATCCTAAGAATGCTGGGAAAGTATGCAAGCTTCATAAATCCATTTATGGATTGAAGCAAGCATCACGGAGTTGGAATCTTTGTTTTGATGAAGCAGTAAAACAATTTGGTTTCATCAAGAACGAAGAAGAACCATGTGTATACAAGAAGACTAGTGGGAGCGGAATTGCGGTTCTTGTATTGTATGTCGATGACATACTTCTTCTCGGTAATGACGTTCTGTTGCTTCAGTCCATTAAGACTTGGCTCGGAAGTTGTTTTTCCATGAAAGACATGGGAGAAGCCACGTACATCCTTCGAATCAGAATCTACAGAGATAGAGCGAACAGGCTGATTGGATTGTGCCAGGACACTTATATTGATAAGGTGTTGCACAGATTCAAGATGCATGATTCCAAGAAGGGCTTCATACCGATGTCTCATGGCATTAGTCTCAGCAAGAAGCAGTGTCCGGTGACACATGCTGAGCGAGAACGCATGGGTAGGATTCCTTATGCTTCTGCAATAGGATCTATCATGTATGCCATGCTCTGCGCTCGTCCGGATGTAGCTTACGCGTTAAGCATGACGAGTAGATACCAATCTGATCCAGGTGAAGATCACTGGACAGCTGTCAAGAATATTCTCAAATATTTGAGACATACCAAGGATAAGTTCTTGGTATATGGAGGAAGTGAAGAATTTGTGGTGAATGGATTCACTGATGCGAGTTTTCAGACGGACAGAGACGATTTCCGATCACAGTCTGGATATGTCTTCTGTCTAAATGGCGGTGCAGTGAGCTGGAAGAGCTCTAAGCAGAATACCGTAGCTGATTCCACGACGGAAGCTGAATATGTTGTTGCTTCAGAAGCGGCAAAGGAAGTTGTTTGGATCAATAAGTTCATGACTGAACTTGGTGTGGTTCCTAGTATCTTGGAGCCAGTGGCTTTGTTTTGTGACAACAATGGAGCCATTGCTCAGGCGAAAGAACCCAGGTCACACCAGAAGTCTAAACACAAATAGAGGAGATATCACCTGATTCGTGATATCGTCAATAGAGGTGAAGTGAAGATCAGCCGAGTTCCGACGGACGAGAATGTCGCTGATTCTCTGACTAAGCCACTCCCAAGGCCTAAGCATGAGAGTCATACTACTGCTGTAGGCATCAGAGATCTTAAGATCTAATCTTGATTCTAGTGGGAGTTCTTATGGTTTTATTTTAGTTATATTAAGATGTTCTTGCAAACATACTTTTGGATATGTTTAATGAAATTTGATTTCAGCATTATTTATTGTGATCTAAATAATGGTCCCAAAATAAGTTTATGCCATATTATAGGTCATCAAGTTGAGGACTTGATCATGAAACCCTATAAGCTATATATGACATAAATTATGATGTGTCCCTAGTTGAGGTTGTCGAAGTGGGACACTGACAACCGTGAGAGACCAGATTGTGAGGTGACTGTTGACTAAGTTTCATGGAGTCAATGATATGAGTATCACAGTCAGTCACATAGATATATGTTGATGAACATATGATCGGACATGACGCGCAAATGAGAAGTCTCCAGGATAGTTATATCTGTGTCATGAGAGGTTCTCATTACGACTATAGAGTATAGTCCTTAGACCTGAGTTCATCATGCTTTCTTGCATTTGAATTGGTACACTTTGACCTTGTCAAACGTCGACCCGTAACTGGCGGCTATAAAGGTATTGCTTAGGTGTATCATAAAGTGTGTATGGAAACAGGGATGGAACAAGATGGGATTTGTCCCTACTGAATAACGGGAGATAAATATCTCAGGGCCTATCGAAGATTCAATACTGAGAAAATGTGTGGCCGCACTCAAACGAACTGTAGTTCAGTTGTTTGTCTTGTTCAGTATAGATCAGGAGTTCGATAAACATGATATTGGCTCAATAAGGATGACACTAATTCTTGCCTTATGCCGAATCGAGATATAGAGACAAAAGGATTATAGGAATTGATGATTCCAGTACAAGTGGGAGATTGTTGGGATTGTGTCCTGAAATCACACTCGTACTCACTCCTGATGATAGTTGGTTGTCGAGATCAGACATTTCGTATAATCCTGGGTGGTTGCAATGCTTTTCTTGAAGCCTCTTGTAATCTGTAAGTAGTGGACTTACTGCCAGTATTATATGATCCTATAGGGTCACACACCTAAGCAAACTGGAAGCATAAATATGGGAACGATCATTATGGTAATGATCATGTTGATGTGTATTGGATACACATTGATATTGAGTTTTATAGTGGTGTGTCGATCGACACAGTGAGTGTGTCGATCGACACAGATCGGGTTTCAAAACTGACGTTTCGATTTAATGACTTAAACGAATTGGAATTTATCTATTTCCGGTTTAGTCATTCCAGGACTATATAAAGGCTTATGTGGTCGACCTGGAACCCTAGCCGTTCATTTTTCTGTTGCAGAGAAAGCAGAACCACCTAAACTCAGTGATCCCAAGATCCGGCACTAGCATCCTGGCTTTCCAGCTTTGTGTGCGTGTGTATCTAGTAGAGGCGAATCATCTGAATCGCTGCTGATCTCGATTACCATTCATTCCGCTGCCATTCCTGAGGTAAACACGTGATCGATGATTCAATACTATAACCCTAGATCCTAGGCTTTCCAACAAGAACCTCTCTTGGTTCTTCTTGTCCGATTGGAACTTAAGGAGATCAGCCTTCGACTTCTCCTCGGCAGCACGCAGCTTCTCCTCTGCTTCTCGAAGCTTGTTGGCAAGAACCAAGTTGTTTGCCTCCAACGTTTCCTTTTCCTTTTTCGCCTTAGCAAGAAGGCTTTCCCTATTCTTCACGGCTTTGGTCATTTTCGAAGAACTCCAAGCAGCCTCAAGGGCAACGCGGTTTGACGCCGCAACCATCTGAAATGAAACAAAAAAGGTTAAGCGGTGTTATGAATGAAACACAATAGAACATTCAAAGGAGGCTTACCGTTGCTTCCGCATGCATTAATTTGAGAATGGCATCGGAGTGAGGAAGTTCTTGCAAAACCGGCCAATCCGCTTCGTTCCCCCGGATACAAGTCAGCATGTCGAAACACGCTCTGGGATTATCGATAAGAGGGACTTCGCTATTGTACCGATAAGCAAAATTATGAATAGAAGGACGCACGTCTCCTTCTCTCATCACACTCTGAGGACGAACGTAGACAATCTCCTTTTGGGAAGAAAACGGCTTCTTATTACCGGAAGAATCTGCGATGTCCCCCTTTTCCTCACAGAATCGCTTCCACGGGTTTTTGATCTTGTCAGGATTAGCGGTAGCCACCTTTTCGACAGAAGCTTGCTGGCCGGGTTCACTCACCTTAGCAGCTTTCTTTACCGGCTTCTCTTGACTCGACTTCTCCTCAGCCGCCCTCTTCCTGGACTGAACCTTGGGTAGGACTTTCTTAGCCGGAGCCACCGTGGTAGGCGCGAACTCTACAACGGCCTGAGTAGCCAACTGCTCACCAGGAGTAATCACCATCTCGTCTTGAGAAGGCGGAATCGTGTCTTTTTCCTTCGACGGTTGGCCAGAAACAGAAGGTTTAGATGAAATCTTCTGCGAATAATCGACAGACGCGATCTTCTTCACTTTGCCCATCTTCCTTGGCTTAACTAATTGTTGTGGAGTAACCTTCGCTTTGGTGTTCCACTTAACTGCAAAAATAAAAGTTCAGATCTCAGGAATGTAGGGAGCATCGACTTTCGCAAAATGGCTGGAAAATGAAATAATTTTACCTTTAGAAATCCGCGGGAGAGACTTGCTGATACGTTCCCGAGAAAAGTCTGACCACTTTCGAAGACCGAGAGCTTGGATCTTTTTAAGAATCGGAAAAAAATGATCCGGGTACGGCTTGAGAAAAGGATGATGCACTGCAAAAGCAAAACAGTATTGAGTAAATCATCCATGTTAATATAGGCAAGTTCAGAACGACATCTACCAAATTTTGTATTCCACGACGTTCGGATAAGTTCTCTATGGTCGTCAGGAACAACCAGTGAAGACATCTCGACGTAGAAGTAGTGTCGCTGCCAATTGTTAATTTTGTTAGGCGCGTTTAGCACTACACGATTACCACTCTTCAGTTTAACCGCGAAACAACCCGGGCTGGTTTCCGTCATAGGGTTAATCGAAGTCGCCTCTTCAAAGAAGCTAACGGTTATCGTTATATCAGCTTCGGCGCCAAGCACGAGAAGACAAACCATGTGGCGAACCGCAACGGCAGAAAGCTGGGAGATAGCGATCTCGCGACGATGGCAGTAAGAAACGAGTAAGTCCGGTAAAGGCAACCAAAGTCGCGAACCTCCAGCATCGGTATTAATAAAATACGACTCATAAAGGGTCATATAACCCGGCGGGGGAGTCCAAGGGCGGTCGAACGTACAAGGTATGAGGAAATTGATCTTCGGGTCAGCTCCACAACCTTGGAGCATAGCAGTCACCGACTTGACGTTAGAGCGAGTTTCAAAGACGTTTCCGTAAGCCTCGCTGGGAGCAGCCGACAAACCAGGAGCTGAGGCACGGGCATCGACATCCGACCCGGTTCCCTCAATATCCACATCTTCATCGAAATCGTCGGGTTCCGAATCTCAGAGTTGCGGGATCGTAAACTCGCTTCGACCCGAGTGTTCTGCGGCGTCGGTCAGCTGAGATAGCTCACGACGACGAATGAGTTCCTCGGCCGCATGATAACCGGGATGGTCTCTCAGGTCAGAAGAGGTGGAGGCAGACGACGATCCCGAAGAACTAGTATGACGGCTTGAAGAATTGTCTGCAGAAGAAGCGGTGACGACTTCCTTGTCTTTATTCTCCGAGCAACGAACCATCGACATTATCACGAAGAACACAACCAAATTTTCTGATCTAAATATCCTAAAGCTACGGCGAAGCAACGGCGGAAGGCAAATCGGAAAATAAAAACCGGTGGAGAGCGAAATTTACCTTTTATCTTCTTCACTTGAGCAGGAATGAGGAAGTAAGGAGTGAAAATGGACTACTTATAGTGAAAATGACGGCGTCGTACCCGAGGCAATAATTACCCTACGTGACGCTTCGTTCCTCGCAGCTACGAACCGGTCCAACCGAAAATCGATCTGATTTTCCACAAAACCGGTCCAAACCTTCACAATTGAATTCGCCCCTGTTTAGGTAAGGCCGAAAACGGTCCGCTAGTTTGGGCCTGAAAAGAAGGAAGGTTCATCACGATATAAGGTCTGGGCCCATGAAAAATTACTTCTTAAACCATAAAGTTAACTCCTCGCAACGCCGACTTGAATAAATTCAAATCGCCGCACTGGGGGGGGGGGCTTATTGTTGGAGTCAAGTTTAGCAATTTCCTTAAAAGGCCTATTCAGGAATTTAGGTCGGCCCAGAATGGAAAGACGGTTTAGGGCCCAAGTCGGTAAAACATGGGTTAAACCCGACTCGGTTCAACCGGCTTACATTTAGGGTTTTGGAAGATACAAGCCGAAAGAAGAACAAAGGCGGCGCATAGCGATGTCGAGATACATAAATATTCCATATCTCGATAAACCGATATATTAGGAAATATTCGTGTTTATCTTAATTTTCCTTATGTAAACCGACTTTGTAAACCTATATAAAGGGACCTCATATCATTCAATAAACTTACGCTTTTCACAATTCTTTAGCCTGAGAGATCTTAGAGCCGACTTGATCCTAATCTCTCTCCGGCGATTTAGACACATTCTTTTCACCGCTTTGTTCCTCCTCGGAAACCTAAAGCGAAACCCTAATCTCACCGTGTTCTTAAATCCTCTTTTAGAATCCCTTAAGAAAACCCTAAAATTCTTGTTATCTTTGGATACGCAGAATTGAGATCTCACAACACTTGCTATCGATCTTGGAGACACGGATACGATATGGAGCAACGAAATGTTGTGCAGTGTGAAGCGTAGAGTGCAATGCCAAAAAAAGCCGCAACGAGTATTTCAATCGTAAAATTCCACAAAAAGAAAACAATAAACAACCAGGAGCTCGTATCCTAGTGGTAAATGTAGTGGTTGTACCCTTCCGCTATTCAGGTTCGAATCTTCCTGGCCACCTAACCGCGCTTTAAATTTGGAATAATTTTTGAAACGCGTACCCGAATACAAGGTCTCGTTTGATTAGTCTTTGAGCCTATAGAAAACCTTTGGAATCCTCACGGTTATAAAAAAACAATAAACATAAAATGTTATAAAAATAAAGTATTGGATTTGCTGTTATATTCCTTTCACCATTTTGAGCATGCCAAAGGAAATGATTGATAAAGTTTATTCTACGTACTTGGTCAATGATAATTCAAAGTGTTTGTTCAAAATAATAGTTTTCATATAATAATTTTCCAATAAATTGATGCCAATGCGATCATTTTTAAACTCACGTAAGGCATTTATCTAATTATTTGCAATAATTTGTCTTTTTTAAATAATCCAAACCGTCAAATATTTATTCAAATACATTACAAAAGGAATGGACATAGCGACACAAAGATAAAAGAAACGTTGGAAAAGAAAAGGGAAAAGAAAAGAATAAGATAAAAGAATAATATGGAGGAAATTTTCTTTCGACATACATCACTATAATCCATCAGTCCAGAAACTACTGTTAACCTTTTAGGTCAGAAAAAATGCAATCTTCGACCAAGACGAAAGTCTAGAGAATGTCGGTGCGGTACGGACATGGGAGAACAATGCTCACCGAATGGTTTGAATAAAGCAAGATTTATAAGGACGTCAGAAAATGCGATATGTGGAGTTACCAAAATACTTCGTCTGGGATAATATGAATAAAATGTATACATAGAAAACAGAAAAGGAACCATTGGGAAAATTGTAAACATTCACTCAACTGGAGGATATCTATATTACTTCTGTATTCCATTGCCCATATTAAGGTTTCGAATTCTGCATGAAGAGGGGACAAACTTTTTCTAATATTCATTGCTCCCATCATAACATTTGCATCATCGTCATTACAACGATACCAACCTTGTCTTGAGAATGAATCTCCATCTTTCCATGATCCATCTACATAGCACCATTGCCCTGTTTTGACCGATTCCTGCTCAACACTTATTAACCCAAAGTTTTCTACCGAATCCTTTACCTCTAAAAGTTTTGCATTCTCCCATGTTGCATATTCTATTTCAGCCATTCTAAAAGTTTCTTGGGGGCATCTATCAATTTGATTGTAAATCATATCATTCCTGCTTTTTAAAATATACCACAAAATCCAAGGGTAAACAGTAGTATTGTTATCTGTGGGTAATCTCAAAATTAAATAATCCATATTCGTAAAAATTGATGGTGATGGAAAAATCTCCGAATTAGTTGGAATTGAAGACAAAGCCCAAGTATGTAAGGCTGGTGGACATTCAAACAGAACATGATTTATTGATTCCTCCTCAATTCCACACTGCACACATTGCATATCGCACTTTATTCCTCTGGACTTCAAGTTTTTTGGTTACCGGTAAACATCCTGAAATTGCTTGCCAAATAAAATGCCTTAGTTTAGGTGGACATGTTACCTTCCACGAAAATGCTTGTAGACTCTTGACATTTGGTCCCAAAACAGGAAGGATCTCTCTATCTCCTGGGAACTCCCTTTCTGTATGGGATCCTGATCTAACAGGAAGGATCATCCCATCGAATCTGGTTGATTAAGACGGCTGAATGGTATACTGATACTCAAACTCACATCCTCAGCTTCAATAATCATCTCCAAAAGCTGTTATTCCAAAATTGATAGTGATGATCAATCAACTGATATACCGTATATATATTGTGTGTAACATTGGGTTTTTGAATTGCTGGTCTTGGGCGATAGGCTGGTATCCAAGGATCATTTCATATTGAAATAGACTCCCCTGTTCCCACTCTCTTAATTAGTATTTTTTAACCAGAGATCTAGCTGAGATAATACTCCTCCACCCATAGGATGGCGAATATGATCTTATCGGATCTAGAAGATCCGTGTTCCGAAAGTATCTACCCTTAAAAACTTTGGAGAATAGAATATCCGGCTTCTCGATTAGTTTCCACAGTTGTTTTGCTAAGAAAGTTGTGTTAGCATCTTGAAAAGACCGAAAATCAATCCCACCATCTCCTTTACCTCTACATAGTTTATCCCATGCTTTCCAGTGCATACATATGCTTATGGCCCCCAGAGCTCCACCCAAAACTAGATACAATACTTGTTAGTTTTGTAGTAACTTTTTTCGGCAACCGATAACACGACATTACGTGATTCGGCATTGACGTAGTCACTGACTTTGTCAAAACCTCTTTCCCCCCTCGTGATAGAAGCTTTGTTGTCCAACCATTTACTTTTCCGTTAAGCCTTTCTTGAAGAAAACTGAATATTTGAGTATTCGATCAACTTAAACTCTCTGGGATACCCAAATATGAACCCATCCCACCCACCTTTGTAATCCCTAAAATCATCTTCATCTCTTCTCGAACTCTATTATCTATCTTGTGTCCAAATTGTAGTGAAGATTTCGAGAAGTTTATTTGTTGACCGGAAACCCTCTCATAGTCCTTAAGAATCCGTAGAATCGTTCGACATTCCTCCTTCTCAACCTTGCAGAAAAACAAACTATCTTCAGCAAATAGCAGATGTGAAATCGGAGGACATTTTCTTGCCACCTTCATCCTTGTTAGTTGTTTCTCTCTCCGCTTTCTTTATATTTGCTATTAGTGCCTCCGTACATAAAATAAATAAATATGGTGACAAAGGATCTCCTTGTCGAAGCCCCCTCTGTGGAACAATATGACCTCATGGTTGACCATTAATAAGAACTTTGTATTGAACCGTGGAAATACACCTCATTATCCGATCAATCCATTGAACCTAGAATCCCATTTTAGTCAAGAGATTTTCAATGAAAGACCATTCAACCCGATCATAAGCCTTACTCATGTCCGTCTTTATTGCCATAAATTTACCTTTACATGATGGATTTGTCCTTAAACCATAGAACATTTCCTGAGCAATAAGAATATTATCCGAAATTAATCTCCCTACAACAAAAGCCGATTGCGTTTCCAAAACAAGTTGTGGTAGTAATCCCTTTAGCCTTAATAATTATAAAGCAAGTTCAAACGTTACTCCATCCCCGCGTGTGGGCAGAGATACAACACCTAATAAAATAAAATAAATTAAGTTATTTGCTATTAGGCCTGGGACGGATCCGGATATCTGGGATTTTCAGAGTATTTGGATCCGTGATTTATCCGAATTCATATTCGTGGCTCCCGGATATCCGGACTTCAGATATCCGCCTAGATATTAAGATATTTGTGGATATCCGGATCCAAATTGATCCACTAAAAATAATTAAAATTATTAAAATTTTTTTAAAAAATAAATATAATTATAAAAATGATATTTTATCCAATATGTTTTAAAAAAATAAAATTATATTTATTATAAAAATAATTATAATTAAAATTTACACATTTTATTATAAAAAAAATAATTATAATTAAAATTTACACATTTTATATTAAAAATCACATAATATATTTAATATATTTATATTTTTAAAAATATTTTATTATATTTACTGGTACGGATCCAGATCCGAATATCCAGTTCTCAAAATCAGGATATCCTGATATAGATAAATGAAGGGTAGAAAATATAACACGTGTAAGGCTGAGATGAAAGGATTAATAACCGACTCATATTATACAAACTCACATTGTATTCATTTTTACATTCATTCGAAAAGTAATAGAAAGATTCTTCTTCTTGCTCTCGTTCTGTGTTCTTGAGTGAAGCTATCCAAGCCTGAGAATCCAATCTCTACTTGAGATTCTCTGCAGGTTAGTACCAATTAGTGTTTGTAATGAACATTGATTGGGTTATCGGTTTGACGCTAACAAAGGTATCAGATATTCCAGTCTTTCCTCGGCAACAATGGCGGAAACACGCAGTCAAAGAGTTGAAGCTTCGGTTCGTGAAGTTGAAGAGAACCTTGGCTCAAAAATTGAAGCTCTAGAACAAAAGATTGACAAAAGTGTGGCCGATATGTTTGAAGCAATCAGGTTAATGAGTTCGCAGTCGCGAATGGTGAACCAACACGATGGCGCACAACAGAACGGTAGTTCGTCGGAAACGCATCAGCCGCAAGGTATGGGTAATTCATCCAATTACTCTGCTGTGACGCGTCTTGCTCGGTTGGATTTTCCAAGATTCAACGGTGATAAAGTGAAAGAATGGTTGTATAAGGTTGAATAGTTCTTCGGGATGGATAGAACACCAGGGGATTTGAAAATTGGACTCGCATCGATGCATTTTGATGGAATTGCAGTGACTTGGCATCGCACTTTGGTAGAATCAGAATTTGCAGATTCTGGATTCCCGACTTGGCCTGCGTATGTGTTGTTAGTGAAGGAAAGATTCGAAGATATTTGGGATGATCCAATTGCAGAACTCAAGAAACTGCAAGAAACTGATGGGATTATTCAGTATCATAACAAATTTGAATTGATCCGTACGAGAGTGAAGCTTTCAGAAGAGTACTTGGTCAGTGCTTATCTAGCTGGTTTGAGAATGGATACGCAAATGCACATTAGGATGTTTCAACCTCAATCTGTGAAACAATGTCTGATGTTGGGCAAATTATACGAGCAAGCTCACCCTAAGCAACAACAGACAACAAGTTGGTCCAATGCCAAGTACAAGAATGAGGCTAAAGGATTAATACCACTTAGAAAGGAAGAAGAGACTGTGAATAAACTTGTGGTTCAGGATAAACAGAGAGAAGCCCCTAAGAAACCGAGGAAGTTTTTGACAAATGAGGAGATGAGTGAAAGAAGAGCAAAAGGATTGTGTTTCTACTGTCCTGAGAAGTTTACTCCAGAGCATTATAAGATGCATCATAAGAATCAGCTGTTTCTAATGGAAGTAGAAGATGAAGAGGAATGTGGAGAGTTGAGTGAGGAAGAGATAGAGGAAGTTCAGGAGGGAAACTTAGCTCAAATATCACTGAATGCGATCTCTGGAATTATGAATTACACGACGATGAAGGTACGTGGAGTTCATGCCAAGCGCTTCATCTTTGTCTTGATTGACTCTGGGTCAACACATAACTTCATGGACCCGAAGCTAGCTGATAAACTGGGATGCAAACTGAAACCAGCTGGGAAATCTACAGTGATAGTAGCTGATGGAAGAACAATGACTGCTAATGCTAAAGTGGAAGAGTTCCAGTGGACTTTTCAGAACACAACATTCAAAGCAGATTTCATGATCTTACCATTGAATGGATGTGATGTTGTTCTCGGAGTCCAATGGTTACAAACATTAAGACCAATAACTTGGGATTTCTCAAAGTTGGAGATGAGATTTAAATGGCAAAATCAGAAAGTGGTATTACATGGTCTGCAACAAGGGTCAGTAAAGGAGGTTAAGTCCCTGAATATGAACCGGATTAATGATGAATGTGCTCAGCTATCAATGATCATGGTACAGGAAGAGACACGGTCACAAGGAATGTCCTTGTATAATCTGGAGATGTCTAGTGCAACAGGAGATACCAATAATCAAGTGGAGAGGCTGATTAAGGAATATCAGGACATATTTGAAGAACCAGATTCATTACCACCTTTCAGGAAGCATCATAATCATAAAATTCCATTGATTGAAGGTGCCAATCCTATCAATATGAGGCCTTTCAGGTATGCACTCTATCAAAAGAATGAGATAGATAAGATAGTGCAAGAGATGTTAGACAAGGGAACCATTCAACCTAGCTCTAGCTCTTATGCTTCTCCTGTAGTACTAGTGAAGAAAAAGGATGGTAGTTGGAGACTTTGTGTAGACTATAGGGGATTGAATGGATTAACTGTGAAGGACAGATTTCCAATTCCCTTGATAGAAGACTTGTTGGATGAATTAGGAGGTTCAAAATTGTACTCTAAGATTGATCTTCGCGCTGGATATCACCAAGTGAGGATGGATCCACAAGATATACACAAAACTGCTTTTAAAACACATAGCGGTCACTTTGAGTATTTGGTGATGCCATTCGGATTAACGAATGCTCCAGAAACATTCCAAGGCCTAATGAATGTTGTATTCAAGACATTTCTGCGCAAGTTTGTCCTCATTTTCTTTGACGACATCTTGATATACAGTACCTCCATGACAGTGCATTTGGATCATTTGAGAAGTGTATTTGAAGTAATGAGAGAGCAGAGCTTATTTTCCAAAAGAAGCAAGTGTTCCTTTGCCACGAAAAGAGTAGAGTACTTAGGCCATTACATAGAGGCTAGAGGAGTATCTACTGATCCTAATAAGATTAAAGCAGTGGTTGAATGGCCTGTGCCAACAAATCAGAAGCAACTGAGAGGGTTTCTGGGGTTAGCAGGTTATTACAGACGCTTCGTCAAAAACTTTGGTTCCATTTCCCGGCCTTTAACTGTGTTGACTAAGAAGAATGGGTTTGCTTGGAATGAAGAAGCTATGGAAGCATTTCAAACACTTAAGGCAGCACTATGTTCTGCGCCAGTGTTAGTGTTACCACAATTTGATAGACAATTTGTCGTTGAAACAGACGCATGTGGACAAGGAGTAGGTGCAGTTCTTATGCAAGATGGCCCTCCTTTGGCCTACATTAGTCGTCATTTACAAGGCAGACAGTTGCATCTATCAATTTACGAGAAAGAGCTCCTTGCAGTTGTCTTTGCTGTGCAAAAATGGCGCCATTACCTCCTGACATCACATTTTATTATCAAAACAGACCAAAGAAGCCTCAAATATTTGTTGGATCAGAGGCTTATTCAACAGCAGTGGCTCCTAAATTACTGGAATTCGATTATGAAATTCAGTATAAACAGGGAAAGGATAATTTGGTGGCAGACGCTTTATCAAGGTGGAAGGATCTGAGATCTTACACATGGCTTTGTCGGTTTTGGAATGTGATCTTATGCAAGAGATTCGGAAAGGTTATGAGGAGGATGTAACAGTGAAAGATGTGATTGAAGAACTGAAGGTTAAACCGAATGGGAAGAAATTTTATTCATGGTCTCAAGGGGTGTTGCGCAGGAAGAGTAAGATAGTGGTCCCTGATATACCTGGTCTGCGTGATAAAATTCTACATTGGCTACATGGATCAGCTAGTGGTGGACACTCAGGAAGAGATGCAACAAATCAGAGGGTCAAGGCTTTGTTCTATTGGAAAGGGATGCTGAAGGATATTCAATCTTATATCAGAAGCTGCAACATTTGCCAACAGTGTAAATATGATTGTGCTGCATCACCTGGCCTTCTACAGCCACTCCCAATACCTGAAGCAATTTGGACAGATTTATCTATGGATTTCATAGATGGCCTTCCTCTTTCATATGGGAAATCAGTGATTTTTGTGGTAGTGGATAGACTGAGTAAAGCTGCCCACTTTATTGCCCTGTCTCATCCTTATATAGCTTCATCAGTAGCCCAAGCCTTCTTGGATACAGTGTTTAAACTTCATGGCTTTCCTCAACCAATTGTCAGTGACAGAGATTCAGTCTTCTTAAGTGACTTTTGGAAGGAGTTGTTCAGTTTACAAGGAGTTTCTCTGAATTATAGTAGTGCTTATCATCCTCAGAGTGATGGTCAAACTGAGGTTGTTAACAGGTGTTTAGAGACTTACCTCAGATGTATGTGCAGTGACAGACCATACCTATGGAGTAAATGGCTTCCTTTGGCTGAATTCTGGTATAACACTACCTTCCATTCAGCAGCACAGGTGATACCGTATGAAATAGTTTATGGACAGTCACCTCCTCAGCATCTCCCTTATCTACCAGGTGAATCTAAAGTGGCGGTAGTGGCTAAATCACTTCAGGAACGTGAGAACATGATTATGATACTCAAGTTTCACTTACTGAGGGCACAACATCGCATGCAGCATCATGCTAACCGGCGTAGATCAGAACGAAGCTTTCAGATTGGAGATTATGTCTATATGAAACTCCAACCATATAGACAAAATTCAGTTGTCTCTCGCTCAGCCCCAAAGCTCTCCCCTAAGTACTATGGACCATACAAAGTGCTAGATACTTGTGGAAAGGTTGCATATAAGCTGTTGTTACCTAGTACTTCTCAAATTCACCCTGTTTTTCATGTTTCACAGTTGAAGTTGAGAGTAGGAGATGTCACGGTCGCAACTCAGCTTCCATCCATTACTACGGATGTTTTGATCAAAGAACCTGAGCGCATTATAGAGAGGAAGATGGTGCAAAGGCAAGGGAAGGCAGTGACCAAAGTACTTGTTAAATGGGCAAATCAACATGAAGATGAAGCAACATGGGAGTTCTTTTATGACTTGATGAAGAAGTTTCCTGATTTCAAACCTTGAGGTCAAGGTTTTCTGAACAGGGGGGATTTGATATAGATAAATGAAGGGTAGAAAATATAACACTTGTAAGGCTGAGATGAAAGGATTAATAACCGACTCATAGTATACAAACTCACATTGTATTCATTTTTACATTCATTCGAAAAGTAATAGAAAGATTCTTCTTCTTGCTCTCGTTCTGTGTTCTTGAGTGAAGCTATCCAAGCCTGAGAATCCAATCTCTACTTGAGGTTCTCTGCAGGTTAGTACCAATTAGTGTTTGTAGTGAACATTGATTGGGTTATCGGTTTGACGCTAACATATCCGGATTCGGATTTGGTTTGCACGAATCTTAAATTTTACTATTCAGATCCGACCTTTCCGGATATCTAGATTTTCGGAGCGGATTGGAACGAATCTGGATACCGATCTCGGATAATTGCCATAGTTAGAGAGGGAAAAAAAAACAGAGCATTAAATATGAACACAACAAATTAGAGACACTTTAATTTAAGACACATCTATCGGCCCTTATTTCCTGCTCCTCGGGCCCTCTATCGATTTCCTCCATTTACATAAACATAACTCTTTATACCCCACCAAATATATATTATGACAAAAGTTTTGGAAAAAAATAACCCCTCAACGATTGATGTTGAAATATCGATAATGATAAGATTTGATAGGTTAATCAAAATCTTTTGTATTATATCTGAAAACAAACACCTTAACTCAAGAAAATATGAAAACGTTTCTCTGTTTTTATTGATTTATATTTGCTTACGTTACACGTTAAACATAGAGCTTGAACCTTCATTCTAAAATAGAGTAACTTCAAAATGGAATAGTGTTTACTCCAATATATTATTCTATTTGTTTACTTTATAAATGAAATATTTTATATAGATTCTCTGCTATTTTGTTTTTTATACATTTTAATTATACAATTTATAAATTGACCCTATTTATTTTATTTTTTGTAAATTTTGCATAAATTATAAAATAATTTCATAGTACAATTTTTATGAATAAAAAACTAGTATTAAAATAATAAATTTTTATTTTATAATGTTAAAAATTAATAATTATAACTGTTTTTGAAGAATATATATTTACATAGTAATTATTGTTATGTATGCAACAATCATCAGGCAATGAACAGTATCAACGTTGAACCTAACATCATAACTAAATATTCCATGCAGTATATTTCCTATCCGTTTAATTAAATCTATTATTTAATTATCTTAATTCTGTTTCTATCATATTTTAATTATGGGTACGAATTCCTATGATTCTACGGTTTAATAATCTTGGAGTCTATATGCTGACGCGATATATTTCTAAATGCAATACGCAACAAACATAGCCAACTCACAGTGATATAGTGACGGATGGACGGATGACGGAACCGCGAGACCCGACACGAACCCGCAGCTTTCCCGAACCGTTGACTCCTTTGACCCGAGGTTGATCACGAGTTGACCCAAGGACGTTGACTGTGTGTTGACCCGAGCGAGTGAACTGGCGAATGGAGTAACCGGCGGCGAGAAATCTGGCGGTTGACCGACGGTTGCCGAGGTTGACCGGTCAATCCGTGGATGGCCGGCGAGACTCCGACGAGGTTTGCTAGCGAAAGAGATGGCCCGGTGAGAGAGAGATTGACCGGTAAGGACTCCGACGGTGGAAGGATTTTCTGGCGAGAGCTCCGGTGGAAGAGAGAGAAGCCCAACGAGAGGAGAGGTGGTGGAGAGGAACCAGCTGGAGAGAGAAAGGAGAAGGCGGAGCTCCGGCGATCTTCGGGGGGGGGGGGGGGAGAGAGAGAAAGGAGAAGCCGGAGACAGCGATCTCCGGCGGCGGTTCTGGCGAGGATTCCAGCGGAACCGAGCTTTCTCCGGCGGTTGTGAGCGGCAGTTTAAGGGCTAATTATGGTGTTTAATGAAAAGGTTAATAGCTTAATGATGGTTGAAGGGTTAATTAACAAGGATTAGGGGTTAAGGAAGTGTTTATGGGTTAACTTGATGAGAAAGCAAACAAAGAGGATGGTGGAATGGGAGGAGGGTGGTGGCTGGCCATTTAGAGAGAGAGAGAGAGAGAGAGAGAGAGAGAGAGAGAGAGAGAGAGAGAGAGAGAGAGAGAGAGAGAGGAGGAGAGAGAGAGAGAGAGAGAGATGAGAGAGAGAGAGAGAGAGAGAGAGAGAGAGAGAGAGAGAGAGAGAGAGAGAGAGAGAGAGAGAGAGAGAGAGAGAGAGAGTAGGGTGTATTGGGATAGTGTCCTGAAATCACACTTGTACTCACTCCTGATGATAGTTGTGTGTCGAGATCAGACATTCGTATAATACTGGGCGGTTGCAATGTTTTGCTAGAAGCCTCTTGCAATCTGTAAGTTGTATACTTACTGCCAGTATTATATGATCCTATAGGGTCACACACCTAAGCAAACTGGAAGCTAAGACATGGGAATGATCATTATGGTAATGATCATATTAATGTGTATTGGATACACATTATAAATGAGTTTCGAATAGTGTGTCGATCGACAAGGTATGTGTGTCGATCGACACAGGGTCGATTCCGAAACTGAGTTTCGGTTTTATGACTTAAAACGAATCTAATTAATCATGGTTCGGTTTAAGTCATTCCAGGTCATTTATATAGTGATATAGTTTCGAACTGGAACCCTGGCCGTCGAGTTTTTCTCAGTGAGAAGAGCAGAAACACCAGAAACAGAGGATTCCCATTGATCCGGCACTAGCATCCCGTTTCCAGCTTGTGTGCGTGTGTATCTGGTAGAGGCAAGGCACCTGCGTTGCTCAACTGATCTCGTTCACCATTTCATTCCGCTGCCAGTTCAAGGTAAGAACGAGGTTGGTTAAATTTCAATATATCAAACCCTAGATCCTAGGAGATCCAACAGTGGTATCAGAGCGTTGTTAGGGTTTAGCTATTGAACCAGATGCAATTAATTCGAAAACTGATGTTGTTGAACTGAATATTGCATGCTAAATCATGTTTTCAAAGTATTAATCTCGGATTATGTGCCTGTTGAAAATGATGAAACTGTTGAAATCGCACTGTGTCGATCGACACAAAGCGTGTGTCAGTCGACACGCCGCGAAATAACGCGTAAAAATTTTAGGGTTTGTTGCAGAGTATCGATCGACACAAAGCGTGTGTCGGTCGACACAGAGCGAAAACTCATAAATAATTTTAGGGTTTCGATCTGATATCGAGTACCCGTATTCCTGCTGTGTCGATCGATACACTGGGTGTGTCGGTCGACACAGGCGATGCGATTAGATAGATCGGTTCAATTGGACTGAACCGGTTATCTCGCTCTGTTAATTTTATTAACCAATTTGGTTCTGGTTAGGTAATATCGATCGACACCGAGTTGTGTGACGATCGACATGGACCGTTAAACCGAACCGGTTCAATTAGATTGAATCGGTTAAGGAAATTCGATCCGGTTTGACCGGTTATCGGAGACCGGTTTAAATTATGTTGTGTCGACCGATGCCAATGGTTGGTATCGATCGACACACCATTCGCAGAATTACTGGTTGGACCATAAATTTGCGTATACCAGATCATATTTAATCCCAAAGTTCTAGTTGAGCCTAAACTTAATAAAACTGAATGTTTTAATTAAATTAATAACTTCTTGGATGTATATTGGATATGCATCAAGATTAAATAATCTTTTCCTCAACAAAATATCAAGTGATCTTGATGTCTTGCCCGATCTTGTCTACTGTCAAGACTTGTGTCGTTTGTTGGATAGTCTTGGAGTCCTTGGTATCCACAGCAACATGAGTAAGGCAGGTGGTCATTGATAGACTTGCAGTGCGACTGTCAGTGATCACAAGACAGAAGAGATTGGTTACACTTGACTGGGCTATCAGAAGTTCTGGGCCCAGAGACATCAGAGTGGATTAGGCATAGTTTGTCTCATCCACGACCAAGAGTTGTACTGGGTACAATTAGCAATGATTTGCTTACCTAGATAACTAAAGTTTGAGTAACGGCGAGTTGCCCACTCGAATTTTAGTGAGCTGAGGATCTTGGTTCATTGTATTCATCTGAGGAAACATAGTTTTGAATACAATGCGAGTTTTTCTTATTAGATAAGAATTCTCATTTCTTGAGCATTATAACTAAAACTTCTACCTCTTTTAATTACAGCTATGTCTGTCTCAACTCACATCAACACTTTCTCAATAAGATCCGTCCTTGAGAAGGACAAGTTAAATGGATCTAATTTCTTGGAATGGTATCGGAACCTGAGAATAGTTCTCAGGCAGGAGAACAAGGAATATGTCCTTGAAAGAGTTCTCCCCGAGAGGCCACGTTACAATGCCCCGCAGACAGAAAAGAATGCTTGGGATAAGCATTCAGCTGATGTCAAAGATGTTAATTGTCTAATGCTGGTGACTATGAACTCTGAGCTGCAGAAGCAATATGAGAACGTGATGTCACCCATTGAGATGATTAACAGCCTGAAAGCTTTGTTTCAAGAGCAAGCTCGCACAGAGAGATACCAGATGGTTAAATCTCTCATGGATTGCAAGCTGGCTAAGGATAGTCCAGTAAGTCCTCATGTCCTTAAAATGATGGGTTACATTGATAACCTGGGGAAACTGGACTGTGCCTTTAGCCAGGAGCTAGCCACTGACATGATTCTGCAGTCTTTGCCGTCGTGTTTTGATCAGTTCATCATGAACTACAACATGCAAAACATGACTAAGACATTGACTGAGTTGCACGGCATGCTGAAGACAGCAGAGCCGAATCTCAAGAAGGCAACTCCCAGTGTACTGATGGTACAAGGGGGTAAAAGGTTTAAGAAACCTAAGAAGGATAAGGGAAAGGCCCAAGTATTCCAGACTGAGAGTCAGGACAAGCCCAAGCCGAAGCCCAAATTCGGGCCTTCTCCTGAGGATAAATGCAACTACTGCAAGTAGTTAGGGCATTGGAAGAGATATTGCAAGAAGTTCATGGAAGATTACAAGAAGCTGAAGAAGACGTATGATGCGTCTGACTCAGGTATTTATGTTATCGAACTTAATGTTATGTCTTCTAGTTCTACTTCGTGGGTATTGGATACCGGCTGCGGTGCTCATATTTGTACTGATGTGCGGGCACTAAGAAACAGTAGAACGCTGAAGACAGGACAAGTGGAGCTACGGGTCGGGAATGAAGCTAAGGTTGCTGCACTGGTCGTAGGCACTTACGATTTGTCCTTACCTTCGGGCATGGTTTTAGCTTTGAATAATTGCTACTTTGTACCTGCGATTAGCAGAAACATAATTTCAGTTTCCGTTTTGGATTTGGAAGGTTTTGATTTTGTTGTTAAGAATAAAGTTTGTTCTTTTAATCGTGATGGTACATATTATGGTAGCGCCCCATTAGATAATGGGTTATATGTTTTAAACCAAGAAATGCCTGTCTTTAACATAAATACAAAGCGGTTTAAGTCAAATGACGAAAACCCGACTTTCTTATGGCATTGTCGTTTGGCCATATCAATGAGAAACGCATTCAGAAGCTACATCGTAATGGGCTTCTAGGCTCATTTGATTTTGAATCATGTGAGAAATGCGAATCTTGTTTGATGGGCAAAATGGCTAGAGCCCCTTTCAACAAATCAAATGAAAGGGTCAGTGATTTATTGGGCCTTGTTCATACTGATGTATGTGGGCCAATGAGTACTGTTGCCAGAGGAAATTACAAGTACTTCATTACCTTCACTGATGACTTCAGTAGGTATGGCTATGTCTATTTTATGAGACACAAGTCAGAATCCTTTGATAGATTCAAGGAATTCAAGAATGAAGTACAGAACCGACTTGGCAAAAGTATTAAAGCTCTGCGATCGGATCGTGGAGGAGAATACTTGAGTCAAGAGTTCAGCGACTATCTAAGCGAGTGTGGAATTGTTTCACAACTCACTCCTCCTGGAATACCCCAATGGAATGGAGTGTCAGATAGGAGGAATCGAACCTTATTGGATATGGTTCGGTCTATGATGAGTCATTCAAATCTTCCATTATCCTTTTGGGGATACGCTCTAGAAACGTCTGCGTTTACACTAAATAGGGTGCCATCTAAATCAGTGGAAAAGACACCACATGAATTGTGGACTGGGAACATTCCTAGTCTGTCTTTCCTGAAGATTTGGGGTTGTGAGGCTTATGTCAAACGATTAATCTCTGACAAGCTAGCACCCAAATCAGATAAATGCTACTTCGTTGGTTATCCTAGGGAAACCAAGGCATACTACTTTTACAACCAATCTGAGAACAAAGTATTTGTTGCTCGGGACTATTCTTTTCTTGAGAGGGAGTTTCTCTCTAAGAAAAACAGTGGGAGTAAAGTACATCTTGAAGAAATTCGAGATGCACAGGAGACTGCTCAACCTGCTGAGGAAGAGCAGCAGTATCCACAAAGTTTTGTGGAACCGGTGCCTATGGAGCCTGAAGTTTGCAGATCCGGAAGGATCCGTCACGAACCCGAGAGATACTATGGATTTCTCGTGACCAATTCCAATGATCTGATGATCATTGATAGTGACGAACCAGCGACCTTCGCGGAAGCAATGATGGGCCCGGACTCCGAAAAGTGGCTTGGAGCCTCTAAATCTGAAATGGGATCCATGTCAGAGAACCAAGTATGGTCCTTGGTCGATTTACCTAATGGTGCAAAAGTCATTGAGTCTAAATGGATCTTCAAGAAGAAGATTGACGTGGATGGCAATGTACATATTTACAAAGCGAGGTTGGTGGCTAAAGGTTTCAAGCAAATTCATGGTATTGACTATGATGAAATCTATTCCCCAGTCGCTATGCTTAAATCCATTCGGATTCTTCTAGCGATTGCAGCTCATTATGACTATGAGATTTGGCAGATGGATGTCAAAACCGCTTTCCTGAATGGTATTCTGGAAGAGGATGTGTATATGACATAGCCTGAAGGTTTTGTTGATCCTAAGAACGCTGGAAAGGTATGCAAGCTTCATAAATCCATTTATGGATTGAAGCAAGCATCACAGAGTTGGAATCTTCGTTTTGATGAAGCAGTAAAACAATTTGGTTTCATCAAGAACGAAGAGGAACCATGTGTTTACAAGAAGACCAGTGGGAGCAGAATTGCGTTTCTTGTACTGTATGTCGATGACATACTCCTCCTCGGTAATGACGTTCCGTTGCTTCAGTCTGTTAAGACTTGGCTCGGAAGTTGTTTTTCCATGAAAGACATGGGAGAAGCCGCGTACATTCTTGGAATCAGAATCTACAGAGATAGAATGAATAGGCTGATTGGATTGTGCCAGGACACGTATATTGATAAGGTGTTGCACATATTCAAGATGCAAGATTCCAAGAAGGGCTTCATACCGATGTCTCATGGCATTAGTCTCAGCAAGAAGCAGTGTCCGGTGACACATGCTGAGCGGGAGCGCATGAATAGGATTCCTTATGCTTCTGCAATAGGATCTATTATGTATGTCATGCTCTGCACTCGTCCAGATGTAGCTTACGCGTTGAGCATGACGAGTAGATACCAATCTGATCCAGGTGAAGTTCATTGGACAGCTGTCAAGAATATTCTCAAGTACTTGAGATATACTAAGGATAAATTCCTTGTGTATGGAGGAAGTGAAGAACTTGTGGTGAATGGATTCACTGATGCGAGTTTTCAGACGGACATAGACGAATTTCGATCACAGTCTGGATATGTCTACTGTCTGAATGGCGGTGCAGTGAGCTGGAAGAGCTCTAAGCAGAATACCGTAGCTGATTCCACGACGGAAGCTGAATATGTTGCTGCTTCTGAAGCGGCAAAGGAAGCTGTTTGGATCAAGAAGTTCATGACTGAACTTGGTGTGGTTCCTAGTATCTTGGAGCCAGTGGCTTTGTTTTGTGACAATAATGGAGCCATTGCTCAGGCGAAAGAACCCAGGTCACACCAGAAATCCAAACACGTAGAGAGGAGATATCACCTGATTCGTGATATCGTCAATAGAGGTGACGTGAAGATCAGCCGAGTTCCGACGGACGAGAATGTCGCTGATCCTCTGACTAAGTCATTCCCAAGGCCTAAGCATGAAAGTCATACGACTGCTGTAGGCATTAGAGATCTTAAGATGTAATCTTGATTCTAGTGGGAGTTTTTAGTTTTATTTTAGTTATAATAAGACGCTCTTGTAAACATTCTTTTGGATATGTTTAATGAAATTTGATTTCAGCATTATTTATTGTGATCTAAATAATGGTCCCAAAATAAGTTTATGTCATATTATAGGTCATCAAGTTGAGGACTTGATCATGAAACCCTATAAGTCATAGATGACATAAATTATGTTTTGTCCCTAGTCGAGGTTGTCAAAGTGGGACAATGGCAACCACGAGAGACTAGATTGTGAGGTGATTGTTGGCTAAGTTTCATAGAGCCAATGATATGATTATCGCAGTCAGTCACATAGATATATGTTGGTGAACATATGATCGGACATGACCCGCTAATGAGAAGTCTACAGGATAGTTATATATGTGTCATAAGAGGTTCTCATTACGACTATAGAGTATAGTCCTCAGACCTGAGTTCATCATGCTTTCTTGCATATGAATTGGTACACTTCGACCTTGTCAAACGTCGACCCGTAACTGGCGACTATAACGGCATTGTTCAAGTATATCATGAAGTGTGCGTTGAAATAGGGATGGAACAAGATGAGATTTGTCCCTCCTTATTAACGGGAGATAAATATCTCAGGGCCTATCGAAGATTTAATACTGAGAAAAATGTGTGGCCGCACTCAAACGAACTGTAGTTCAGTTGTTTGTAAACTTCAGTATGAGATCAGGAGTTCGATAAACACGATGTTGGCTCAATAAGGATGACACTAATCTTGCCTTATGCCAAATCGAGATATAGAGACAAAAGGATTATAGGAATTGATGATTCCAGTAAAAGTGGGAGATTATTGGGATAGTGTCCTGAAATCACACTTGTACTCACTCCTGATGATAGTTGTGTGTCGAGATCAGACATTCGTATAATACTGGGCGGTTGCAATGTTTTGCTAGAAGCCTCTTGCAATCTGTAAGTTGTATACTTACTGCCAGTATTATATGATCCTATAGGGTCACACACCTAAGCAAACTGGAAGCTAAGACATGGGAATGATCATTATGGTAATGATCATATTAATGTGTATTGGATACACATTATAAATGAATTTCGAATAGTGTGTCGATCGACACGGTATGTGTGTCGATCGACACAGGGTCGATTCCGAAACTGAGTTTCGGTTTTATGACTTAAAACGAATCTAATTAATCATGGTTCAGTTTAAGTCATTCCAGGTCATTTATATAGTGATATAGTTTCGACCTGGAACCCTGGCCTTCGAGTTTTTCTCAGTGAGAAGAGCAGAAACACCAGAAACAGAGGATTCCCATTGATCCGGCACTAGCATCCCGTTTCCAGCTTGTGTGCGTGTGTATCTGGTAGAGGCAAGGCACCTGCGTTGCTCAACTGATCTCGTTCACCATTTCATTCCGCTGCCAGTTCAAGGTAAGAACGAGGTTGGTTAAATTTCAATATATAAAACCCTAGATCCTAGGAGATCCAACAGGGTGAGCTTCTGTGTTTGTATCTTTGGCTGAGAGAAGATGATGGGATGAGAAGGCTTTATATAGCCATAAATATGCATGAAAGTGCATGCATCAAAGAAGCTAGGTGTCACCAAATGAATTTTCAAGTGATAGTCAATTATTTGTTTCCCATGCAAGGTGCATTGTATTTAGCCTATGGAGGTTCATACACCTTCAATGAACCAATCGGCGATCACCACGTGGCATGTGTCGATCCAGAGCCATTTTCTGTCACTTCCCAAAACTTCTGAAATGTCTTCAAATCTTATTTTTATTTTACGAAACTTTAAAAATGATGCTCTGCAATTTATTTGGTCTGTTTTGTCCTTCTGTAGCTCCCAAAACATCAAAAATATGTTTTCGTCTCTTTTTTGGTTTTGTCGGTTTACATTCCCGACAGCCCGTAAAACTTTTTTTTAAATCTGATTACAGCGTTTGCCGTATTCTAAGTATTATTTTTAAATAAAAATAAGAGTACTTGGCCCGTCATAGCTTTTCGTCTTTACTTTTGGTAAAATTACCAACCTCTTAACTTCCACAAACTGCAGAAATGCCTTATGGTGAATTTATTTTAACTTTTAAGCTGCCTGCTGACGTAATACGAGACAGGTTATTACAATGCATCTTTTGACAAACTAGGTTCACTGCATATTGAAGATCTGGACAAGTTAAGGTCAAGTAATTCC